>JAODUI010000003.1:6245843-6289480 GCA_027563995.1 Papilio gigon
ACCGAGTTACACGTGAGTTAAGTCGTTTTATAAGTAGTATAGTGAAATGGCTCACGAAAGTTTTAATAGTTTAGTCATTCAAACCATAGATACCTGAATGAATACCATAGGGCGTTATTGAAACGTAAAAAAAACCGTTCTTAAACTTACTTTGAAAAGTGTTATAGCTTTTAAAAATTTATATGTCATCTGATTTTTATAACAGTTCGTAAAGTATATGGTGCGTAAAAAGTAACGGCCTGTATCTTGTAATAGCTTTAGTCCCAGTCGACACCGGTCCCAGCCGGCCGGTATAAATCAACCCTGTAGTTTGACATTCTTTTTCGGACTTTTTACTAGCATAGATTCTCAGCTCGCAGCAAATGTTCCGTATTCGAGTTGAAATTTACTATGACACGAACACTAACCTCTGATATAACGCTTATCGTGAATTTTGATTTGGTTTATGCTGCATAGTCTACAGAAGTGTCATCAATTACATTACAAAAAACAGACCAGGTTTTATAACGTTCAAAAAATACTAAATCAAAATCATGGAGGCAAAATCCCATATAACCCAATTCATAGTTTACTTCCTTATTGAAAATTGTTTATAAATCGAAACCATTCCACTTTCAAAAAGTTTGACAACATAAATAAATATAGGTATGATATAAATAAACCTCATACTTTTTGGTTATTCTCATCGACCCCTTCTCCCTACGAAGGTTGACAATTCCATACATTTTTATGACTAACGTAACAGATAATTCTGTGAAGAATTAATATACGATGTGTATGCGACATTTGTAATTTAATTTCGTTTTTAATATGCTGATTGCACCAGATTGTTGGACTCGTATAAAAAGGTAAAGATT
The DNA here is from genome assembly GCA_027563995.1 of Papilio gigon. Lineage (NCBI taxonomy): Eukaryota > Metazoa > Arthropoda > Insecta > Lepidoptera > Papilionidae > Papilio > Papilio gigon. The sequence goes on from JAODUI010000003.1 coordinate 6,246,701, forward strand.
AATGTTTGGTTCATAGTCAATTTTTGAACAGGACTACACAATTCCGGTTCGTACACAATTGATGACCTCGTTTAGCGGACCTCTTTGTGTTCACTATTTGACAGTATGACAAACTTCAAGTCATAATATACGAAAGGAACGTCTCCCTAGATTTATGGTAATGTTCCCGTACTAGATACGTATAGATACGTGTAAGTCTTTTCAACAGATTACATCGAACACATGAAATGTAGACGTAAATGCGTATTACTTTGGTATCAGGGAGCGATGCTCATATTTAAGTCACTTGTCCCATCTATATTTTTACGTATATAGTAGTATATCTTTATAATAAAACTTGTTGGTACAACGTACAGTTACTATATGTGTAAAATTTAGATGAGAGCAAAGGACTGTCTGCAGGGACGAGCTATACTGTTCCTGTTGAAATGAGCCGGCTCAATGTGCAGGAACAGTATATCTCGTCCCCCCAGACGCTGAGCTGGCACCTTTCTGCACACTTCTCTTTAAATGTTTGTTTGGTGAATCTGTGTTACGTGTTTTTCTAATATGTGTCAATAAATATGTTTTCTTTCTTTAAGTTCAATTAAATAGAAAAGTGTATTTATATTTATTTGTCACTGGCAGAATGTATCTTTGATTTGTCTATGGATTTATCTTGAAACATTACAGTGTTTAAATAGATGACACAAACAAAGTGTTTACAGTCTTATAAAAGTAAATTTGTTCTGATAAGTTCGTTATAATCTCTTGTTTCTATTGAATTGGTATAGCTTTAATTATTAGTCATTAATTTGTTTGGAGGATTTTTTTGGTACGTTGTGTAATTTACAAATATTTTATCTGAATGTAGTTAGATATTTTAGTTTAACATTGTCTTTGACTTTGAAACAAAAAAAAAACTTAACATTATCTCTGATGAATTTTTAAGTTTGCTAGTATCTTAATAAGAATATGTTTAAAATGTTCCTAGTAATAAGCTATCGCTTGAAGCCAATTTGAACTAAAAAATGTGCGCAATATTATTACCATAAATAATTTAAACTTCATTTATTTTCATCGTTTTATAAAAATACATATGTAACCGCAGCTACCCACTACGTTAATCTGTACCAAATATTGCTAGCTTTTTCTTTTAGAAAAAGAGTGAAAGGGATAACAATATATTTAACAAGTGCGCTTCAGCGATGAAATCTCATGCTAAAACAAAAACACGTCGATTTAATTAAAGCGAAAAATAAAAAAAAAATACAGTACCAAGCACTCTCAGCTCAGCTCTCAGTCTCGAGAATTATTTAAAAGAAAAGTAGATTTCTTTGTGCATTTTACAAAAGTACATTTTGAATTCATCCTAAGAAAATAAGCAGGAAGATATGCGGCCGTGGGTAAAATATTTTCTGGTAGAAATATCGTTGTCCGCGAATTCATAAAGAATTTTTTAAATTAAATTTTAATGTAATGTATACTATATGAATGTTAGTTTTTATTATCAGAAAATATGTATAAAGACATATTACGTTTTCCATTGTCTTTGAAACCACCGATGATATTTTTTTTTTGCAGGCGTTACTTTAATTGTACAATGCAGTTTTGTAATTGTCTGTTAAACTGTACAGTTTTGCTTACACACGTAAATTATAACAGAATAGAGCTACTTTGCAGTAAATTGCAGCCGGTTTTGGAATATTTTTAACCTTCTTATAAATATTTTCATTGTTAATTACAATTAAACGAAATATAAATTTGTGTTTTACTTGTTCCCCGTTAATTAATGTTACAGAACAAATTGCTTATTGGCGCGTAATCCAATACAATCTTATGTAAGCTTCAATTTCGATTCCAACCCGTAAATTAGAGGTCTAAGCTTGATTCATTGGCCGAGCTTAGCACGGTTACAATAAAACCTAAGGTTTGATGACTGCCTCCAAGTTCTTATATCTATCTATTTTCGCATTGGTCACTTAATATATATTTTTAGTTAATTAATAAAAAAAATTATAGAATAGTTCATAAAATCATCCTCTGTATTTATATACATATTTTTTAAATTAAAATACTAGTAGATTTTTGTTAATTTACTAATATTTCTTGTAACTAATCCAGGTAAGCTAGAAAAAGCTTGCGTTAGAATATGGTTCACTACAATATTCGAGTGGTGGGACTCGAACCCACGACCACTAGATCGGTAGTCCGAATCCTTCACCACTATTGGCGCTTCAAACCCATATTATTCTCTCTAATACGAGGTAATATTGCTGTCCTTTTCATTGTTATTAAAAAAGTAAAGACAACGATATATTCTTCTCCCATGTAAACTAATACATCAAACTCGATGTTTCCATGTAAGTAGGGCTCGTGACTTATGACGTCACATGTCAGCAATCACTTTGTATTCAACGATGTAACTCAATTTTATTACACGATAAAACAAACTGTGTCACATTTGGGCACATTTGTTTCAATGAAAACGTAAGACGATTGCTTAATAACGAATTTGGTAAACTACTTGAGTGTGTTTCGATTCAATTTGTACAAAGTATATTAACAATTATTATGATTGATAAATAAAAGGAATTGATTAATTAAGCTTAGATAATTTTGATTGTCATATGGTTATATTTATAATACAAAAAACTTAATTTACTTTGTGAAATTTGTCCGCGTCTAAATTAGGATTTATAAATAAATAAAAATCCGTCTGAAATGGAATCATCACTATGTGTACATAAACTTTTGTTATCGAAACCAAACTTGACTTGAACCTCTAATATCCTAATGGTTATGGGTATCGTGCACTGATCTCGCGGTGGGATTCATATCCAACCATTAGACTATTGTCGTGAACCATTCCTAACACTATCATTTTAAAACATACCTTGAATGCTTACAAGAAATGATAGTGAATTGATAAAAATCTAAAAGTATAGAAAAGTTAACGTACGTTGTTTGGGTATATATACGCAGATAATGTCGAAGTTCTTTATTTGCTATCCCTTTGTTCTCTGTACAATTTCGTTCACTACATACACTTAGCGACAAGCCGATTTACTTTACTTTACTTTCAATTATTTTGTGTTCAACATACGTTTCGGCTTTTGACATTTCGCTTACATACCTTTAATTTAACAGTAAAACATCTTTCGATTCATGATATCGCGTATTTAGTATGTTGTCAATGTTTTGATACCAAACTGAGAAAATGGATGGTTATTTATTTAAGGCAAAGGAATAAAAGGGATTCAGCCAATTGTTGATAAGTTAATCCGTAGTGTTTACTACGAGGCTGACCGTATCGCTGAGGAAATAAAAAAGTTGCTTAACGTGACTCGCATATGTCACAGGGATGTATACTTGTTTCACACGAAGACAGACCAGCTGGAGGACATTGTTGTACTGTTAAAAAGTCGCCGGCCACGCCAGGACTGGCTAGTAATATTGTGCCAATGTTTTCAAACAGTCATAACGTTATACTACTTCAAAAACGGCTCAACTTACGTGTAGATCGGTGTCAGTATCGATTAGTTTCAAGCCCATCGAGGGCTCTTCAGGGTGAGGAACTAGTCGGTACAGACACTGATCTACATGTGAGTTAAGCCGTTTTTGGAAGTAGTATAGAATTGTTTAAGTGGTAAGGTTATATCCTGTTATTAAGTGATATACTATCCTCGTGTGAAATAGATATAAAAGATTTTCGCTGAGTGAAAGCCCGAGTCATTTATTTAACAACGCCATTACAGCTCCTTTTCTTTGACGTCATGCATCATGTACGGAGGTTTATTCACTCTCCTCGGTATGTTTTATGACCAAATATTCATAATCCATGCAATTATAGTAAAATATCAGTTGGTTTAGTTTTTTGTGAATGACTTGCACCGACGTTGAACGTACCAGTGTTTGAGGAAATTTTACATTTTCTTTGTCGCATCAATCTTGCCACACTGGTCGTGGTCATCGTCATTTAGCGACCCGCTTCACAAGCCGCCGCCACTCGCCCCTGATTCTGCATACGTGCCCGATAAAAGTTTTGTTTTTTTGTTTTTGTTTCAAAATCTTTTCGATGGAATAAAATTTTGGAAGCTTTGTATTTAGTTTAATATACATTGATTTGTTTATATTACTTTTGAACTGTCATTTTTTATTTTTAGTTGTTACTGTATATAAATATAAAAAAAAAACATATTCTTGATAATTTTACACTATTAAGAATTATATATTTTAAACGACTTTGTGCCTATCAATGCCAGACGTAAATTCATTTATCAGGGTTAAGCCTCCGAAAGCTTTCGGTTTGACGCAGACGTCAAAGGGCACTACGGTCATAAATAATCTATTATTTTAAGTTTTATTTCATTATTTATTGAAGATTTATAGTTTTAATATTATAGAATACCTTGATGTTAACCTATCATGCGAATAACCTGTCTATGATTCGAAACCTACCCCGTATACGTAGCTACACTTAAACTACGTCGTAGGCGTGCTACGAAGCTACGGATTACGTGTGCTACGCTGCTACGAATACCCTTTTGTTATAAGAACAATCAGAAATTGTCAATTAGAACAGTAGTTAACAATGTAGCCAGCTGTACGCCGACTACTCGAGGCAGTCTGTGTATAGCAACCTTTAAGTTCACGTATCAAGACGTGACTTGCGTTCCAACGTGTGTAAGCGAAGGAATTTTGAAGCGTATCGTTATTTACGATGAATAATGGTGTTCTTGACGCAAGCACTGATCCTGTCAGACGGATTCTAGCACAGCTTATCTAGGATCCCTCAACTCGGTGGATGCCGGTCACGTTATAAGTTAAAAAAGACGCTGTGATTTTATATTATTTGTGCCGACTTCTGTAATCACCAAAGTCAGTCTGATGCGAGTTTGAATCTTATCTATTTAAAAAAATAAAAAAACTTTTTTTATAACATTCATTTTTATCAATTACACTATAAAGAAATGTTAGTGATCTCTCTTAGTAATCCCTTGGGGATTTGAAATTCGTTGGCTTTAACTCTAGTTTTTGTATAATCGTGGCGAAATATAGCGAGTCGTTAACACGGACAGTTTTTTTGAATCAGAATGGATAACCTTTTTATTTCTATTCAAGACTAAGATGGATGGATACCAATAATAAGAAACTGGCCAATATTACTCGTAAGCTTTGTAGAATGGACTTTTTGTTGATTTTCTTTTAGAAAATGTGCGCAAAACAAAGCTTTCGCCGTTAACGTTTTTTTAAATTATTTATTTTTTAATGCTATACTAAAATCATTATCTTTATTTATCTAAAATTAATTTAAAATAAGGACAGATCCTCGTGGTGTTAAATGCTTGACTGAACCTGATTGATATCTATGCTCTAGGTTCAATTCTCGCCAAGAATCAATGTATTTTTCGATTTTCGATACGTACAAAAGAAAAAAAAAATTTTTAGTCAATAAATGACTTCCGTTTGGAAAATTTGTCTGTTTTTTTTTTCCTAAATAATATTTAAGGTACTATACTTACGTGTATGTACGAAATTAATATATTTTAATAACTACGGCATGTTTATATAACTATAGTCTTTTATAATAATGTAAAAGTCTAGAATATAGGTTAGTAAAAGGTCAATAGGCTGTAAGAAGTATCAAAGTTTACATCGTCTCTTAGCGTAAGTACCATCTCGGAGGCTGTGGAGTTTGAGATAGAAACGAGCAGCGGGTGTTCGAATAGTCACGATTAAATCGGAAGTGGAATTGTTCTTCATTTGTTTTCTATGTTCCAATTTTAAAAACAAAGTTATAACGGAAAATATTAAATCAATGGATTGACAAGAAGGTAATTTATGTTACAGTTAGTTGAAGTTTATGTCACTGTGGTTATCTTTTGTGTCTGGTTTTGTTTTTTTTTATTATCTTTTGTGTTTTAACTTTTTGAATTTATCGCTTTAATGTATTGAAGTGTGTAACTGTGTCATTTAACTATTGCTTGGTAACGTGTAAATTAGTGTTATTTATGTACAATGTAGATTACTAAAATAATAATACTACTAATATTTTAAATGTAAAAAAGTGGTTGTTTGTTAACAGGTAACACCAAAATGGTTAAACTAATCACGATGAAATTTACTTCAGAGATAGATTACTTTTTAATCTAGGTTTAATAGGCTACTTATGTTTTTTTTATTTCGCACGAACGGAGCTGCGGACAATAGGTGATTAGTGAATAATTTAAAGTTTAATTCGGGTGACATACAGCTTTGTAAATTTGCTAATCACTAAACGCTATCTCTTCGAGCCATGCTTTTAATTTTAGATCAGTTGATGGCTCCTTAGTATATGCCGATGTAGTTCCATTAATACCAAGTGTTTCTAATTTTAACTTTGAATGAATCATGTCTAAAGATGATGTAACAAATAAAATTTACAACGCAAGACATCTGCTCCTCTAGTGTTAATGCCGACCTTTGTGATCCCGCCGTTCGTCTGCCCCATTCTCTTATAAAAATAAACATAAATTATCAAACACTTGGTATTTTATCGTTTCTGCGGCAATTTAAATTTGGAATTTTAAACTGTGAAAGACGAACGCATGTAATTTCGTTACGACTAATTTAGTCTAGCGGTATAGGCACGTGTAGGAGACAATCATGTAAACACTGAGTTCTCAATGAAAATGAGTTTACGAGTAGATGCTGGGAAGATTCGAATATCGAAGACTCTCTAAGTTTGACATCGAGACAGCTTTTGACTATCTATTATGTATTTTTTTAAGAGTTTATTCGTTATAATTTTTTGTTAAAAATAATAACAGATTTTTGGTAATTTACTAATATTTCGAATACCACTCCATTTAAGCTTTAGGCTTGACAGTATATAATGGTAGATTCGAACTCTCGTCCACGTGATCGGGAATCCATACCCGTAACCGTTACACTATTGGCGCTTAAATTACTTATATCGTATTCCTGGCCAGTCCTCTCTCCATTCGTCTCCGGTTGTCATTTGTTTGGTGTCTCGTTGCAGGAGTGATGACCTTTATCTAGTGGCAGTTAATGTAAACCATATGAGGTACTTTATTAATAATAACGTTCTATGATGCATTTTTCATTACTGTAGAAAAAAAAACTCGAAGCGTACGTTTTAATATCTCGCTCCGGTTCATTCGACGTGATATAAATGGGACACTTCAATTATTTGATCGGCGCGCCGCCTGCCGTACTCCGGTGCGCCGGAGAATCACAAATATTCCAATAGTCTATAAAGCATTTCTATTCATGACTAACTTCGAGTTAATTGATATAATTGGTTTATTAAATACTAGCTGAACTCTGTTTCGCCTTAAAGGCAATAAATAAACAGATTTTTGAATTCATTATGAAATACAAAATAAAAAAATTTATCCCCGGTAAAAAACGTTTGTATGGGAAATGGAAAAGGACTATTTTTAAGGCTTTCACGGGGGTTTTTCTAATTTTTCTAACCTTTTAAATCTTCCCTAGACCTCCACGAATATTCCAAGACCAAGATAAGATAACTCCGTTCAGCCGTTCTCGAGTTTTAGCGAGACTAACGAACAGCAATTCATTTTTATATATATAGATTATGTTATTAATCTGCGATAATAATACAAAGGAGGTTTTTTATAATTGTCTTTTGTTTTGTTTTACATAATTCGATTTTCAACTAGGATTCGAAGAGCCAATAGAACTACCGCTATAGCGGTCGTGGTTTCGAATCTCGCCATTCGATGCCAACAACCATATTCTAACACAAAATTTTCAAGTTTCCCTGGAATGGTTACGAAAATGTTAGTAAATTTACAAAAACCTACTAATACTTTATAAAAAAAAATAGAAAATTTTTGTTACTTTACTAACATTTCTTGTAACCAGGTAAGCTTGAAAAAGCATGTGTTAGGATATGGTTCACGGCAATAATCTAATAGCGGAATTCGAACCCACGACCGCTAGTTCGGTAGTCCGTAACCATAACCATTAGCCTATTGACGCTTCTAAAGTTTACCTTTCTAACAAATTTAACTATCATTCGAAAACCTAATAAAAAGACCGACTATAAATGAGTGTAAAAAAACCAGACACCTACAGCTCTCTTGTGAGGAATACGTGTATATATCTCATCATTGAAGGTGTTCAGCTCATTCGTCTGATATCCTTACAAATATCCTTTTACTACCCTCCTGTCAGTAGAGCAAAAAATGCGAACAACTTATACAATCAGTTTCTTTCATCGACTCTATTTCTGAGAGCTGGCTGAGAGCGTCGAGATACATCGATTTCTTGGGAACCTGTGTAAGTGTCAGATTGCTAGAAGGCCTGTAACGTGGCAAGCGAATCACCCGCCACTATACCTTAGTCTTAGTTTTATATTACCAGTTTTTTTTTTTTTAATTTACTAACATTTCTTTTACCACTCCAACTAAGCTGTGCTAGGAAATGCTACACGATATTAGAATGGCGGGATTCGAACTTTCAGCCACATTATCAGAAATCCGTACCCTTAACCATTAGGCTATTGGCATTTCTATATGTATATGTACGAAAATTTGAACGTCGTATTTTAAAATACATATTAACAATTATTGTACTGGAAATTAAGTAATCGTCTCAAAGTATGATGCATTATAAAAGCATTTGATACAAACATTACCTTTATTTGGATATTGAAAGATTTATAGAAATCTGATGTTAATGTGCAACAGGTTGGGACGTCATGTTTCTTTTTGAATTACGATTGTTATTGTTAAAACTGAAATAAACACTGTAAAGCAAATCGTCCTTGAACTAATGTAAATAAAATAAACTAGATGGCAGCACAAGTACTTCATGACTAAAATGTAATGATAAATATTTCAAGTATGTATAGGTACAGATGTGTCCCATTAGTGAACATGAATAAAACTTTATTTATTCAGACATGTGTTACTTTTCAAATTGTTATTGCGAGCGTTTTGAGTGAGTACTAATATTTCATATCTCGCGGTCGTTAAGAATAATTTCGACAAATGGATTCTGGTTAAAAGCTTTCTGATAGCTTTACCATCAGTACTCAATAAAACGGTCGGAAAAAACATTTTTTGTTTTAGTTGTTACGTCATTGTAAACATTCGGTGGCCTCTCTCATCATCATTAGCCTTTATCTGCTCACTGGACATAAGTCTTGCCGATTCCTTCCACAGTAGGCGTTCGTCCGTCTTCCGCGTCCAACTATCCTGACCTCTGTCCCTCTCTGCTAACTCTGTCTGTCTAACTTGTGTCTCACGTAGTAGTTGGGGTCAGCATTACCAATTTATCTCCTCCATTTCCGTGTCTCTTCGACTCGATTGAGACTTGGCAGCTACCTATGTCTTTAAGCACTATATTTTTTCACCTTGTTTTAGCTTTTCCCCGGGATAGCTGCAGTGCCGAATTCTCAAAGTCTATGGTTGATTGGTGTGACAGCTCATTAGTCTTCTCTTTTAATGTTCCAATATTTATTTAACGAAATCTTAATGTTATAGTTTGATTGATTTGTAACGGGAAACTTTGAAATATCAATGATTCAAAGAAATATATGATCTAAAGACGTTCACTAGCTTAAATATTTTGATGAAAATTGGCGTCGCTGATCGCTCTTGTGATCTCGCCGCTAGTTTGACCCCCTTCTCGTATTAAAAAAAAAGTCTTCTTGTAGTTCAGGTTAATTCGACTGAAAGTCCCTTGAGCAGTACTAAAGAAATATTTCATATATGTAATCGTGTAACGGTATATGAGACGACATACCTTTTATGTAGACTATTTCCAAGGCTGTCGCCACCTGATGAACGAAGGGGAGGAGGGGGGGTCCAAGAAATTTTTTTTAACTTTAAAAGTGCGTTTTTGTATTCGAAGTAGATTATATGTCCATTTTAGATTTTATAAAAGAGGAGGGAGGGGGAGTCCGCCGTCATCTTCACTATCTTGTCTTTAGGTTTCGTTTTCTTCTTTCAATTTTACAAATAAGTTTACTTTTCCAAAGATGTTTTGACTATAAATCATTCTCTTTGCTATTGTCTGAATTGAATGTAAACAGTCCATACTCGTGGATACGAACACAGACCAGACAGAGCTTGAAGAATATTTATATCGGTAATAAATAACATTTTGGACTAAGTCATGGCTTTTAAGGTGACATATTAGTTTGTCGTCAAATCTAGATTTAGAGATTTTCTTTGTTAACCTTTTTTACCTCGTACCTACTTTATTAATTATGCTGACAATACAAATTTTGTTCAAGAATAATTAGGCAATTACTTTTTTTTATTTTAATATTGCAAAACGTTTTAATTTGCGATTAATGCAATAGAGTGAATCTTTTCTTCTTAATATCTAAGTCCGCATTCAGGCGGCAACGTCAGAATTAGATTTCCCAGCACGTAACAGTAATCCAGGTCAATGGATACGACAACTTCACAAATATTGGATTGCGATTTGAAAGGCTGATTCGACGTGAACTATAAATCGAAGGTGTTAAGATCCTATGAAACTGCCGTTTCGTAAACTGTTGTGTAGGAAAGGTACATACGTGTAAGTACATATTGCAAAAGTTTTTTTACCTTCACAGAGAACTTAAGACGGTAATGACTCAACATTTAAAGTAACTATACTCATCATTATTAGCCCTTGTCTGCCCACTGTTGGACATATGACTTTCCCAATGCCACAGTATGCGGTCCTCCACCCTTTGCTTCCGACTACAGTAACAACTATACAGTGAGATAGCCGGTGAAAATAATAGTAATTGAAAATTAGGAACGATTGGGTTTGAAAACTGTTTATTTATGACGCGTGGTGTACAGGAATAACTGTAAAAAAACAGTTGTAAAAATTATTAACTAACTAACTAGAGTGGCGCAGCGACCTCAAGCGTGTCTTGGCCTCCGACAACAAACGTCTTCATCCAACTCGATCTCGCGCCAAAAATTATTAACATGTTTTTTTTTATAGACACAGGTACGTTTTAATACAAGGATTTCACTGTCAAAGCACTACGAGGCACAATACAAATCAATGACGAAATGTTTTTGAATAAAATAGAAGTTGTTTTCTTGGGGTGATTCGAAATGAAGGTAGGAATTAAGTACGGCTTGTCCCAGTCCCCGCTGCTTCTAGGTCACTAAGCATTACGTTGAGATTTTCATTTAAACAACTCCAATGAGTTCGCTGCGAACTAGGACCGATTACAATTTTGAAAAGATTTATTTAAAAATTCAAATTGTATGATGTATTTCTCACCAAACACTAGTCACTGCTGGGTCTTGATTTCCGGCAAAGATCGCAACGATGATCAGTCCTCGGCTCTCTCAACCAGGATACTCCGGCAATCTTGACAACATCATCAATCCAATTACTTAAATAATTAATTACTCTAATTTTTAAATCTTGTAAATTACTTAGCTATATTAAAAAAAAGAATTATGTAAACGAAAAAGTTATAGAAAAATATTCCAAAAACAGTTTCTTTTAAATCAAAAAAAAGTATTAAATTATATAAAGTGTATTTTATATTATGTAGTAAAAGAGGCAACAGGAAATGAATTGCGATCAGAATAACTGAATAACGGTATTGGCTGGAAGCCGCAAGTAAACGAATTACAAATTGAAACTGACGAGCCCGTATAGCAAGTAATGTGAAACACAATGCGAACGAACTCTGTTGTGAACAAATAGGCTTGCTTTAATATCTCAACGTGGGCTTCCACTGCCGAAGCACTTGTATAAAAACAAAATTTTCCTACCAATACTTGACAATGTAACTCTCAAACTTACTACTAAAAGAAAAGCATTTTATCATATTAAGATGAATGGGACAACTACTTTTTTCCCATAACTTCTTTACACTTTTAGAGGTTGAATTTTGTAAAACTATTTGTAACACTTAGGACGGCCGAGTGGTCGACGCCCGGTTGGCCGCCCCAGGTATCGCTGGGTTGACGAGGTGCAGAAGGACCTGAGAGAGCCGCAAGTCCGGGACTGGGTCGCGATGGCGCGAGATCGAGATGGTTGGAGACGTTTGTTGTCGGAGGCCAAGACACGCTTCGCGTCGCTGCGCCACTCTAGTTAGTTTTAGATAGTTATTTGTAATACTAGAAGAACCACATTGCGTTGCCCGCGTTTAAGAAAGAAGTAAACTCGCTTCTTCTAGGACCCTAGTTCAGTATTATATTCCAATAATTGGAATGTATTCAAAGAACGATTACGTTATTCCAGTACTAGTTACGATCGCTACTAGAATACTGGACTGGAATAATGTAAAAGTGTTACGAGCTTGAATAATGGCGTTACGTCTAATTTTTTTCTACAAACATTTATTTCATTCTTTAAGTAACGAGTCAAGAAAGTTATCTACTTTGTCGAAGTTGTCTCAAGTGACTCGTAACAGAGCCGAGTACGAACATTGTAAACTTTAAGGTTTGCATTAGCGTTAGAAGCTTTTTTTTCTAACGACCGTTTTTATTGTGGTTGAAAATATTTCATCAGTCTCACGTCTTCGAGAAGTTATCTTCATGTACCTGCACATATCTGCGAAGTAATTCAAAGATATATGTGAAGTCAACTGTATTGAGCCAGCTTGGTTGATTATAGCCTATTCAAGCTTACCATTGGATAGACATCGAGCATATTGGTGAGGACTTGTATGTATTGAAGACATATGGTACCACCATGTTTTTTTGACAAAGAAACGAGCGTCGGCATCACCGTGGTGATCGTTACGGCCACAGATTTTGGCAACATTAAAGGAGCAGATGCGGTTGTATGGTTTTCTTCAAGAAAAGGAAGACCTGATCTAACGAAGACGAAGTTTACAATTGGTTTTATGTAACATCTAAAAAGTTCTAATTTACGAATATAATTTCCTTTATTCTTATCACGTAAGTTTGTCGCGTGAAGCTTCCGAAGGAAGTAAGATAAGAAGTTAGTTTGAGCTAGTATTTGTAAAGTACAGAGATTTATCTTTGGGTAATGCGAGACCCTTTGTTTTGTTTCTTCCATACTTCTTTGAATATGTTAGTACAAGTCAGAAATAACAGTAAACATAAGATTTCCCAACTAGATATGGTAATACAAAGACATGCTTATATGGAACATTTTCCAACATTTATTTGACAAATAAAGCTTCGAGATTGAAGTAGTTAAATTCATTAAAACAGCTGATTAATAGAATAAAAAAATAAAAACGTCTACACTTGAATAAATTTCATCCGTTATCGGTACCGATTCGTACCCCTTAGGGGAGCATTATTTGTTTTTGTATGACGAAAGTTTAAACAATTTAATAATATCTTTTGTGAGGAACTCAATAATAATAAAAAAATGTTATTTTAAATACCGAATACAAACACAAAGGAATGTTCAACACGTTCCAATGCATTTCTGACGTCAATTTCCTTTATTTAACTTCGACTTAGAGCAACGTACGCTAACCCGTCCATTTCTAATATAACTGACACTTCAGCAAGGAACTTTCTCAATGCATTTATATCATGGCGTCCGGTACAGCTCACTGGATATCAATTCGCAATTGGATTAACGTCAGACTTCTCGACTGCAGGCTGCAGTTTAATCCCGGCAAAGAAATTTTAACATCGTTAGTCTTAATTTCGCCACGTCATTATCTCGTTATACGTTTTCTCATTTACGTTCTCTTTCTACGTAATTATATTATTTTTAAATGTAAAAAGGAAATGAGATAAACAAACTTGAACATAGATATTTCAGGACGAAATGTCTGATGGGGACAATGTGACGGGATATGTGACGGGCGATGATTGTTATTTGATATTATGTTCTAAAATTTTACGTTTACTATTCTTTGTATATGAAATATTGTGTTGCAATGATTTTATAATTTGTTAAGTTCGTTGTTTAATAAATCATGTAATGGCAAAACAAATTGTTTAGGTCATTGTACTTCCTGCGGTTTATCTGATGTTGCGGATGTTCATAAGCATTCTAAAAAAATCGGAAATAAACAATTGATATCTACCTAAACGGTTTTCAATAGTACAATATGAATGTTTTGTTATTTTGGTTTAAAAAGTAAACAAGAATATTTGAAAAAAAGCGAGGCGTATCTAAATGTTTACATTTTGCTTTGTACAAGCACTCCTTGGCTGAAAATTTATTTTAAAGTTAATTCTTACTAAGAATATAATGATATTCAAAGGATATTTTTTTTTTAACAAAACAAGCCTAAAACCAGTTAAACATAAAAAAGCTGACTGCGAATTCGAGATGTTCTAATCTCCATAAAACGACTCCGTCGCAAAATTAATTTAATTCATTCTCTGCTATTAAAACCTTTTACAAACTATAAAAAATAATTTCAACATTTTTGCCTTATTAATTTTTTTTTTATAATTAAACCTTCATTTTGTTGAGTACGTTAAATTTTGGCTTAAAGCGGTACACTTGTTATAAATAGCCCGCGGCATTTCCCAGGTTCCCATTCAGTATTCAGGAAATAATAGAGCGTGAGTACGGCAATAAAACACTCTTTACGTGCATACGTTGATATGAAAAAAAAAGTTTAAAAGGCTTGATTTCACGTTTGAATTCATTCGAAATTTAATATTTGTTTAAGATTAAACGATAAATTATAATAACACTACTGCTTTTAAAATTGATTCCATTTCAATACGAGATATTCCGTATAATCCGTATAAATAATACAACTAAATATTTTCATAATATTAGTTGTAAATGACACATAATATTAGTGAAAATATTTAGTTGTATTATTTTATTTAGGAATATAGAGTCATCGTCATCAGCGCTCGCGTGTCCACTGCTGGACATAGGCCTTCCCAAACCCAGAAATCTATTGAATATAGAAAAGTAAATATGTATATCTATTTTGATTATAGAATGTTGGGTTGATTTTGGATTAATGAACGACTCTGATTATGGCGGTCAGTGTAATCAATTTTGTAACCAACACTGCAACTTTATATTGCTTATCTCGCTATGCCTACCTGCCTACCTATCTACCTACATTGTGTTGTTACATTGCTTCCTTACAGTTTCATTATTTCCATGCCTTGGTAAACGATATTTCTTCAAGTTTCATTTCTAGTCTTGCCTTAGCTTTTGGCTTACAAGTGTTATTATTTAGTACTTTCTCCGTTAGACATAAATGTCAACGGTAACAAATGCGGGATGTGGTCAAAAGATGATATACAACTGCCTTATTCATTGTTCTCTTGTAGTGCCACGTCATAAACGTACGGAAACAGTGACGTCGGCAAATGGCTACATTCCTTTGATGTACGCTTTATGAACGTTGAATGTGTCTTTTGACAAAATGTAAGCGAACATTATCTTGAATAGTTCTTTAATATACTACATATTTTAATGTATATACCTACAAAGGAAAGGCACTTTTTTATTAAAATGTTAATAGATTTTTTGTTAATTTCTTTTACCAATCAAACTGAGCTTTAGACTTGTGTCAGGATATGGTCCACGAGAATAGTAGAATGGCGGGATTCGAACTGTCGACCAAGTGATCGGAAATCCTTAACCATTCGGCTAATGGCACTTTGCATCTATGTGCATAAATTTTTATACAGATGTAGATTATAGCATAGAATAGCTAATACTACACTATCAGACTGCTAACCAACTCTTATTTAATCCAAGCGAACGAAGTCGGGGCCCACAAGTAGTATGTGATATATTTAACAACCAATAGACTGTTTAAAATTCGAGTGGCATAGAAAGTTTTTTTTAACCGGTTTGTACGATAAAATGTACAATATTGAAAAATACATGAATAGCTCTAAATAAAAGTCACTTCGCTAAAACAAACTATTGTTTTATAACATTTTCCGCGAACCCGTACCTTTGTTCGTAGTTTAATTTTTTTTTTCGATATCACAAAGAGTTATTCGATTTGAAGCTAAAAGTTTATCGAAAACATTTTGATAGAAATAAAGATAATAAAATGGAGCTTTTTAAATTCTTCTATCTGATATTCACTCAACATACTCGATCAAGTTTAAAAAAGGAATAATATTTTTTAGTAATCAAACATTAGTCTTCAAATTATCGCATTACCGATATTACCAATTTATACATAACCTAAAACATTTCATCATCATCAGCTCACTGTGCGTTCCCACCGAGGGGCTAAGAGCCTACCCTATTATAAGTGGTGGGGGTTAAAATATTTAGTAAAAGAGAATTTATTCGAATATTAAAAACAGAAAATTAAAAAGTCCTGTGATTTATAACAGTCTATAGTAGATATAAACAACTCAAAAAATCCTTATCAGGTCCCGACGTGGGTCTTGACAACGTTTAAATAAGAATGAAAGAGTTTCAATAAACGGGATAAAAATTTCGAATAAAAAATAAGTAACAAGAATGTTAGAATGAAGAAGTATCTTTTTAATATGTAAATAAGTTAATTACGTCATCTAACACTTTCAACGTTTTTCTTCATTCTTTATCATGCATTAAAGAACACGAAGAATGTCGCCCCAGAGTAAAAGAGTACATTAATTCAATCTTGCTAACTGAATAAACAGAAAGAAGCGGGGACACGACAACGATGTTACGTTAAATGCAAATTGAACCTTGCTCGTACGAGACTTTGTAACTTGAGTCAAGGAGACGTGGATTCTATGCATTTTATATTATTTACTATCATCGTCATCACCAGTCTGTGTCTGCGTACTGCCCGACATAGACCTTGTCTAATGCGTTCAAACATTCCGATGTACGCATTAAGACATAAGTCCACTTGTTAGGGTCCCACACTCCTGGTCCCAAACAGTTACCTAACTTTCAAGATTTTTCTTCTCCACCCGACGTCGCTGGGCGGACAGAAAAAAATGGTACTTAATTTAGTTACATACTTTAGCAATAAATTATTACGCTACAAAATTATCATTGTGGACCAAAATAATGTTAAAAAAAACACTGACATGAAATAATACTACAGTAAATTCTTATTAAGAATACTAAATATCAAAATGTTTTTGCGTGTATTTCGGCAGTCGAAAATAACGGTTACATGCGATAAAAATAAGCGACAAAGGACCCAAGTGTGTCTCAAAGTAATATCGATGTATGTATGGGTCATTTGTCTTGAGGACGGGTTCAAATGAGAACGTAGAAATTCAGTGAGGCTCTTACGAAATACTAGCTTGATGTTAGACCAGTACAAGAATTTGTTACGTTCGAATAAGTTTGAAACTGAATGCTGAGAATAATTCCGTCTTACTAATATTATAAAGGCGTAAGTTTAGATGTTTGGTGGGATGTTTGTTCGAAGATATCTCCAGAATGGGTTCATAGATCTGGATGAAATTTGGCGTAGATAAAGAACACAGTTCGGAAGGATGCAAAGGCTAGTAATTTTTTTAATGCCAAGCGAACAGAGACACCGGTGACAACTAATACATGATAATTTATCAATGAAAGTTTCAGGAACAAAAGTTAAATCCACAATTGAACATCCTTTATAGCGTTGTTCAACTTGTTTTAATAGTAACATCATCGTGGAACGATATAAAAATGCTGTTAATACAAAAATAATTGAAGCGAAAACTTTGTACCACTTTATAAAGTTACTAGAACGGATGGACGTGACATAATTTTGCTTATGAATTATTCTTGAATTTCGATAAAAAAGCGACCTCTAGTTTGACAGTATGAAAACTAAGGTTTATTAAGAAGTTTCTATTGGTTAAATATTGTAATTGGCATTGAATGTTTTTGGTATTACTAACCTAATTTATGAAGGTGTAAGCTGTTATGATCTGGTGATTGTTTAACAGCTTGTAAGATGAAATAATACGGTCATCCAATTACCTCAGCTCGCCAGTATAAAGAATCCTCACAAGAAAAGACGATTAAAACATCTTACCGTTGTAAGGCATCTTAATTTATGTTTTTAAATTTATAGCTCAAAGGGGTTTTTAGTTGGTACGTAAACAAGTTTCAAAAATAACTAACCATGTATCTTTTGAATTACACACCTACATTTATATGAAGGAAAACATGATGCCTGTACATATCTAAGAAGTAATTCAAAGATGTGAAGTTAACCAAGTCACATAGGGTGGATTAAAATGTGTTGATGACCTTGACAACGAGCGTATAACAATATGCCTGCGTAAATTTCAAGTCAATGTTCTGACGTAATATTTATAATTGAAACAATACATTAGAACAATCGTTTATTACTTTAAAAAATAATTTAATACCAGTTAAAATATACAAGAACTGCAGATGTGGGTATAACAAGATTCTTTATTATTGTTAAATAAGACAAACAAAATTATTAAAAGTAAAAAGTTTTCAATGCAATTACGTAATTTCTTCTCTGTTCCAAACAAGTGAAACAACAAATGCTAGTTGCACTACGGCGTTAATTAAATGAGCGAGCTTTTGCTTTTGAGAAAATATATTCCTTCCTGTTTCTAGTAAAAGAATATATAATAAAAACATAGTGGAATCTTTAAAAATTGAATTAAAATAAAAGAATAAACATATTTCTATCTTTAAGGAAATTAATAGATGAATTAAAATTGTTTAACACATTACATGCATATTAAAGCGTTTAGAGGAATCTGGTGTGTGCGTTAAGTAACGTTTAGTGCTCGGAACATGTTAAACGGCGAGTTCACACTAAGTTATATATTTCAGATACATATAAGCACTTAGACGATTCGAAGTAACATAAGTGAGTTAACACGGTCTTAGCAGCGTTTCGACCTCGAACCATTAAGTAGAGATTTATGAACATGGAAAATAAACCTAAGATATTTTAAACCGATTAAGCGTGTTTGACCGCTATCCCTCTTAATATTAAGTTATATTAATTATTATTATGACATTAAGTGGCGATGCAGTCTAAATATGATACGCGCTAGCTTAACAAATGTCTATTCACTCTACTCTTAAAGGTTCCGAGGTCATATTTGAAAGGAAAAACTGACGCCAGCAACTTATTCCAATCCTTTGCAGTACGCACAAGGAACGAACTAACTAAAGTTATAAGTTAGACTGTCAGTCTTATTCTGAAAAAGGAATAATTACTTTTCTTTGCCTTAATTCAATGTAACAGATAACAATCCTATTTAATTCAACTATAGAATAAACAAGTTAATAAAAAAATAATACGAACCTCAAAAGCCTTGTATTCAATCTGGAAATTTTATTACAAGTGAAAGTTATGAACATCATGTTTACTATGAAATATCCAACATTTTTGAGCCTCCTCAAATAGACAACGTAACAAGAATATAAAACAAATACAAACGTGACTAGGGAACTAAAGAAAATTGTTTCTAGAAATTTTAATCGACTTCAAAGACTTCAAAGAAGTAACAATGAATACAGTGACAGAAGTGTTTGTATGATCTTTACAAAATCTCCTTATTAATTTAAATAATTTAAATAAGAGCATCCGTGGCGCAGATTTAAAGCGCTTGACCGAAGCGGACCGTACTCGACATTGTCCAGATTCGATCCCTGCTATGTACCAACGTGTTTTTCCATTTTCGAATTGCATATGTACACTATCCGACGCTCTTACGGGGAAAGAAAACATCGTGATGCCTGCACATATCAGCGAAGAAATTTAAAAATATGTGTGAAGTCAACCAACACGCACTAGGCCAGCGGAGTTGACTATGACCTAGTCACCGTTAATAATAGGGTAGACTCTGAGCCCCTCGGTGGGGACGTATAGTGAGTTGATGATGATGATGAAATTTAAATAATTTACATCAATCATCAAAGTTGAGTAGTCCGGGTATCTCTCAAGTAGTTCAGAGAAAATATTACATTCAACCTAACTGTTACATTTTGCGGAGTCTAAAAATATGTGGTGTCAATAAATCAACATAAGCCTTTCAGAAGAAAGAAAACGAAAATGTTATTTATGACTTAGAATCAAAACAGGATTAAGAAATGTGCAGAGATGTTTTTATCATTTGTATTGAGTTTTTTTAGTAGTTTTCTACCGAGAAAAAGAATCCAATCTTATTTGTTATACAGTTATTTACTGGTTATATATAGTGTATTGATACAAAATATTGTTAAGCTCACTTGGACGTTTTTTATGCCAGAAAATTTGTCGATGCCAGACGCCTGGTTCACGTAATTTTGATATGTTTTTTTTTCTATAAAATATTAGCAGATTTTTTTTATTAAATATTAATATGGCTTGTAACATTCCAACTAAGTGTTATGCTTGTGTTAGGAAATGATTTAGAATAGTCGGATTCGAATTCACGACTAAATGTTCTAAAATTAACCTTGACCATTAGACTATTAGCGCTTTTGTAATTATCAGAACCAATTATATATGGTTTAAGTAAACTTTGATTTAGGTTACTGTCTCTTCGTTGCTGAAATTTTATCGTCAGCTGAAATCGGTGAAAGAAAAAAGGTCTCAAAAAAATTGGGTTGACTTGTAGTGATTTATAATGGTCGATCAAGATCGGTGTCAAAGCTTGATAAGAACTATTACAGCGCCAAAGTATGTTATATTTTACGATCTTTCACAGAAAGTATTCCTATATATTTCCTCAAAGATATACCGATATGAAAAATGTGTAACCAAAACACCTTATTTTACTCGAATTACTCAGGAGAGTTCTTCTTACTAAAGTATATTTTTGTATATATTTTTATTATGTAATTGCCAGTTCATTTACCGGTAACTTAAACTACCGTGTCGATTCTAACGTGTGTAGTGATTTGACTCTATTGTTCCTTTGAACATCCAAGTCATATTTTTGGGATTTTATACAGCAAAAAGTTCTTCTGTAGCGTTTTTTTAATAAACAAAAATTAAAAGACTATATTTTCTATTTTAATCATATCAAATTAATTTTATATCATTCTTGTATAACTATATATGGTGAATACACGTAAGAAAATACAGCGAACACGGATAATTAAAGAACACCCTGTACGTTCCAGCCAATTTTCTTTACACGTCTCATGAGAACTAGACGGGAGATGTAAGCGAAATGAAAATCAAATATGTGGAGAATGTGGATAGAAATATATGTCATGGAATAAAAAGAATTGAGTCAATAGTGAATAACAGGTTATTGTAATGTAACAAACTTCATTTTTTATTATAAATAAAATCTCTATACTACTTATAAAACGGCTTAACTCACGTGTAAATCGGTGTCAGTACCGACTAGTTTCGAGCCCATCTGGGGCTCGTCTTCATGCTGAGTGGGAATGGTACTATAGTGCGTTCGCGGCCCGTCGCTCACTGACTATTGACTATTGTCGTGATCCCTATCCAAATACAAGCTTTTTATGACTTACCTGGAATTGTTACAAGAAACATTAATAAATAAACAAAAAATCTACAAAACATTTTAACTATTAAAAAACTCCAATAATAGAATACTTGTATACCAAAAGAATGTAGACTGAGTTACAAACATATATTTCCATTAGATTGCATTTGAAAGAAGGAATTCAATTTTAAAAGATACTGAACAATATTTTAAATAAAGCTTGTTTGCAATCAGTATCAAAATCGCGACTTTTTGTCACAATTTATGTCGCCTCCCACATAAAAATTTACTGACTAATTGATCGTTTTCATTCATTTATTTTTAATGAATTATTTCGTAAAACGTTTAAACAAGCTGTATGCGACAAACAGAACGTTTCAACTATGTGCATGTTTTGAAATCGTGTTTTATACAAAATTAGTTTTTTTTTTTTAGTTGAAACTAAACTAACGCTTGACAACGAGCCCACACGATGCCAAATGATGAATTTGTCGAAAGATGGTATGTGCAACTAGCACGTACCATCTTTCAATGCTGATTCACCTATATGAAGTCTGTTTTTTTTTAATTTACTAAACCTCTAACTATATAAAAGTGACAATATATAGTCTAAAACCTAACGCAAGTATAGGCTTGCGTCTACAAAATTATTAATAAATTTTGCGCCTTGGCAGCTATGATTTACGTAACAAAGATAAAAAACTAAAGTTTTTCATAGTATAAATATGGGTCTCACTTTCGGTCAAACAAAATCATATACGGCTTCACCACACTTGTCGGAATTTAAAAATTTTAATGAATACATTGAACAAACTAAACGTATCGGGCGTTGTTGTTAAGTTCTGTTTTATTTGCAGTTGGGACGTTGATCGACGGCGACATCGCAATGAATGGGTTGCCGCTGGGCGACTTCATGCACCGAGAGAGCGGGTACATGCACCAAGACGAACTCTTTGTGGACAACCTCACCGTTATCGAACATCTGTCTATTATGGTACGTATAATAACCAAATAATACACGAACTGCAGACAGACAAAATATATAAATATTTCACTAGCTTGTCTTCTATTGATACATTTGTTTAGATACATTTGTAATTTCTCATTTCCATTAAATTCTAATATATAAAGCAATGAAATTAATTACTCAATGCTTTCGCCGGTAGTTGAAGTCATTGACCTCTGTAGATAGGCCAGGCCGCTCGGTTATGACAGCCTTTGATTCGTTCCGACTTAAAAGCGTCTATGTTACTGACAGGTAATTTTATGTGTTACAAGTTCGAATTCTCATTACCGCCACCTATCGCTAACGTAACGAAAATTAAACAGGCACAAAACACCTGGACTTGTATCTTTTTTTTTATGAATTCTAAACTAACGCTTGACCACGATCCCACCCGATGCCATGTGATGGTGTAGTCGCAATATGGTCCGTGCTAGTTTAGTAAGTGCCTATTCACTCTTCTCTTGAAGGCCCCCAAATAGTACTTGGACGGAAACACTGACGATGGCAACTTATTCTTACTCCTTTGCGGTGCGCACAATGAACGATGATTCAAATCGTTTCGTTCGAGCGCGCGGCACAGCGACTATGAAGGGGTGAAGACCTGCCGTGTGTCTAAATGTCCGATGGTAGAACTTTCAACGTAAAGGGTTAGAGGGTAAAGTGAGTGTCTTCTTTTGTTATGACGTATTAACTCCATAAGACATCAATAAACTTAACACACTTTACACTTAGTTTTCTTAATAGTAGTTTGGATGGATGGATGAATGTTATTACGTATCTCGATAAAATTTGGTTCAGATGTCGGATACATTTTGAAAGAACGCGTAGTCTATTTGCCAAGTTCTTTTCCGCGCGAACGAAATCATTTCCATAATCTTGTCATCATACGTCATAATATTTGGTCAATACAAAGTTGCTTCGAGAATGGAACTCTACCGTTAAACACAATTATCAGTTGATTGTCCATAAATCAATTTTACAATGTATTGTTCAATAAATGCTTTAACAAAGCCGAAGTAAGATATTTATTAAAATTTATTAACAGGTTTTTATGCCACTTAAAATTATTTATGATAATAAAATATGGCACGTGCTATAAGTTCCTAAGTAGCCTGACCAGGAAAATGACGAACGCGTGAGGGGGCGCTTCAATAGCTTTTTTCATTATATCACATTTATAGTCATAGACATTAGGATGGCAATAGCGGACATTTTAAAATCTTTAAGACTGTAAATCTCGTATAAAATAAATCTTGAAATGATACAGCTCATGCAGGATGGTGAACAGGTCGCTGGATAAATTAACCGATTTGTTTTATAGGATATAATATATAATAGGACGGGAAGACGTTACTCATCTCATTTTGAATTGTTTTTTTTTATGATCATCCGGTTTTCAGATACAAAATTAATTTTAAAATTCATGTAAATTACTTAACCGTTTAATAATGCAGAAAAAAAAATTAAAAATTCAATTATTTTAATTATAATGTTTTAATACTTAATGATAATTAAAGAATAAAACTAATTAAAATTAAATGATACAAAAACTAAAGTTATACATTTTTTTTTATAATGTTGATATTATTATTTTATTACTTATGTATTCGAATAAGATACATGAAACTCATTTTATATTATTTCCTGTATAAGTAACATGCATTTACCAAACAAGTTTAATCAGTGACACGCAGTCGTGATTATGTTTGTATTAATCAATATAATATTAACTATTACGTTTGTAAATAGACAAGTGAACTTTACATTGAAACTTGCTTACAAAACGTTAGCTGTTCTAACGCAGAACAATTGCAACAATCACAGGGAAGTTGCATTAGGGATGAATTGGGCCTCGTTTCGCAACGAACGGTTTAAGACCTTTTTTTTGTTACGGGGGAAATCTTCATAAGATACCCTACCTTCTAGAGGCAAAAGCAGGGTTAAGTGTGACTCTTACACAATGAATACGCCCTCGGTGGCCATCCTCATGTGCGATTGCGAGGGCCCTGGGATCTCCGAAGGACCGCACCGGGACCCTCTGACTGCGCTACCACACGACCCAGAACTAATGCTCTCTAGCGCAAGAGATTTCCAGTCACTTGTTTCGTACATAGTGACTCGACGTGAACACAAGAGCAAGTGATTCTTAAATATGTTTGTGAGAAAAAATCGGTCAGTGGTCAGAGGAGGCAGACAACTAATTGCATTTTACTATTATCCCGGCGTTTATGCTCTTCATTCGTTCATTTATGAGAAAGGGGATGTAGGGGATAAAACGTTTTTTTGAAGCGGAACGCCGCTAACGGTTACAATTGCTTATCAGCCGTCATCTGAATTCACATTCTTACGCCTATCTTCCACACAATGCATGAACACCTTTCGGTCTTCCTCTACCTTTGTAGCCTTCGTTAGTATGGTTATACGAGTATGTTACTACGAAAAATAATACTATATCTTAAAAACGTCCACATAAATATTTTCCCACCATTATCACATGACCCACTATATTTTTAGTTATACGAGAATCCGCTATGATTTACATAGATAGCGTGGCATTATGAATCTTATTTTAATTTACATTTTCAAAACAGGTAAACAATATATTAACATGTTTATTGTTAATTTCAAAAATATTTTATAAAATGTGTTATATATGCAAATCGAAACATTCAATTTAAAAATTTTGAAAATCGATTAAAAAGGAAACACGAGACTAATGACATCGAGTTAGCACGCTATTATTATTTACAAAAAAATATTACTTTTTTATTATTATATCCAGAAAATCTACCTAAAAATAATGGCACGTGTCAACTAGTTCTTTAAATACCGAAGATCGGAATTATAGCATTAATTCGATACAAAAAAAATATTTAACATATTCTAAATTCGAATATTAAAATGAAGAGAAGACCAGCAAAAACATATATCACGTAACTTTAAGTAGCAGATACACAGATAACTAAAAATGCATGTTTAATTTTTGTGTTGTTATTATGTAATTACTATAATTCTTAGGCCCGTCTGCGCATGGACCGGCGGACGTCGTCGCTGGCTAGACGAAGACGCGTCAACCAACTTCTAAGACAACTGGGGCTGTATGGCTCGAGATATACCCGTATCGGAGGCTTGGAAGGACGCAATACCTTATCAGGAGGAGAAAGAAAGAGACTGGCATTCGCTACAGAGGTGAGGAAAAGTAAACTACGTTTGTAATGATTTTTATAACATCTGGCGGAGGCGTTAGCGTTTCTCTGCAATGCTAAACAGTTTGAAATTGGAAATGTAACTGATGGTGCCTATCCTCACGTATATCTGTTATAGTATATAGGTAATAGTGATAACTTATTGTTTCAGTTATTAACCGACCCCGGACTATTATTTTGTGATGAACCTACCACTGGCTTGGACTCATCATCGGCACAGAAACTAATGTCCCTGCTCCGAGCAAGTGCGGTGCAAGGCAAGACAGTTATTTGCACCATACATCAGCCTTCATCAGAGCTAATGGCACTATTTGACAAACTGGTACTCCTCGCTGAAGGGAGAATAGCATTCGCGGGGAATGCTTCGAGAGCACTCAGCTTTTTTGAAAGGTAAACAAGAAATTTAACATAAAATTGATAGAATAATGATTTATTACATTATGTTGCCATAAACACGGACGTTTGTTTTTGTTAAATTGTTCGGATTTACCGTGGGCTTCGTCACCCCGTTTAAAACAAAACAATAAATTTTTGTACATGTTTTTGAAATTGAAATCCATTTTAAAAGTCTTTACTCCTAGCTTTTAAGTATCATTCATACACAATAGAAATTTTAATAATAACAATTGAGCTCAATCAATTTTTCGTACGTTATAAAATGTGACGTTGTCCTGTGCAAGCATATTGTTAGGACCAAGATGTTTTCGTAACCGTGTTTTCGCAGTTAACTGTCAGACGAAGTGATTGATTGAAACACGAAAGTGTCTAGACTGGACGTAATTTGTCATTGATGCTTGATCGAGTGGAACCGTTAATAAATAGGTCAAACGGTGACCTTAATAGGACTATCCGGCTCGTCGGCTTATTACCACTTCAAACGTATTTAGGACATTTTATAGTTACTTTAAAATTAAGTGTTATTTATGTCACCGTGTGTTTATAAGCTTGCAAACTATTTTCTTTTGAGTGACGTACGCATATACAATTCAATACTTACTAAAAAATTAAAATAGCTCGCTCGTGACTTCGTCTGTCTGGTATTATAAAAAATAGCTAAGTATTCCGTTCTATCTTCAAGTCCCGTCAAAACCAATCTAGTTCGATTACCCGAATGCCCGAATCGAAAGTGGACTTGCGGACAGACAGAAATTTTCAAAAATAGCCTTTCTTTATAAGCAATGCAAAGGCATCATATTCTACAGATATGTTTTTGTACTATATACAGACACTCCAATTTTATTAATTGTACACTACAGTGAATTCCATGACGGAAACTTTTGAATGATTTTCATTTTATTGGGATTTATATAAAGAAAATAATATATGGTCTGTTTATTGTTTTATAGATAGGGAGGACCGCATACTGTGGAAGGCATAGGGAAAGGTCTACGTCCAGCAGTGGGCAGACAGGGGCTAATGATGATACATATTTATTCAAGTGACATTTATAGAAATGTTACAGCTAGACCTTTTAATTTTGATGTAATATATTCAATTCATAATTTATTCCAAAATTATTTTCTATATCCTCACGCTGTGTTTTGTTTTAGATTATTGAATCATCAAAGCAAGTCGTAATAAATATAAATGAATATTTTTATAAATCTATATTTCGTTTCGAAATCAATTTGTTGGTCGACATAAATGTCAACAAGTCCGATATACGATCTATTTAATTGGTATAGTATAGTCCGAATAGAATATTAGACCCGGTGCGAACGAAGCTATCGCGGTTAATACTGTCAGAAATTATATAAAACCTACTTGGACATAAAAATGTCATAAAAGAAAAAAAACGACAAGATTAAATTATTAAAAATTTCGTGAGACATTTCAGTGAGCAACGGGCCGCGAACACGCTGTAGTACCAATCCCACTCACCCTAAAGAAGTGCATCCGATGGGGCAAAACTGGTCTGTACAGGCACCGATCCACACGCGAGTGAAGCCTTTTTTATAAGTAGTAGAGGAAAATATGAAGTGCCAATAGGTTATGGGTCCGGACTACCGATCTAGTGGTCGCGTGTTGGAATCCCACCGTTCTACTAACTATATCCTAACACAAGCTTTTTCAAGCTTACCTGAACAACACGGAAAAAAAAAAAAAAAAAAAAATATATTTTAAACACAGACCTTTTCTGGAATTTTCAAAACTTTCAAACACAGAGACGCAAATATAGATTTTTTAATGTCGTACATTGACTTGAATCGATAGAGTGACTGATAGTCATTTCTCCGTTATTCATATTTCCTCAGTATAACGTAAATGTTGTAAATCTAGCGGTAAACAGTACAAACTCGACTTCATTTTAAATTTAATTAAAACGTATTTTTATATAGACGAATATGAGTGTTGCATTATGCATTTATGTGCCGTTACACGAACAATTTATGACACGTTTTATTTACTATAAGTAGTATATTAATTTACATTTCTTATCGTTAATTACATTGTACAGTTGTAAGGGATTTATGTGCGAACAATATTGAATCATAATCATATTACAAATGTGTAACTTTGTTACAATGTATGTGGGAAATTGAAGAATAACATTATGAACAATCTTTTATTAAATATACATCATAACCTAATATCAAACTAAAACGTCATGCGTCGCAAAGGTCGGTCGTCTGAATCTTTTGCGGAAGTCTACAATCGTCTTTTCTTCATTGTTGTTCCGTTCCGTTCCCAAAATTAGCTTGTAATTTCCAATTTTTAATTGATTATTTTTGGTGTATCATATCTTTAAAATTAATCAGTGGATTTGAGATTGATGTGAAGTTGAGTTTATAAAATATGCTAGGGTTTATTTTAATCTCATTACTTATACTTATTTATACTGAAATCGGCTTAGATACATTTCATAATTTACAAATGTTGATGCTAGCGCCATCTGTTACTACTTTTTAGTACTAAAGATAATTTGTATGAAATGGTACCCCATGCCCACATGTATCTCCAAGACATCTTATATAAAATTTTGGAATGCATGGAAAACATAGTCTGGAAGAGTTTATAGAGTGCTAATTAAGTTTTGTTTTATACAAGTTAATTAATGGATTAAAATGAAAGTGTTAAATTTAATTCCCGTAATGGGATCAAAGGCACTTTTCATTACTCTATTGTTATTTTCTGTATCTTATAAATAAATAAAAACAAAAAAAAAACAATTAGGTGTCGCTGGCAACAGTTAGTATTGAATAATAAATAATACATAAACAGCGACTTCGTGATATTAAACGTGATGTTTGCAAGTATACAACATGCAACAATGTCAGATAAATGTAAATATCTGTCTATAACTTATTATGTCCTGTGAACCACAATACTGCGTGTATACAACCGAAGCGCTCATACAAAATCAACACTTTAATTTTATTTATTAGGAGATTTTTAAAGTTTCATAAACAAAGCTTTCATAAAAGGTAGATGAATCAAGGAAAGTCGATAAAAGCTATGAAAATGAATAAGTGTTTTATTGTTCCAGCCTCGGCTACCATTGTCCCTTGACGTACAACCCTACAGACTTCTTCATCAAAGTATTAGCTTTGACGCCGGGCTCCGAGGGCGCGTCGCGACACGCCATCAAGAGTGTCTGCGACAGGTTCGCCGTCAGTGACGCCGCTAAAGAGTTAGACATGGAAATACACCTCGAATTCCATCTCATGGACCACGAAGATGAGGTACTTTGATATAGGATTTCATTGATAATATCGTCTTCATCATCATCATCAGCCCTCGTCTGACCAAAGCTGGACACAGCTTTAATACAAAAAAAATAACACTTATTAAACATACCCAAGTCTTTCTGTAAACATTGATTGCCCGTTATATCGTAACAGACTTCGTTTAAGTATTATTAGCTAAAAAGCTACGCAATGTTAATATAAAATGTTTGACAATCTTCACCTTATCTGTTTCTTTGTTTAGGAATCAAGACGATCAAAGGAGGACAGTTTCAAACCACCATTCTTCTTTACGAAGATGATCTGGCTGGTGTACCGGTATCTGCTAGTTATATTAAGAGATCCACGAGTACAGTTACTGAGGATAATACAAAAATTAGTAAGTAATTTACTACTGATGAACATTCTGATGCCATCGCCTTGTACTTTCATCAGTACGCAAATGGCCTTCATTCACAATTCAATACTTGGTACTACAAAACTTAAAGACACTAATTTCAAGCTTAAACAAAAAATATTGCCCGTCTGCTCGCTGTGAAAAGATGTGGACGAATCTTAAAAGTTTTTTTCTTGTATTGATAGTAATAATTGTGTTACTTCCAGGCTATAGCGTTAACAGCAGGCTTGTGCTTCATCGGCACAGCGCATCTGACGCAGGCGGGCATCCAGGACGTGCAGGGAGCTCTCTTCATCATCATCGCCGAGAACACCTTCAGTCCAATGTACTCGGTACTGCATATGTTCCCGGAAGAGTTTCCGATGCTGACTAGAGAGCTTAAAGCCGGCTTGTACTCCACGCCGATATACTATTTGGCAAGGATGACTGCTTTGGTGAGATTCGAAAAATTCATGTTCAATGTCCTTCGATTTCATTGTACCGTACCATAATTATAGCATCTGTTCGTACCAATGTTCTTAGATATATATTTATATGAAAATCTTAAATATTTGACCCTTACCGTGTAGTTATTGCTGCAATAATTAATTTCATAAATAGTAAATAGTGCGCCTGATTATAAAAAATAGCAGTTTTTCAACAAGAATATTTTCTTAAACTGTACAATGCTAGATTAATGTTCAAGGGACAAATTATAAACTATTAAAATATTACAGTTCCCTGGGCTGGTGATAGAGCCGACCTTGTTCACCCTGGTGGTGTATTACATCGCCGGTTTGCGCGCCACAGTTTTTGCCTTCAGCTTTACCGTCTTCATATCGATTATTGTTCTTAACGTCGCCATTGCCTGCGGTAAGTTTACATATATATATATAACCACAGATAACACAGTACTAATAAAGTGAAAGAATTACTATACTTAGTTTTCTTCTTTTGGTTTGCTAATTGATAAATTGCATTATTTCGTTTCGTAATAAAAGCATAGCTGCACATAACGCCATCTCTTGACGCCAATATAAACTAATCATCTTTTCTTGTGTTGGGAATAAAATTTGTACTAAAACATTAGTGGACATTTCTTCTTTTTCATAATTCATGGCGTTCACTAAGTTTCTATCAACTTTCGTATACTTTAGCATAATTTACAAATATTACTTCATAAAAGCAGTAATTATTTTGCAGGTTCATTCTTCTCGTGTGCTTTCGGCTCAATGCCGATCGCCATCGCCTACCTTGTACCTTTTGACTACACGTTGATGTTGACGTCAGGGTTATTTGTCAAATTAAGGTAATTCATTATAACTGCCATCAATTTATATAACTTTTTTTTTGTCTATTGATATTTTTCAATGGTAAAATTATTATAACTCTATTCTGAAATGTTACCTTTCAGTTCCATACCAAAATACGTGTCATGGATACGACATTTATCATGGGTGATGTACTCAAATGAAGCTATGAGCATTCTACAATGGGACGGAGTAGAAAATATAAGTGAGTTAGCTTTACTATTGATTTCGATTTTTTATTCAGTTGAAAGAAAAAAAAACAATATATGGCCTGACCAGCAAAAATGAATCTGCCAGGGCACTGCCCAAGGTCAAAATAGATTTAACCATCTTACTTTTTAATAGACAATGTCTAGATGGATTGTGTGAAAGAGGATATGCGTAAGAAGGTCTTGTGTTCAGATATGGCTGACAATGATGTGTGGAAGTGTAGCGAACTGTGAGGAGAGTATGTAGGGAAAAGGTAATGTTGATGATGACCTTTTAATAAACAATATCTTCCAGCTTGCATAGCGCCCGGCAACATGACGGACGGTCCGTGCCTGAGCACGGGCGACGAGGTGCTGGGCCAGTACGACTTCCGCACCAACCAGTTCTGGACTGACGTCATCGCACTCCTCATCCTCTGCTTCGTGTTCCATCTCCTCGCACTGATAGCACTTAGGTTTCGTACAAGAAGAAAATAGAAGAATCTCTAGTTTATTACAATTATGGACTCCACCGAAGAAAACCGTTACATGATATATTTATGATAGATGTGACTTTTTTAGTCGTGTGGGTCGAAACTTTTCTATTGTAAAAGTGTTTTATTTTATGGGTATTAAATATTTTAATATTATTATAATATTATAACGCGTGTCCAATTAAATATGTCAAAGAGTATTTTTTTTTAATTTGCTGCATGTCGTTGAATCTAAATTATGATTGATAATTGAATGATTAAATTACTAATGAAACCGAAATGTTTTATTTTCACCCAGTAGGTGGCGTTTGTACTCAAAACTATTACGAATATTTATTCAAAGGAGGGATAATTTAATTGAATTTAAGGCGGAGGACCGCATACTGTGAAAGACATTGGAGAACGCCTATGTCCAGCATAGCAAAGGGTGATAATGGTGATTTAATAAGGTACTAACTACCTTGTTAGGTAAAATGCTTTTTTGGTATGTAAACATTTCTTATTCTAAGTAGACACATGAAGATTTACATACATTTACGAAATCATTAGCAAATAGTGTACCATAATTTTTGTTCTAAATGAAAGAAAAGATTTGAAATTTCAGTTACTGTAGCGACATCTATTGGGACACAAAAAAGTTGAACATTAAACTGCCTCACAAAAACTTCAGTTATTGACAAGCCTGAGGTCCAAGTAGTTCGTCAGTGTATGTAGAGATGGCGCTACTTCTGTTTACGTTGTTACCTGGGCGACCGGCTTGTGCTTGCGGCGCAAGCGTAGTTCAAATTCATCCGCCATATTCGTCGTGTCAGACGGAGTGCAGTGTACGTCTGTGTCATGTTTTAACGTAAACTGCACATAACTTATGACAACGAATCATTTTTGGTGCTTGTTTCGTGTAAAGAACGTTGAAAATATGCGATCCGGTGGAGTTTCGAATGGACACTCGTGTCGCTTGTTGAATAATAAACGTGCAACGAACTGTGCATTCGTGTGTTTATGATAACAGCATTAACAGTAATCCTTGGTCGTGTATTGTTTTTATCCCATGCTGTCGTTGGTGTATTATGTATCGTAATGGTATTATGCAAGATAATATAACCGTGACCTTCGTATTCGTGACCGTGCTTATACTTTTTGAGGTTAAAATGCAGCTAGGATTTTGACTGACTGCGCCGAGCCATAAGGTTGGTAAAGTTTTCCTTTATCTGTGTTGATAATTTAACTTTATCTTGCCCTACATTTGTCCTGCTACTAAATTGAACATGCTTACTAAATATTGTATATCTTCATTGAATATTCATTAAACATATTTTTAAGTAACACGAAGCCAATTAATAAGTTCTATGAAAGATATTTTAACATCTGTTATTTTTTACTTATACGTTAAAAAGCGTATTCGAATATTGCATTTGAAAGTATGGCGGTTGGTTTGTCCGGCTATCCGACCTATAACGTGGTTACGGGCCTGCGCGGCGAGAATGCAACCTCACCGCGGGAAGGAAAAAGGGAATAAAACAAGCTTGTAAAGGACGCGCCATTGCTTATCCAAATACTTTCGGTACTCCGAATGCTCCAGAGCTCTGAGAACCGTTCATTAAGTCCAATAACGTAGAGACATCTTGTAAAACACATTCGCGCCAAAATTTTAACGTAAGTTAAGATTCCCTTTACAGGTTCTATATACTGATGCTATGTCATGATTACGAGATTTATTGCTATCTTATTATGAAAAAAAACATGGTTCATGTTTATAATTTACTTGAGGTGTTTACTTTGGTTTTACTGTTAGCCAATTATTAAAAAAAACTACCAAGAACATTTTGTTTTCTGATTTACTATATTGTAATCTAAATACTATTTTAAAATTTCTATTCACCAAGTTCCAATTATGACGTATTAATAGGAAGGACGTAAGTACATAGTGTTCAAAATTGTAACGTGGTAGAGCCTGCGAAGCTGGCTAGCTGGCTGACTGTTGTGTTTAGTTGGCAAGAATGGTGAAAGACGAGAGACATTTAGTCAAATGAGCTTGGAAGCTCACTTCTAGTCTTCTTTACCTTTTCCTTCTTCCAATTAAGAAATGATGACATTTCAATCCTTACAAGATATTACTGGAAGGCGTAAAGAATGGAAACTTCGAATTGGATTTTGTTTTTCACGATGTTTTATGTACGATTTGGTCTTACCATAGAGGCTGTTGTGACGCGTGGCGGACAATCGATGATATCGATTTGTTTATCAGATGAGTTATTCGTTTTTACGTAAAGCGAGTGACCAATATTTAGGTATGTAGCGCATCGTTGCGCAAGTCTGTTTCGATTACTATGGAGTAATATGATCTCGATACCCATGACGTAATCACTCGGATGATTCTTGTTTTTTATTTCATTCAATTTGATGTAAAAGGGTATATTAGAAGAAAAAGACTAAATGTGAAATAACATAATTGTGACATAAATTAACCAATTCATTGATACCGCATACTGTGGAAGGCATTGGGAAAGGCCTATGTTCAATAGTGGGCAGACAAGGGCTGTTGATGATGATGATGATTGATACGTCCTAACGAAGTTATTTAAATTTAAACATTGTATTTATTGTTACTGTGTTGGTGTAACGACCCAAACCGGGTCTACTAGAGGTACTAGGTCTATTAGAAGTATGGATAGTGGGTCTTCTATATTTTGTAAAGAAGTAAAAGCTAGCTTTAGTTCCCGAACCTAATAGTCAATGCATTTCGTTCATTTGTTATTAGTATCAGTTGTTTAATTAAAACGTTGGTATTTGTGTAAATATTAGTCCTTGTTCCAGTTGCCCGGTCTATTTAACATCGCGCGCGTCTCTGGTTGCCGCGTGTTTACCTTTCGATGGACTACGATATTTTTTTTTATTATTATACGACACTATGCAACGAAGTATTATGCAACTTTTCCGATAGATTTATCGTGAGTTTGTATTTTTACGTTAACTTCTTGGTAATATTGTAATCCGCTTAAGTCAACTATTGTGACTGTAATATCTTATCAATAGAATAGCTTGGTATGGTGATTTTGTTTACACGAAATTAGGAAACAGGTAATCTACAAAATTGTCACTCCTGGCGTTAAAACGGCTCTTCTAGTGTTTTATTTCTTCTGAGAAATGTCTTTACTTTCTGGGATTACTCCCGTTATCGGTAGTACGAGCACAACCATAGTAAACATTAAGTACTTGACATTTTTAAATAAAATATGAGTACATTAAAGTCAATGAAACAGAAAAACAATAATAAAATTAACGTAAACAAAAAGTTAATTTTAGAAATGTTTGAATGGAGTTAAAAATAAGTTTCGTAGTGCATCAAAAGTCAGATCGTTTGTTTATTTTATGACTCGGGTTCGATTTCGATCAAAGTTTATTCACCTTTATATTTGTTTGTAGTGTTCAGTATTTTTGATGTTTATTTGTAATGATATTTATCTTTAGCAAGATATGTAGATGTGAAATATCTGGCGAAAGATATAGCTGTGACAAAGTCGCGTTAATCAATAGAGTTTAGATATTGCGGCAATCCTAAGAGTACTTCCTCCTTCGCAGTAAAAACTTCAATCAATTACCAATTTTGATAGTAATCAAATTTAATAGCATAATATTTTTAGTCTAATGCTATGTTACACATTATTATACATAATTCAATGAACTATGAGGTTATTTCCACGACGATGCAGTTTTGTTGTTAGTGTAACGAGGAATGAGAGAGGATGTAGATACTTGGAACTTGTTGAAGTCTGCTAAGAAAGCTATCCGAAAATTACGCATCTAAATTTCTGTTCCTAAGCATTAATGAGATATCAAAGTTAACGAATTTACAAAACATGTATAAACACGACACTGTATTTAAAGCTGGTATACCCTTAAACGAAAACGTAACCCTATCACCAACAACTTTAGGAAGGTCGGCGCTGTACGTACTTGCTCTATATTATCAACCATTATCTGAATTTACTCCCTTTTTAAACACATCTTTCCAATACATGTTTTATTCGGTATTCCCTTACATGCGTGACCATCCACATTCAATCTCATTACATTCTTCTCTACGTGATAATCTCTCCATACATGTCCATACCACGCTAACCTTTCCCTGCTCAATTTCTCCATCACTGGCGCCAAATACGAAAACATAATCCGATATTTCTGGAATATTCTTCGGGCGAGTGTTTAGTACAATGTTTGATAAAGGTGCATTAACTAACGCGGGGTTTTATCAGGCAAATATATCCCACTTCAGATTGCAGTGGGCGTGCTGGCAGTGACGTCACTGCACCAAAGCTCTCTTGCCGTTTGCGGAATAAACAAAGGTATTCTTAGCCACTGTTCTGCGTGCACCATACATCTATTGTATGATTATATCATAAATATTATTATAAGATTATATGTTGAACTTGATCTTACTAAAGTTATACATGCAAAATTTTCCGTAGATAGATGCAAGGATGTTTTTTTTATCACGTAACTGCAGAACAGCCGAACTGGTTTGGATCACATTTGTGATAGATAAGCTAGTTTTAACATTATATAGACTATCGTTATAATATCTTATTAGCAACCATATCATGTTTTAGACATTATTTTCTAAGGGAATATATTATTATGAGAAATAGTAGAGTTTGTACTGTTATATTTTTAACGGTAAGAAAGTAAAAAAAAACGTAAACACGTTAGGTACACTTTTCTATTACGACCGTTACCCGCCGCGGCGTTGGACATGAGAAACTGGATGCAGTTTTTTTTTTGCGATGAAATTCAAATGTGCTTCACAGTTTCGTGCTTGTTTGAGCGCGAAGTATTTGTCGAACAAATACTCCGTTGCTTCATTGTATAATGAAAATTACAAGTTTAGTATTTGATACATTTTTTTTTAGATGCTAAATAATTATCATACCGGATTGCAATACTGTTACAGAAGTCTATCGTGTTGGACGACGTCATTTCGTTTCTAAGAATTTAATTAGATTTGTTTTTTCAACTTACTATAAGGTTATAAATTGTGATTTATATAAGGCATCGATTTTTTTATAAATAAACTAGTTAGTCAGCCGTCCAGCTGTAATGGAGTTTTGTTATTACAAAAACTCTTCCATCCAAACTTCTGAATTTACTATGGTAGTAAGAATTGGTAAGTTTACGAAGTTAACATTGCTGAAATACAGATTGTCATTTGTTTTAATTACAAGCTTTTTTTATTTAGTTACATATTAGTATCGTTGCTTCTATTATAATGACGTGTAAAAACATATTGATATTAATTAAAACATGTTTAGAAGTAATCTGCAAAGGTCGGCGTCGTGGTTGCGCTTTCAGATAAACGTCTAACCTCGAGTTTAAAACTATTTGCTTTGTGTTGTGTTTGAATTATATTTAGTTTATACAATTTGTATGAACATTGCTTTTGTGATGATTTTAGTAAAGCGGTTGAATTGCTTTTTTTTGTAATATGTAATGTTGTTGATAGAAACTGTAACTCTTGTTATAATACTGTTTTTTTTTTTTTGGATTTACAAGAAAACCATTCAATGGTCCTTGAAATTCTCATGTTTGAATCTGTTGATCAACTGTCCGTTATTTTAAAATGGTAGACGGTCGGCACTTTACTAATCTTAGTAGGTATTAGATTAGGAGATATTTGGACTTGACACTAAAGTTCTAAGTTGGAAACGACCAATAATCAAGTTTCCGCTCTATTTAATTTTGTGTCTAGATTTCACCGGTTAGTTTCTATGTTAATCAAATGTCTCGGTTTTCTTATCTATACGTTCAGTTTATAATTTAACCTCTTATCGACAGGATAAGTAAACTTGTTGCTAGCCAATGGCTGAACAAAATGAACGTTTCCATTTACGTTTTTAATGCCTTAGTTACCAGTTTATAATGAAATGAGGAAAACTTTCGTAGTCAAAGAATATATTAGAATTGAAATAATATTGTAAATAATGTGTTTATAATAAACAAGGAACTTTCTTACGAAGATATTGGAAGAAAACGTTACTAAAAAACTCAACGTACTTGAAAGCTTGACTTACTTTTGCTTAGCTAAGTAAAAACAAACAGAAGCGCATTCTTTGTTTTTTAATACGCCGTGTACACAGTGACCTGTAAACATGTGTGTTCATAGAATGTTCGGTTCGCACGGCACCGGCCCCCTGAACCCTGCCTTACGTGCCGTTAAATATATTTGGACGTTTGTGGCTTTTGTCAAAACCGGGACATAGGTCTCAGTGTCTCGCGGTTGCACGAGAAGGTTTATGTTTTAACTTAATACAGTTATATCCGGCTTTGTGTCTAATATAGTGTTGTAAAATATATTATTTAAGTTAACTTAGCGAGATTAAGTTGAGATTACTTTGCGCAACCATCTAATGCTTTGAACTGT
The DNA here is from genome assembly GCA_027563995.1 of Papilio gigon. NCBI lineage: Eukaryota > Metazoa > Arthropoda > Insecta > Lepidoptera > Papilionidae > Papilio > Papilio gigon. Next base: position 6,284,678 of record JAODUI010000003.1, read on the forward strand.
AATAATACGACCATCTAACGAAAGTCATTGTAAGAAATTATCAATAATTAAAATGAAGAGGAATTATTCCAAGATTTTTTTTTAAATGCCTTTGTAGTCATGTCATTAAGCCACAAAATTAAAATTATCATGAAATAATATTACGAAATAAGTAGACTAAAAAACAAGACGTTCTTGTGAGTAAACTCAACTAGTCGTACGCAAGACCATAAGAGCGATAGACGACAAAGGCTTAGTCACACGAGTCGAGTACATGCCGTATCTACAGCAGTATTAGCCGTTAATTAAGTCTAGATTTCCGTTTTAACCAGTCGGTGGAGGATAAGACTAGTATTCCCAGTATGCAATTGCTACTTAATTAATGATTTATTAGACATTTTTAACTGGCAATATGTAGATTCTCTTTATAATTTACGATATTCCTGGTCTAACTACATTGGATTATAATTTCTAATAAAAGTACAGACGTCACAAATTTATATGATTACATTGGATTATAATTTCTAATAAAAGTACAGACGTCACAAATTTATATGATGATTTATATATTTATATGAATATTTACTGAAGTGCACTCGATTGTCTTTGATCGAAGTAAATCTTGAATATACTGTTTTTATTGTTTGTGTATTGTATAAAATTAAAATTCTCTTGGTTACGGCCAAAATTGCAATTGCAATAATTCAGAAAATTTTCTTTCCTCATGCAAAAAAATTCGGAAATTAACTTAAATTGAGTTGGCATTACGAGACCGATGAACTCTACAATTAGCAGGTAACGTTCCAAGAAGGCGAAAGCCTCTTTATTTTCACTTCTCATTTTTTGTTCTTAAGCGCCTTTGGAAATAAGAATGGTTGTTCAAATTTTTAAGACGTTTCTACGAAGCAAATTACATGCTTGTTGCGAAGAGACGGGCGAAAGTATGAACTCGTAATTTTTATTTTTCATAACTGTTTAAAGGTCACATTTTTGACTGATTACTATCTTTAATGCTGCCTACAAATGCAAAGAACGCCATGACTGATAACAGAGTTTCTGCCAGTACCAAATTAATATTTTACTGAACTAGATAATAAATAACATTCCATGTATCTGTACAGATATGGAAATTTATCGACACAACAAATCGGTTGCGATTTGAAATCGCTTTAGATCATTATTTTGAATTCAAACACAGCTGCACTTTCTCTCAGAAGTAACAAGATTATGGCAAAGGACCGTCGATTAAGACCACCATTTTACACTAAAGGAAATCTCGTGAGAACAAATGTTGTTGTAGTTGGCAGCGTTTACTACCAGCTTTGGAATGACTCGGGGATATGTTGAACTGGTTTGATGCTTGTTACAGCGCGCCGTGGAGTCTCACGTAGTCTGACAAAAAGCGGGCCGGTACGATCCGACCCGTTTTGGACAATACCTGGCTCCACATGTAAATGCCAGAGCGTACTGTGTCAGTGCCTCGGATGGAGTGCCCGAGGAATTTAAAAGTTTGATCGGTTTTTTTTCGTCTCCTTCACGTGCCCACGTTCTATTTCATGTACGATTATAGGTGTCTTACTTTAGCATTAGTTAAATAGCTTACACCCTTGTATGTAATTGGATTTCAAAAGTAATTGTCTATAACAGGCGTTGCCTTTGTCTAGCTACTAGTCTTTTAGCTCAGGTTCTAATTTCAATTCGGCGTCTAAAACTCCGCAGAGAAGACTCGAGGTCGTTTCAGAAGAACACGTTATAAATCCTTGTAACTGACCTTAAGATATTTTCTTTTGAAATAAATCCATCGTTGTTTTATTATAGAAATTTTGAACAGTTTTAGTGTTTCGTATAAAATTTAACTCCTAACTCTGTAAGCATTGTTCGGGTCGTCGACCTTTAATTACCTCCCATTCTGCATCGCGGTGCAATGCTCCAGTAAAATTCTGCATAACAAGCCTTTATTAGATCCAGAACGTGCCAGCTTCCTTTACGTAGACGCCTTAATATGGAATTCATAGTTGGATAACGACTTCATCAGGAGGCCGACTAGGTTCGAATTAAAGATGCAATTAAATTCTAAATTTAGTTGGTACCGTTGTAAATGTATACCGGATCAGCGCCTAAACGAAGCCCGTTACCGCGAACCCTATCGAGTGACCGAGTTGAATCACTTTTGCATGTCCGCCGCTGCAACCGAAACCTTTCGTGGTGTGCTCTTGTAAAAAGACCGATGTAAATTGATAGCTCCGATCCACTCGAATCTAGTGAATCACGCTCGGTCCGGCGTACGGTTTACATTGTGGTCTTTGCGAATCGATTGCCTTTTTGCTCCAACGTTCCAATGACGACCCACTCGGCTTGTTTCGTTGTATTTACATAAAGTTTGTAATTATTTAGGGACAAAGATAAATATGAAATGACAAATGTTTAAGATTGTTGTTTGTATAATTTAGTAGGTTGTGTTTTTTTAATTTTATAAGTCATTATTCCCAAAAATAATTTCGTGACTAGAACGAAATTATAGTTTAAGTATACGTGTGAGGTTGGCGTCTGAAATTGAGGCCAATAAATAAAACCTGTTCTGCTTTAGATAGGCAATGCGGCGCGTTGTTGAGATATGTACGTAAATAGTGAACCTCCGGTCTATTGCTAAATGTAAGAGGAAGTTGGACTGCGAAATACATTCCGAGAATCTTTTATTGAATCATCTGACTACACCTCAACTAGAGAGTTTCGTCGCCCCTTAGCGACTTATTGACGGTAGTGTGTGGATGGACTGTAGTTATGAAAACATAGCATACTAACACCTTGTATTATAGAGACATAGGTAAGATAATTAGCTAAGAAGTGTCGAAGGCACGACAACTTTCTATAAAAGGATAAGTGTTTTACCGTTAGTCGCAGCCACACACACATAAGCAGGGTTAATGTTTTTGCATTTCTTATAACACAGAAATCTCTTGGAGAGAAACTTATATAATAACTTTTATGCATTTCTGAGACTTGGTTCTTATAACGATATAAACCACCCTCGTAATAAACCCACTCTAATCATATGAATCTTTAAAGAAACTACACGATTAATAAAGAAGCGTCATCACCCGATGTTTTTACGTCTCGATGTTCATAAGTTTGGATTGCGTCATTAATACTAGAATACTAGGCGATATAGACAATAATTAAATGTTATTTTTATAAACTAAGCGTGTTTTGTTTAAATGAAACGTAACATGGTTAAACATAACCGTTGGAATACCGCTAACGCGGCGTATCGTTGCGTGTAAAAGAAGCGTTCACGCGAGTCGGTTTGTTTCCAAATTCATTGTTTTTACGATGTTACGTAAATTTGTTTGTGCTAATACTTTGAGTCAATAAGCTGCCTTACAAGTAAGTTACAATGTGTTTTTAGCCTGATAGTCATTATACGATTGCAGGACATGGTAGTTGCGAGACTAGAATAATCAAAAACTTTTAAAACGGTATAAAACTCGAGACGTGATACTATTCTTTTTGGCTTCATCTACTTAAATCACTAATATTAGTTAAAGGAAGTGCTGGGTAAATCAACACGTTGCTTTCTGCTCAGCTTCCGCGTCTGCTCCTGTAATACGAGACGTCAAGTACGCTGGCCAGTTTGTTACCACGTGGTTTACATGTAGATGAAGCTGTTGAAAGCCGTCACCGGTAGCGGCGGCCCATCCCGCGGCGCTGCACGTGCATACCCGTGCATGCTGTAAACAGATATAATTAAGGTCGGCCCGGCCATATTAATGCGAACCGATCAATATTCATAGCCAGGCGTCGGGTCACAAGATACGTATCTATAGTGCGGCCGCGGGTCAGGAATGAGGCGAGATTGGCGATAAAGTGGCGGTGCGTTGAATGCACTAATTGATATACTCCGCAATGATTAACTATGACGTACTGTGCTACTGATTTGTACTTACGACCGATATTACTGACTAGCTCCTTTATTGGTTCATTAAGGGTCTGTTCGTTTAAGAACTTTATTAACGAAACAGTTATTTTAGTAACAATACTTTTTACATTAGGGTTTACGCACATTGGAAATGTACTGGTATTTTTGATGGTTTCTATAAATACTGCTTTGCTGTAGCGATCTATCAGATATTGTAACAAAAAGATTGCAGATGTGCACAAGAAAGTTTTCAGGCATGTGTAACTTGGCGCGCGTTATCCAGCACGACCTTGCGATAACAATGCGCTTGGCTTGCGCATGTGCTTTGTTCTTTTGTTACACACAAAGTTATCGGCGTGCCCAATTACTTTTTCTCGCGACGGACCGTGAATCATCCGTTTAAAATGTTTTCTTTACTCACATGCCAGTTCTTGCATCTGGTGTTATGAAATTCTTTACTCGGAACTTCGATGATTGCACGAATCTGCGCTCGGCATTGACTTATGGAATGACTGATGTAATGGGATACAGCGGTAAGTAATATTTTTTTACATTTTATATCGATTCTAACTTCATTACGATTCCCAAAGTGCTTTAGATAACTTGAGTCTATGAATAAATCGTTGGAGCTGAACTCTTAAGGAAAATTAGCAGATTCACAACTTGTAAATGAAGCAATAGCATGTTCAATCATCATCAGCTCACTATACGTCCCCACCGAGGGGCTCGGAGCCTACCCTATTTATTATTATGGGGTGACTAGGACATAGTCAACCACGCTGGCCCAGTGCGTGTTGGTTAACTTCACACATATCTTTGAATTTCTTCGCCAATATGTGCAGGTTGCATCACGATGTTTTCCTTCACCGTAAGAGCGTCGGATAATGTACATATGCAATTCGAAAATG
>JAODUI010000003.1:6289580-6310709 GCA_027563995.1 Papilio gigon
AAAACGGCTTTACTCACGTGTAGATCGGTGTAAGTACCGACTAGTTTCGGGTCTGTCGGGGGTCCTTCATCAGGGTGAGTGGTAGTCGGTACCTACACCGATCTACACGTGAGTTAAGCCGTTTTTATTAGTAGTTAAGTGAGTATGTGTTGTGTATAATCAAATCGTTCATAGATTATATCTGCATTAAAATGAAGAACAGATTATAGTAAAGTTTAATCAATTGGTTACACATACGAATTTCTTGCTGCTTTTAAAATTGTTTACTTAATTTATGACTAGATGTTGCCAGTGATGCCGTCCGCGTGGAATTAAAAAAAAATAGTAGTCAATTTATTCTACCAGACCATGTTCTACGTCTGTTTAGATTTTATGGAGATGCAATAACAACTATCCATCCATCCAAACTTCCGCATTTATAATGGTGGTACGATGCAGGAAATCACAACTGCAGTTAATTAAACATAAAAAATCTACCACCGTCTATTAAAAAAAAAACTCCTTACATTAGAAAATTTAAATATTTTTTAAATGTCATCGTGCTAATTAATGTTATTCCTCTAGTAACTGAAAGAAACTAATTAAGAATGTTTCCGAGGTTCAAAGTTTTCTAAAAATAACAGAAATTTTAATGTCGGTGCTTCGAGATTTGAATCTGTATCAGTGTTGCAACCAACTGCTTCGATATTATTTCAATTTCGTTTGAACTGATAATTATTTTTTTGTTTTTCTAATACTCAGTGACGTAATTAAATTTGGGACTCACCGAATAACTGATATGGCAATATAACGTTATTAGGGCCATTTTATTTTGGAAATTCAACTATAGGGAATTACCGCACTAATTTTGCTATCGTTTAGCTTCGACTCCTAAAGCAGCGAACACAAAATCCAAGATGGCAGTTGACAGCTTGGACCCAGGCGCGGCGTCTGCGCCCGTGTGGGCGGGGAAAATGGAGGCGTACGGATCCAACCAGACCGTCATTGATCAAGTACTTCCTGAAATGATGCATCTGATTGACCCACATTGGTTAGTAAGACAAGTAATTTATGCCACAAAACTAGTCTAAGACCTTCTAAATAAGACGTGGAGACTACTAAAGTAGACCACTTAGAGACAACTAGAGACAGTATATCATCATTGTCTCATCACAGGATCGGTATGCTAGGTATAATAAATATTTGTAATTTTCTATTTATATCTATGCTTATAATTTAAGTAAAATTACCTTTTCCTGGGGAAAGACCATAAACCAGAAGAAATCTCTATGAAAGTTCAGTTGCTTATGGTAAAAAAACATTTAAGGCATTCTTTTCTCAGAATTTATGTTTAAACACTTGACCTAAACGAGCATCGTACTCAGATCGATATAGAAAAATGTTTATTTTAATTTTTGTTCCAGGTATCAGTTCCCGCCCATGAATCCCCTGTGGCACGGCTTATTAGGTTTCGTGATTGCCGTTCTTGGTTTCGTATCGATAACCGGTAATGGCATGGTCATCTACATTTTCACAACTACAAAGGTACTCAAATATTTATGAAACAATAATTAAATTGTATTAACTTGGGAGGTGGAGAACCACGTACTCTGGAAAGCATTGGAGAAGGCCTATGTCCAGTAATGGGTGAACGAAGATCAAAGATGATGACTGTACCCAAATAATTTACCATCATCATCATATTTTTAGCCTTTGTCTGCCGACTGTTGAATATAGGCCTTTCCTAATGCCTTGCACAGTATTTGGTCCTCCGTCTTCCGAATCCAACGACTTCCTGCCGTCTGCAGGAAAAGTTTATAAATGCGTTAGGAAGCAAATAAACTGTATTAATTTAATTTCAGACTCTAAAAACTCCATCAAACCTATTGGTTCTTAATCTGGCTGTTTCCGACTTTCTGATGATGTGTTGCATGGCGCCACCTTTAGTAGTAAACTCCTATTATGAAACTTGGGTATTCGGTTAGTATTCTTGTATCACAATCCTACAAATTAATTCAACGTTTTACTATTTCCTATTTATTTTTTATATGTCCTGCACAATCCTCGAAATATTCGGCAATTCTATTGTACATCTAATTTTTGTAATACTCATTTGTTTCACTATAGGTCCATTGGCTTGCGGTCTGTACGCTGGATCTGGGTCATTGTTCGGTACTATTTCAATCTGGACGATGACCATGATCGCTTTTGATCGCTACAATGTGATCGTTAAGGGCATCGCGGCTAAACCCATGACTAACAATGGAGCTCTGCTGCGTATCTTAGCTATTTGGGTATCGGCGTTAGCTTGGACCATTGCACCAATGTTTGGATGGAACAGGTCAGTATCATTTTCATATTTTTTTCAATTAGCCCTTATTTCTCTCGTTTAATGGTAACAGGGCCAAATAAAATTATATTCTTCTGTTATTTCACTGTTACAGGTATGTTCCGGAAGGCAACATGACGGCCTGCGGAACTGATTATCTCAACAAGGATTGGTTCAGTCGAAGCTATATTGTCGCTTATGCTATTTTCTGCTACTTCACACCTCTGGCACTCATCATCTACTCCTATTTCTTCATTATTCAGGTACCGTATTCAAACACTTATTTTCGTTGCATTTGTACTGTCTTATATTAAGTTTGTTAAATTCTTTTGTTTTAGGCAGTGGCAGCTCACGAAAAGGCGATGAGGGAGCAAGCGAAGAAGATGAATGTCGCATCTCTCAGATCATCGGAAGCTGCTAATACTAGCGCTGAATGCAAACTGGCCAAGGTTCTTAACTTTTTCTACTTCTGATATATTTTGGCTACAATTTAACATCGAGCTTCTTTATCTTTTTCTTGTTGTAATCATTTTTCATTCCACTCCAATTTTCCACAAAAATGTTGTAAATAAACTGCAACTTCTACGGGAAGGAAGAATTTGTTAGAATTGTTTTGGTACTTTAGGACATTATGATTACGAGAATTGTAAATATCTTATAATTTATTTATTTAATTATTAACAAGTTAAAACAAATGTAATATAGACAATGAAATCGTTATTACTTACCTCAATTGACAGTTCTATACAAATGGATATTGTTTTAATACGTGTATTGTTTGTTAAAGGTCGCTCTGATGACAATTTCATTGTGGTTTATGGCGTGGACACCCTATTTGGTAATTAATTTCACGGGTATCTTTGAGACCGCTACAATCAGTCCTCTGGGTACTATCTGGGGCTCAGTCTTTGCTAAAGCCAACGCTGTTTACAATCCAATTGTTTACGGTATCAGGTACGTATTACTATTGTGGAATTTTGAATTTGAAATTATCAAGTAAATTATAACAGTTCCATTTTTGAATAATACTACACAATTATTTTGAACAAAAAAACTTATTATATATTTTATACGTCTAAGACACTGTGCTGAGAAATTTTGATTAATATTTATTTGTGCCATAAGTAATAGGCATTAGATCTTTCTAGAATTAACATTCTCTAGAATAATTAAAAAAAAAATAATACTCCGATCAGATTATTTTAATACTTATTACCATTAAAGCTAGCGATTGCAATTTTATATCGAAAACCAACGTGCCTAACTCTATCAAAACTTCTTTAAAATAACATCTTCAGGTGACACAGAACTCAAGAATTTATTTGATGGAAGATTCTTTTAAAGCCTATATCTAGCAGTGGACTGACAGATGCTGATTATTATGAAGTAGGTTTAGATATGATAAAAGTTAAATTTTAATAATTTTCTTTTACAGTCATCCTAAATACAGAGCAGCTCTGTACCAGAGATTCCCATCACTGGCATGCCAGCCGGCGGCGGATGACAACGCGTCGGAGGCGTCCGGTAAAACTGCTGTCTGCGAAGAGAAACCATCAGCGTAATTTTGACAACGATTTGAATAAAACGACGATGAAGGATTGCTATGAAACGTGGACGATTTAAATATGCTGGAAATTATATGTGGAACAATAGAATGTTGCTATTAATTGTTTAGATTTTTTAAATATTAGAATAACTAAAAATGTAACAGATTAGAAATTTGTACATACTTGGTTACTTCTTATATAGTTTTTATTTTTTTTGGTTTAGAACTTAATGATTTTAAATCGTTAAAATTTTCAATAGTAACGTTTTAGTTTTCTACCTATATATTTTCACGTATATTGTATTAATGCAAATGTTAGCCTACGGTAATAAAAATACAAAAAAAATATATAGCACGAATATCGTTTGGTTTAGCATTTAATGTATATTATTATATTGTAAGAGTTAAAAATATATAAGCAAAGTGGTATAAAACCGCAAACATATCTTTTATTATACAATATCACCTCCTTAACTAAAACGACATAAGACATCGTCCGTCCTCAATGCCCTCTATAACATGAATTTAAAAAATAATTACTAAGGACTGAGTAAAAATGAATTCAATATCGGAAAATAATTAATAAAATTAATATAATATTTTCGAGCTTCTGAGGTTTAAAACGTAAATATCATGCGAATTAATTCTTTAGTTAAACAACTCAAACAAATATATAATGGCAATGTTATTAATTATTGCTTGAATACTTTAATTGCAAATATTTAATGAATACACAAAACTTTCAATAACTCACAATCACTATGCTTTGAGAACTAAATACAAACGCATCAACACGAGCATTAGTTGCTAAATTTATCCGCTAACGGGAAGTGTGAGAGAATTGTGTCCTGTTGCTTTCCTAGCAATCTATATTTATATGAGACAATAATATTGTCCTACTTTAAATACACTCAAACTAATTTACATATTGCAACACAAAAAACACGCTAAAATTCAGTGTAACAAAAAATAAATATTAAGTATATGCCAATTTGGTAAATAAAATTGGTGATTATAAGTGTCTTCGGTAAGGTAAAAATTCGTTATGATGCCAATTGAAATATGAGAAAAAAACTCACCTTATGAATATGGTAACCAGCGCGAGTTATAATTCAGATTGAAACAGTGGTATTCTTCGTTTATTGCTTGTGCATTTTTATTGACAACATTATTCAGTCCATCGTAGCATTTTTTTCTGTAACAAATTATTGTTTTTTTTTATAAGAAACTCTGTAAACATTAAGAAAAAGTAAGCCTTACTTAGAATCAAATTTCTTCGCATAACTCATGCGTTTGTTGTAAGATAGAATTTACTAAATGACATATAATATCACAGTGTAGTGTTGGAAAATAGAAATAAGTGGTTTAAAATTACTACGGTGATAGTATTGAGAAACAAAGAATAGCTTGGTATAGGCAGGTGGGGGATACAGTTAGGGATCACATGCAGGGCTAGTAAGAAATAGATGGATTGTATGAAATGTGACAAAGTTAAGAACCTAAACCTACGTAAATTGATACTACAGTTCCAGGACTCTTGTAGGAAACAAATAACTTGATAAACAATGTATGGATATATTGAAAAAAACCGATTTACTTACTAATTCAATTACTGATAATCGTTTAATAAAATAGAATTAACATAATTGATTTTAACTGTGATACCAGGAAACGCCTATGTTCAATAGTTCGCAGACAACAAATGATGATAATGAAATTGGTTTTTATATATTTAAATAAAATATGAACATTGAATACTTAGTTAAATTTAGTACAACTTAATAAAGACGTGACAAACAAAGGTATTGTGTGGCGAGAACGATACTTACTCAAGCTCTGTTGAAATAATACTAACACGAAGTAACGGTGCATAAGAAGGTAAGGAATGCAAATCTCTTGAGGAATCTATTTGAATTTTAATATCTGCTAAGAAATATTATAATCTTGAAATCATAGAAATGTCCTTAAGATTACAACATTTCTAAGGGTATTAAAATTTATAAAGATGTCTTTACAATTGTTGGTTACAAATGCAACAGACACTTGGTTAAATAATAAATAAATTTAATATTTAAAATTTTATTTAATTTTATATAACAATATATTTTTACTGATATTTTATTTTTTAGAAGCATTAAATATATATAATTGCTTCATTATTAAAAATAGCTTGAAAAACAATACTTTTTTTTCTACTACCACTAACTATTTAATCGCACATGAGTCTTAAATGATCATATTTTTTTAACGAAATGAAAATAAATGATAAGCTTTATTTTTAAAAGCACTTTTTCTAATTAATCATAATTTAATAAGCTTAACTTGAATATATGTTTATACGGTAAACTTTAAGCGCTATTGCAGCTTGTAAGAGCTTTTTCATGTTCGCTCATAAAGTTTGATAAATCAGTAAAATGCCCATAAAAAAATCACAATAGGAATTTAGAAAATTACGGTGTAAGAGATGTAGTCAAAGTTCACTTGCACGGGAATAGATTTAAAGAGGTTAAGAAGATGCGGTCATGCAGACCCACTCAGTCGTCCTATGTTACCGTAATCCTGGCCAGTTGCTTCAATCTCCTGACGGTAAAACAGAATGCAGTGAATCGATCGTCAACCATAAAATCTGTAATAAAGCTTGTTTCTATTTAAGATAAATATAAGATTGATTGAAAAATCGCAAGATATACTAAAGCGAATCAGTGTCTAGTGCGACGCTATCGCGAATATAACCCGTTAGTACACTCACCCTCAATCGACCAGGGTACTATCGTTTAACTGCGTCCAGATTACCGGAGGACGGGTATTAACGTCCCTTGGCTACGGTGAAAATACTACGATCGCCAACCCGTATCCTAAGCGTGGCGTTTATGGTATAACCTATCCCCAATGCTGGCTACAAGAAGACCACGGCTCCCAGGATGCAGTGCTCCGTTGTTCCTGATTACGGTAGCGGCCAGGGTGACGGCGGAGCAGGGGTGCTAAGAATCCCCGGTTTACATTCCGCTGCCAACACTAATAGTGAAGAAGTGACAGGTCTGAAACTAGTCGGTACCCACTAAACTACTAGTGAGTTAAGCAAAGAGTTAAAACTAGTATATTTATTATAGTATTTCACGATTATATTAGAAAGGCCAAGTGAAACTAGTATAATTACTAAATTGAATATCTGATTAAGTATGTAATAATTAATCAGGATTGATTTTGTTATTACGAGCTTACTACACAATGTGGTACTTCAAACTAAATTTAAATTACGTAGAATTTGTTCAATACGAATGATTATTGTGGTAACCATTATAAAAATGATGTGATGTTATAAAGCTTTATATAATGGTTTATATCACTTCAAAATATAGATATTATTGAATTAAATAATATTATCAAACTGAAATACAATTTATTCGTTGCACTCCCTTACTTTAAACGTTCGTAACTCTTCATGTGTGATCAGTCGTGTAAAGTCGGTATAAGCCTTCTTATTTCTATATCTCATTATGACAATTGTCTAAGCTACATTCTTTCGAAGTGCGACAAATATAAAAGCGACAGGCAGCGAGGCAGGAGACGAGTAGGCTGCTTACCACAGCCCGGCTTCCTGCCGAGGTAGAAGCAAAAGACTGGAGTAGTTCATTGTTTGATTTTCTTCAGTATTTTTGTTTTTACTTAGCAGATAACTACATTGTACAACATAACTGTAAGTAATTATTCTGTATAAAATTGAATAATCCCAAAAAAATAACTGTTCTTTCTTTACAAAGCCATTCTTTAAACGAGATGATTAAGTTTTGGTCATCTTGAGACAGGGTAATAACTCAAAGTCACAAATGTAAAAGCTCAATGCGAGTTTTTTTTTAATTCAACAGATAAAAATGGCGTTAGAATACCTTAATACTGGTGCAGCAAAAATGGACAATTGGAACGGACAAATGTCGGCTTACGGCGCAAACCAAACTGTGGTGGACAAAGTCTTACCTGAAATGCTCCATCTCATTGACCCACATTGGTACGTCGATTTATTGCATTTAGTTTCATCTCTATTATAATGCCTTTAATACATTCGCTGCTAAACGAGGCCTACATCATCCGTAAAGCAACTTCCCTGTGGTGAAGCACAGATAAACTTCTATGTGGTGAGAAGGGCATAAATTTCTTAAACTTCATAAAGAAAGTGGCGTCTAATGGACCGCGTGTTGCACTAACGTCTAGTCACGGAGCGAATCGATGACGAGTCGTACCGCAGGGATGGAAATTACGCAAAGATTGGTGCCGCAGCGAAGATGTTAACTGACTTAATAATGATTGTGTTCCAGGTATCAATTTCCGCCTATGAATCCGCTATGGTATGGTTTATTGGGTTTCACGATCACCTGCTTGGCATTCACATCGATTACCGGAAATGCGATGGTCATCTATATTTTCACCACAACAAAGGTATTAAAATGTGAATTTTGATTAAATCCTGACATGTATTAACTCAGAATTTTGAAATTGCTTCACTCTAATCTACTATTACAGAATCTGAAGACTCCTTCGAACTTGCTTGTCGTCAACTTAGCTGTTTCTGATTTCCTAATGATGGCTTGCATGGCGCCACCTCTAATCATTAATTCTTACAACGAAACTTGGGTATTCGGTATGTGTTTTAAAGTAATAATTACCATCAGTGCGTTCTTTATTTTATAATATAATATATAGGGATCTTTTATAATATAATAATAAGGGATGCTTCCCTTTGTTTTCTTCAGGTCCACTATTCTGTGCTATTTACGCTTGCGGAGGGTCTTTGTACGGTACTGTATCAATCTGGACAATGACTGCGATTGCCTTCGATCGATACAACGTGATTGTAAAGGGCATTGCGGCCAAACCAATGAGCATCAATGGAGCTCTGCTGCGTATCTTATTAATCTGGCTTTCATCTCTCGCGTGGACTGTTGCTCCGATCTTAGGATGGAACAGGTAACATTACTATATTATCAGGTTTTCTACGACGAACGTTGGCGGCAATGATATATTTTGTTTGGAAAATTGTATCTCTTCTTCCAAACTTTTGATCGAGGTCTTCTTCATGATAACGAACGATTTCTACTTCTGTAGATAATATAGTTCGTATTTTATTACAACGTTGCTAAACTTATAGTTTTTTTTCTGTCTCTGTGAATAGATATGTCCCGGAGGGTAACATGACAGTATGTGGAACTGATTACCTCAGCAAGGACTGGCTTAGCCGCAGCTACATCATCGCTTATGCCGTCTTCTGCTACTTCTTGCCTTTGGGTCTCATCGTCTATTCTTATTGGTTTATCATTCAGGTAAGTTTTATCATCTTATTCATATATTGGTTGATATTTGTTGGATTTTGCTTAATATTTGACTGTGTTCGCGCCGGAGAAAAGAGGTTGGTAACACTGACGGTGCGATGACAACACTACGACGATATCATTGAAGCGAGCGCGCAACGCGAACACTTATCTTATTGTAAATCTCTGTTATATCGCCCAATAAACTATTTAAACCCAACAGACTGTTGTTTGTTGTATAGGCAGTGGCAGCTCATGAAAAAGCCATGAGGGAACAGGCCAAGAAAATGAATGTAGCGTCCCTAAGGTCTTCTGACGCTGCGAACACCAGTGCTGAATGCAAATTGGCTAAGGTATTGTAGTTGTTATTACTATTATATTAAAGCACCATGTTGTTTGCTTTAATAATTTTATAATATTGTAATTTCATTGGTTCAAGGTCGCTTTAATGACAATCTCTCTATGGTTTATGGCCTGGACACCATATTTGGTAATCAACTTTGCGGGCGTATTCGAGACGGCACCTATTAGTCCCGTCAGTACAATTTGGGGCTCTGTTTTCGCCAAAGCGAACGCAGTTTACAACCCAATCGTATATGGGATCAGGCAAGTCTTATTTACGACGGCTATTAATTCAGTCAATTCTTATTCTTCCTTCTTTATATGGCAGTTACGGAGTTTTATAGACGAATATTTTTAATCAAAGACAACTTTTATATGTACAATCACAAAAGTTCGCGGTGTACCACTTTAAAAAATTTGCTTTATCCGCAAATTCTACACTCTCTTACAAAATGACGAATGAAGAGCACAAAAAACGGGATAATAGTAAAAAATAATTATTCGTCTACCTCATCTGACCAATTACCAACTTTTTTTTGTCACAAACATATTTAAAAACTGCATCTTAGTGGCTGTCATGCCCGCATCGTCGACTCATACGAAACGTACAAAGCTTTATGTGGAACACCGCGAACGGACGCGTTGGTACATTCCGACATTTTAACTTACATATTTAATTCGAAACGACTTTTTTTCTTGAAGTCCAGCAGATTACAATTCTTGATATAATATATTTTTTAATACTTTAGCCACCCGAAGTACAGAGCCGCACTCTACCAACGATTCCCATCATTGGCGTGCCAGCCATCACCCGACGAAAGCGGGTCCGTGGCCTCCGGGAACACAGCTGTTTGCGAAGAAAAGGCCCCAGCATAAACATATAATTTAAGAGGACGATATGCAACCAACGACGACGACTAGGAATTGTTAACTGGACCTGATTTCCGCTGATAATCGTACACTGAAACAAGTGAATGACATTAATCTTCTAAAAAAAATATCAAGGAATGATTATTCGGTAAAAGATTTGTGCGCACTTTAAGTTTCGGTGTGTCGATTTTTTATTTTAATTTTATCAAAAAAAAATGAGTCGACATTACATATAAAATTTTAAAAAAATAATTATGCATCAAATGTAATGTCAGGCTTCCCTGTCCTTGTGTGAACATTGAAATTAGATTAAGAATGATTTATTTCAAAACGACCAACGCGATGTATAATGGACAATTGAGATATCAATAAATGCAAGCAAAGTGGTTAAAGACCGCAAATAAGTTACTTATTTTATACTTGTGACCTCATCATTGTCAATGCTAGAGTAACTTCGTGGCATAATTGTATGTCTTCAAACGTCAACTAACCTTTCCTTCACAATCTTCCTCCTTACTTTCGTAAAAGTAATTTATTTTAATAAAAGAAGAAAGAAATATACACAAAAACAATAATTAGACCAGAAAGTCCAGTGGCTAAGGTCATTAAATTTGGCCAAAAATGTTAAGAAGCTTAAGTTTATTAACGATGTTCTAAGATGTGCCAATTAAGGAAAATATTGACAAGACGATAAATTACGCTCAAGTTTATTTGTACATAGGTACAAACATAGTCCGTCGCCATTTAAAATTAACAAGCAAATAAAAAGGGCTTTGTTATCTATATTTATTTCTAAGTCAAAGACAGAAAAATAAGATAAATGCTTTCACATCATTCATATGAAATTTATTTACATCAAAAACATTAGCTCATTCATTACACGCTCTCAAAGGGACTAGCCTTATGTTTCATTATTTGCTGCGTACGCGTGTCCCACGACGAATTCTTTTATACATTAATTTATATAAGAACCTTCTTAATTATTTTTTCTTCATTGTTTACTATTCTTTCGGTATAAAATAATTTGACGTGATGTATTTAGATTTTAAAACATTTGCATATTTCTACTGCACTAAGCATTAAGAAAAAATAATGTACTCGCAAAGTTTTTATCTATTTGCAAGTTCTTAGCGACACGCATTTCTCTTCATAATATTTAGTCATATAAGTCACATCAAAACTTCTCTAAAACTCATTCCTCGCTGCGTCGCCGCAAACAGCCGGACCGAGCCCGCGGTCATACGGGAAGTTAAGAATTACTCTTGCCCTCTACTATGGAATTAGTTTTAGTGGCATTATTTCTCGTGAGATATTCTCTATACAGTGCAGTCATCTTTAATATCCACAAGAATAATTTTCCTAGTTTAATTTATTTTATTAAATTAGTATTTTATCAGACGTCATTAAAGTTTAGTTAGTAACAGTAACAGTAGATGATAATGGTGATGTGAAATGGACTGTCCTCGGCGGTATTTCCAAACCAATACGACTAATGCCCGTCAAGAAGCAAGCGTACCTGATTCTCAAAGGCCGGCAATGCATCTGTGGTTCTTCTAGTATTGAAGATGTCAGGTCGTCGGTGATCGCTCTGTGATCCCGCGGCTCGTTTTCCCCTTCTCTTATAAAATAAGGTCATGTTAACAGTTTTATCATGTTGTTTGGTTACCTTTAGTCTCAATTGTTAAAGTTATACATGTCGAAAATATTATTAATTAGAATATATCAAAGTTATCTAGTCACTGACAAAGTAACTATGTACAATAATAAACCAATTTCTATCTCAAGTTAGTAATTTTCCCAAAACTTAATACTATCTATTCGTCAAGTCTTCAAAGCTTAATCACACATCCTTCAAAAACTTTCAATTTGTATCAAACACACTCATGTTAAAATGAAGTTTGACAATGTTGGCGTTCGATTCTAGTTATATAAGTAGATATAAAGTTTTAACTATTTGTAACCACAAAAAAAAAAGTCTTGCGCAATAATTAAATCATTGAAAAGTAACTTTTAATATAGACCTAATTTTAACATAGACATTTTAATTAAACGAGAATAGCCTAATGGTTAAGGGTATGGAATTCCGACCACGTGGTTTAGATTTTGTATTCCTCTATTCGACTATTGTCGTGGACCACATCCTAGCACAAGCCTAGAGCTTAGTTGGAGTGGTAAAATAAATATTAGTAAATTAATTAAAATCTGCTAACCTTTAAAAAAAAATAGTTTTCGGTAGTAGAAAAAATGGTTCGAAGACATTTAAAATATTTTATTAAATATTTATAAATAATTCAATGTCTTCAAAACAAAATAATCATTGTTAAGGAGAGACGCCGCTGCCTGTCGCACAGTGCAAACTACAGCAGGTCTCATCGCTCAACATATATGTGTTCGACTTATAAAAACAGCTTAACTCACGTGTAAATCGGTGTCGGTACCGACAACTTTCCAGCCCTAAGGGGGCTATTCTTTAGGGTGAGTAGGATTGGTATTATAACGCGTTCGCGGCCAGTCGCTCAGTCGCCAGTCGGTACCGACACTGATTTATACGTGAGTTCAACCGTTTTTATAAGTTGCATAGTGAAATATTCCAATAAGGTCTTAATAATTTAATACGCACATATGATATTTGAGACATTTTAATGTTAATAAATAAATAAAATAAAATGTTGTGGATAGATTCGGACGGGTATATACGACTCGAGTCACGGTCGAGAAGCAATTAGCGATCTAAGTAAATTCAATTAAACTTGTTTCCATTTAATTACAGACAAAGGATGGGCCAATCGGTAAAGTTACTCGGAGATTTGCTTCATTGAATTTCTATTGACTGTCTAATAAATTGTGTTTTTTCGTGATTTCGCTTCACTTTTATATTTCCTGATTTTACGTTTAAAAATGTATCGCAACATTCAGTTTAACTAGACCGAATTTCACCTTCATAATTTCTCGCAATATCCTTAAAAAGCGTTCGCTTCACGTATTAATAGAAAATAAACAGCTATATGTAAAATATATTAGTATAAACTTCTAATCTATTACATCGTTTATACTATATATATGAGGGTAGAACGTTATTAGTAAAGTTAACACTATCTATAGTTGTGGATGTACGTACTACAAGTCATATTGCCTAATATGTAAATTACTTGGTACAATCAGTGTAAGTTATTCCACAACCGTGCTGGCATACGGAGCATAAGCCGGGATGAAGGCTTGAAATTGAGGGTAATTGAAACTTACTAAAGTTACTTAAGTTCAAATTTGAGCGCCCTGTAGACGTATAGGCCTCTCTTGCAGCTGTTCTGTTATATATCAAAACTATACAATACTGGGACGGAGCTAATATTGTATAATTCTTCTGTACTAAAACAATAGATGGCGTTGTACTATTTTTACATCGCGTTATAGGAAATCTTAAAAAAGCACCTCGTTAACTCTAAACGACTCAACGTTGTAAATTACTGACATTGAATGTTTCTTGGGCCAATATTCCAATAGTTGAGGGTATGGACCGATCTAGCGGTCGTGGATTCGAATCTCACAAGACTATTGTCGTGAACCATCTCCTAACACAAGTTTGAAGCGTACTTACAAGTGATATTAATAAATTCACAAAAATCTACTAATATTTAATAGAAAAAGAAGATGGGCTTGCATACCATATTATTATTTCAAAGTCAAATGTATGGTGATTGATAGCAGTGTTACTTTTAGTGTACGAATCAATTATTAACTGTACGTCTGAAGTAATTTGGGTTTAAGAAAGGTGGGATGAAGGGAATGTGTTAAACATTGTAATTACTTTCACTTCTCTCGGGACAGGGCACTTTAATTAGTTCGCTACACTAGTTCGCGAGCACAATGAGAGTAACGTCTTGATTGAGTCATACATTGTTAAACAATGTTATATTTCAGGTGTAAACTGTCTGATGGCCTACCTTTATAATTAAACTAGAAGTGACTGTGTGACGTTATCAAGCAGAATTAAAAAAAAGAAGTAATGATATCATTTAAATTTTCGACATTTCACTATACTAGTTATAATAACGGATTAACTCACGTGTAGATCGGACGGGTCCTGATGAAGGATACCTAACGGGACCTTAATTAGTCGGTACCTAAACCGATCTACACTTGAGTTAAGACGTTATTATAAGTAGTAAAGAATAAAATAGTTCATTATTACCGTACACATTAGCTACAGTTCTAGTTACAGTGCCGACGATATCGGTTCAGACGTTACTGGCGTTAACCGGAACTGTTACCGGGATTGTCGACATATAGATATAATTTCAAGTGTTCGTTATAAAAAACGCAAATATATCGCGTGCAAGAAATGTATTTTTTTATAAATAGAGACACTGCATTTTTTATCATTATAATTGGTGTTTTACGTTTTGTTTTATACTACATCATCATCATCATCATCAGCCCCTGTCTGTACACTGTTGGACATAGGCCTTTCCCAATGCCTTCCACAGTATGCGGTACTTTTATATTTGAAATGTTACAATTAAAAACGCCATAGAAAATACATCCATTGCTATTCGCTAATTGTATTTTAATGGTTGTTTGCATGTTTAAATTACAATTATCCATAAGATAAATAATGGTAGCTTTTCACTGTTAACATTAGCGTTATCTTTTTTTTTATTATTGAGCTTTCAAAGGGAATGCTAAATTTTCACTATAGCACAAAGTATAATTTCGTATACAACATTGTATCTTTGAATAGATTTAAGTAATATCACAAATGAATAATATTTAAATAAAAAGACAGTTCGGTAAACCGAAATATGCGGACAGGTGTGTTTTATATTCTTTATAGGTCTGAAATTTTCTGATATTACCTCAGTCGGATAGTCTCCAAAGAAATTTAGTAGAATTGTTATTTTTTACATTGAAAATGTCTTTCTTAGTAACTTTAGTCGAATTTTTATATTTTTTTAAAGTAAAACATAAGTAGATTTTTGTTAATTTACTAATATTTCTTGTAACCATTCCTGGAAAACTTGAAAAAGCCTGTGCGGTATACGGCTCACGAAAATAGTCGAATGGTGGGATTCGAACCTACGACCGCTTGATCAGTAGTCTGTACTTCTAACTATTAGGGTATTGGCGCATCGCCAGTATTATTTAATTTAACACAATGAAAAAAAATCTGTATTGCTATATCGATAGTGACTAAAAACTAAAACAAGTAAACGACACAATAACAACCTTTATCACCTGGCCAAGAGCAATGGACCGCAGGCACAGCTTACGTCATATCGTTTACGCTACGGCCTAGATCACGTGGAGGTGGTTTTCATCCTAACCTGTAGGACGATGTTGTGTCCGACCAAAGGCGCCTATCACCTCCAACCGTATATAAAATGTGAAATGTAAAAAACAAAAAAAGCTATAAAGTAAAGAAAATAAATTTAAATAATTGACTTATTTTGAATCACTAAATGTAATATGTATGTAATATTAATAACAAACACTATTAATATATTCAAACAATACAGAATACAAGGAAATAATAATTATTAATCAATGTAGCAAGCTTAACATTTTAATACTATATTAAAAAAAAACACCCACGATTTTATTTGCCAAAATACAATGTACGTTAGCTTGAAACTTTGTAAGAAAAGAAACACTGAAAAGCACTTACGACCTAACGCAATTTTTTTTGTGTTAAAGTTTTATAGTTTCAATAATATATTTGGTTTTCAAGAAATGTTTATGAAACTTAAAATCGTCTATCGTTGAAACATCCGCGAAACATCGCCAAACCATCATTCTTTAAACAAAAATTATAACAATATTTCCGATGTGTGGTTACATACACGATATAAACTTCAACTCGTAATGATGGCCGACAGCGTGGGAAGAAAAATCACGTCATAGTTAACAACTCAATTAAAGAAACGATCTGTTGTATCGGAGGCCAGGACCCACATTGGATCGCTGCACCAGCGAAGTAAGAAGTCAATAGAAGTGAACCACTATTGCTAGCATAGAACACGTTTTCTCTTAGCACAAACGGTGCGGTAAGCTCATAGCCAACTAGTAATAGATAGCGGTATTCCGACAGTTGAAATTCATGAGAATTACATACGTAAAGCTAATTGCGAACGAATGACATTGTACTCAATTAACATATTATTAAGTTACATAATTAAATGACAAATTTAGTCTTAAAGTGAATCAAAACCTAGTAAATATGTGGGGCACGTCGAAGTAATTTAATTAAAGTCACCTAAACTTTGTAAAATTTTGAACAATGCTTAACTTTGAGAGTGATTTTACGAAAGTTGTAAAGTGTTAAGTCCGACAACTTTGTGTAGCATTTTAAGCTCGTACTACTATATACTTGCTTGCTGTGCAATATGCGACTATATTTAATATAGTGCTTACGAGGGTCGGGACCCATAACACAGGGTACCACCTAATTTGGACACCAGTCCATTGACCTTCAGGCAAAAAAAAAACATTATTTTATTTCATGATTTATTCATTAAGCATTATAGACCGTTATAAGAAAGTATGTTTTTTTTTAAACCGCACATCAGTTTTTATGCCGGCTTCCCATCTACTACTTTTTTTTAGTAACGTGGTACGCGTTTAGAAATAAATTAATTATTTTTTACGGTGAAGGAATTATCAAACATCTTTCTTTTTCAATATTAAAACTTCGATCAAGATTAACAATAAACAACGAGTTATGTCATTCAAACAGTTTTATGTTAATACTGTTATTGACGGCAGATGGCGCCTTCGAGATGTTTTTTTATTACTTACATGTATTGTTTGAAAGGCAACAAATGTATATATCCGGTCTATGAATGGTAATAAAAATATTTTTTATAGGTCATTATGATTTTATGAATAAACTCGAATCTTGTGTTCATTCTCCAGTATACTAACAATGATTCATGAATAGACTAGGTTGTTTGAGAAGTTTATACTAATTTTCGATTGATAAACGTGAGACGGGGACTTTAAAATGTTTTATTTTTTTGTTTAAAATATTAGCAAATTTTTTATCAATTTACTGATACTACTGTAATCATTCCAGGTAAGCTTTTGTTAGGATATCGTTCATGTTAATAGTCAAAGCTGGGATTCGAACCCACGACCGCTTGATCGATAGTATTTACCCATAACCGTTAGACTATGGGAGCTTCAAAAATGTTATATTCAATATGTAATGATTTGTTGCAATATTTTTTTGTTCAATTCAGTTAATTTAATTTATATAATTTTATTAATTGTAGTATTAAGTGTGCGCGCCGGAGAGGAGAGGTCGGCAACAGCGACGGTGCGGGGACATCACTGCGAATACGTCATAAAGAGATCGCGCACCGAACACTTGTCTTATTGTAAATCTCTGTTATATCGCCCAATAAACTATTTAAAACAAATATTAACCAGTTGTCAAAATATCTACTGTACCCATTTCTCTATATTATTTAAACTAAGGCATACACATCTTACACATACCCATGTTTTCAAAGTGAATGGTGGAGATAACAGTTTACAGTATTGAGTATCCAGGTTAAGTGATTACTTTGGTATCACACTTTAATCAGCTGCATAGAATCTTGTCATGTCTTCTACAGAATCTACATTTAAATGCAAATTCAGATTGACTGAATATAGCCTTCATTTACATTTCAGATTGCAAAACCTCTACAAATCTAATTCCATTAAATGTTCAGTAAACTAACATTGGTTAACCAGTGGCAAAATTAAAAGAAAATGACCGATTGATTTCTTCGGTTTTATCTGATCACATCAAATATTTAGACATCACGAATTACTAAAGTTTCCTGTAAACAAAGAAGAATCGGAACAAACAAAAATTAGAGAAAAATTAGTCTCTATGAATACATCTTGTACTTAAAATATCATCAGCTATGCGTCCCTAAGGGGCTCGGAGCCCATCCTATTATTAGGGGTGACTAGGCCATAGTCAACTACGCTGGCCCACGGCGGGTTGGCATAACAATTTCGACTTATTTTATATTTTCAGTTTTATAGCAACATTTGGATCTCCGAAGCCTTTGAGGTTATGCCACACGTGGACCTATCAAAAAGTCCTATTTACATTAATTGATTTAAATAGCACAACGAGCGCGAAATTCGACAAACAGTTAAGACAATAACTTTATTAATTGAAACCTCCTTTGTCCTCAAACGTTCCCGTTGTCCCTATCCAATTAATCATTGGCTTCATATCAATTACTTATTTTACGGCCATCGCGTTTACAGATGATTGATCGTCAAATGTTTAACAGAAGGAAACAATTGAAGCAGGCTTTAAATGATACAAACGAGTTTGAGTATAAAACATCTTCCTAAAAAAAATCAATTAGATGTACAAAGCAAAACAACGTCAAAGTGACCCAATAACGTTATAAAAAGCTGCAAATTTTAATTAAATTATGCTAAAACCACACGAATACATTGATACCGGTAAACTTCTCTGTCGGTGTCAATTTACCGGGTAGGCTTCCCTTACGATGGACCGATGACTTAGTCACGGTTGCGGGAGTGCACTGGATGCGGGCGGCGCAGGACCGGTCATCGTGGGAATCGATGGGGGAGGCCTACGATGGTGATGATAAAACTTCTCTATTGTTGGGTATAGTATTAAGGAAGATAACAAAAATGTATAATTATCATACTATCTCGAATAGTGCATGGTGAATTTTATTTCCTCGATTCCGGATGAACGAAATTGCTGTCAAAAGCTAGTATATTAAAATTCTGTCCTTACGAAGAAGTCTAGAATCATTAAAACTTAGTTATTTCTATAATTTAAACATATTAAATGAATACATTTAATTTGTTTAAATTATAATTACTTCAATTTTACGTTAGATCAAAGACAAAAGGGGTGTAATTAGTTCCCTAAGAAAATTTAACTTAATGAGTTTCCAACTAGTTCTTAGTTGGAAGGCTCAACGCGTCAAAGAAGTCTAGAGGATAATAATGCGAGTTTTAAGTAGACGTCTGATTAAGGAGTTCTGAAGTAATAGAAAGGAGATTTCTCCTGTATAGTCTATTTACAAATACAAAAAGTAAACAATAAAAAAAAACTATAAGTGTTTACTGACGCCTTCGAATATAAGGCTATATACATGTCCGATGCATGGAGATTGTTGTCCCTAAGCGATATATAATGCCAGCTCTACACTGATACGCATCGCTTTTCTTTTGTTAAATGTTAGTCGATTTTTGTTAGTTCACTAATGTTTCTTAATAGTAACCATTCCATTAGGATATTGTTCACGACAGTACTCGAATGGCGGGATTCCAACCCAAGAATTCTAGATCGGTAGTCCGTACTCATAATCATTAGGCTATTGAGACTTTATATGCGTCGTGTCGTCGACAATGTGAATATATTACAAAAATGTTAACGAAAAATTGTTCAATGGTTTAGAAACCACTGTAAAACACATCGCTCGCTCTTCGATCGCCTCTTAGAAGAAAAGTTCAAACTTTTGGTTATTTATTTAATTTGTATAATTTGAAATGAAAATTTGATTAAAATTCAATGAAGTTAAAATTAATTGAATGAGTTCAAATTTACATTTTATGATAATTTATGCTAAATATGCGCCATTTGCGGTGAAGGTATTTAAGCCTCGGTCAAAATAATTAAATAATTTTGTATTACTTAATTTGATATATATATATGAAATTAGCATCACGCATACATTACATTTCGATGTATTTATTTGGCGTTTTTAAGTAGCATAGCAAAAATAACTCAGAAAAAAACACGTGATGTTGACCATATATTGCTCCTTCACGGTAAGTAATTAACTTTCTAAAGCAGAAACGTGCCTATCCTATTTATAAAAACGGCTTAACTCACGTGTAAATCGGTGTCGGTACCGACTAGTTTCGAGCCCATCAGGGGCTTCTCTTTAAGAGTGAGTGGGTGATTCACTCTGAGAGTGAACGAGGGCCACGAACGCGCTACCAATCCCACTTTTTACATGTACTGGTGACATATTTTTGTTGTTTAACAAAGAATAAGTACATTAATCATTTTACATGAAAGTTTGTTGGTTTCGTTAATAAATTAATCAAATTTATAAACGCTTTCCGGCAGGCGCACTTAATTCCTAAGGGATTGACAAAGTGTAATCTCAGTTTGATATATTATCGACTTTTCGCTGGAAATTCTTATTGCCTTGCAGGGGAATAGATTTATGTACAAAGTTCATACTTTACTTTTTTTTATCTTTCCTAAACTAAGGGCATAGAGAGAGAAAGAGACAATGAACACATAAACAAGGTGATGAGATTGAACGTGGATGGATTACGTGAAAAAGGATATACGTAGGAAGTGTGTGAGTTTAGATATGACGGCTGATAGAGATGTATGGAAGAGTATTACATACTGTGCCGAACCTCCATAGGGTACAGGGCAGGTTGATGTAAACTAAGGGCATGTTTCCTAATAAATCGAATCGGATAAAGATACCAGAAAAGCATAATTAATTAAAAATAAGGTCGCTTAATAGAAATAACACTGCAAAATATTCCTTTTGTACAATTTATTGTATCGATAACCATGGAAACACACCTTTACAATGTGACTTTAGCTACAGTGGAATATTCGTGCGTACTAACTCGCTTTGAAAGTAAGTACTTTCCTATACTAAAGTTATTTTAAGGAGCTGTGCGTGTCCCTACAGGTGGAGGCTGCGCCGTGCTGGGCGCTGCTGAAACGCGGCGGCGCGTACCAG
>JAODUI010000003.1:6310809-6322097 GCA_027563995.1 Papilio gigon
TGACTGCTACGCTTAGTCGCTTAAGGACCTCTTAAGGAGTTCCTGAGGAAAGTTATTTTAAGCCGAAGGGTTCGGTTACTTGAAAAGTTTCAGGTAAAAAGTTATTTGACGTATAAAAGCCATTCGGATTGATGTAAAACATTGACTTTAACGTATAGATTTTAATAGCATAAACATTTTCTTTTTTTTTTATAATGCATCGTTAGTACTAAGACGATATACATTTTTAACTGTTTAACAGTCGCTCTATCTGTTAAAAAGCTGTCAAAAGTTACGATATCCACCGGTCGTGGACTAATAGCACAGACTCAATAACTTTTAAGAATGTAGAATATACTAGTGTTGTTAAACAGCTTGTATTATGAACTTGGTAAATAGTATTAAATTCTACGAAAAGAAAATTTAATAGAAAACAAAGCAAACGTTATCTAAAAGCCGTAAAGGGTCGATGAGGGTTCTCTCAAATCCGATGCCAAATTGCTTGTAAAGGATTCATTTAATGTTTTTGATATCAGCTTATTGCTTAAAACATCGTGTGGAAAAGATTCCGCTGCTGGTAGAAATAAGAACATAATATTCTTTGGGAGGACATTACACGAACAATTTTAATACATACCTTAAGAAAGCTACACGATTTATAATATTAACAAAATTAAATGTGGACATTTAGAAACTTCTGTCTGACAACATCGCTTTATTTTTTTTTTTTTATAAACAAGAAGTTAATTTTTGTTAATTCACTTATTCTTTTTCAAGGTGTCTTTTGTACTCAAGTCAGCTTGAAAAAGCGTATATTACGATATGGTTTACGACGTAAATGACGGGATTCGAACTGGGTTACCGCGAATTAATCCGTAACCTTAACCAATAACGCCGTTGTCGCTTCGAACTGTTATATTCCAGTTAATGCAAGGCGGAAAATCTAAACATACTATGTAAAAGGATGCGGTAATAAACGCGGCCGCTTGCTAGCGCATTGTATCTTTGTTAATGGTCCATTTATATTATTTTTAACCATTGGTCGTTTAATTAACGACACTGGAAGGAATTAGCTATGCTTAAAATGTAACCGCCCAAGTCCGTTTATCCGTAATTTATTGACATAGAGCATTTAACAGCTGAGACGCGACATATATGAACGTTTCATTAATATATTGTATGTTATAAAAAGATGATAAGTCGATATTCGTATTACTCTACGTAGTATTACTATTAGGTTTAATGTGGATTGATTTCGAATTTTCATAAGGCTATTAGTTTTAAGATATGAAAATGTCACTTTACAAGTAAGCGGTAAAATGGATATTAATTTATACAGACTTGTATAAAACGAACAAGGCGGATGTTAAGCCAGCATCAGCTCGAGAGGCTCGGAGCCTACCCTATTATTAGGGCCATAGTCAACCACGAAGGATCATTGCGGGTTCGTTGACTTAACACAAACTTTTGTTTTCGATTGATTTGTGTTTCGACATTGAAAACGCACCTTAATCCTTAAGAGAATATCAATTTGTCTTTGAATTTCCACTAACTTCCATGGTCACAGCAACGAGGCGAAGTTAGACATTGTTTATTGTTTTCAGCGTTGCAGTTATAGTTCGTTGAAAATTTGCCAAAACTTAACAGAACTGAAGATGTAGGAGCAATTAAAATTGTTGAATTTCTCTTACTGAAGCTATGAGGGAGTTAATTTAAACTAAAGTTAATAAAGTACAACAATGCACTCAGTGTTTTGCCAAATTGGACTCTTTTATGCACATTAATTATAATTTATTTTGACAGTTGAGATTGTGTGCACGGACTGAAGAATTTACGTCGCACCATTATACGTCTCGTCAATCTTGAGTTGTACAATTATGGTTTCTAAAAGCACGTATGCTTTATAACATACTAAAAAAACATTTTGATTTGTTTAAAGAACTAAAATATAAGTGCTAATAGTATGATGGTTAAAGGTGGCTTTTGATTTTGCGGTCCCAGGTTCGATGATGCGTATGATAACAGTTGACGTAACTTGTGAACTCCACTTTAGGATTAGCTTGATCATGTGTTATTGATTGTTAATAGTATCTATTGAGGCGATGCTTTGTATTTAGAAAGCTCGTTAAGCCGCCTTTATAAGGTACGTTGCTGGTACAAATACATTTTCAAGGCAACATGGTAAATATATCTAATAGCGGTTCTCAACTCTATCCCTTTACATTGCAATAAAGTTGGCATCACGTGTAAAACTCTTGACACTCTTTTCCAGGCTTCTATTATTAAAATATAAACAAATGAATTGTTAGTATACTATATTGCTATATGACATATTACGATATCGAACTTCGGTGGCGCAGTTGTTGAGCGCTTGTCCGGAACAGACCGTACTTGATATTATTCAGGTTCGATCCCTGTCATATACTAATGTTTTAGTGCGATTTTCAAATTTCATAATGTACGTTATCCGACGTTCTTACGGTGAAGAAAAACATCGTGTTGCAACCTGCTAATATCTGCGGAGAAATTCTAAGATATAATAGGGTAGGCTCCGAGCACCTCAGTGCGGACGCATAGTGAGCTGATGATGATATGATAATATGTTTTAAAGTGAATATTGTTTAATGAAATAATTTAAAAAATCCTGTGCAAAAAATAAACTATTTTCTACTTCCTATTATTAGGACTAGATATTACTGAGCATCATGTCAGCGTATCTCCGAGCTTATTAAAATCCGACAGAGCTGTAAGCCTACGGCGCAGATAGGGTGCTAATTTAATAGAAATTCTTTTGTAGAAAAAACCTAGCGTGTTCAAGATGGAATTTTTGCTTACATGTTTACACGGCGAACAATGGACATTGCATAATTAAATGCGCCTGTGTGTGTTATTTTCTTTCTTTATTTGCATCTACAGACTCGCTGTCCGTATGTATTTTGTTTTTTTGCCAGGATTTATTTATAATTAGTGAACGCTTATTGGTTGAGGCAGACGATAAAAGGTGTGAATAGATTACGTGAAAGAGGATATGCGTAAGAACTGTGTGAGTTCAGATATGATAGCTGACAGAGATATATGGAAGAGTAGTAGATACTGTGCCGACTCTCCATAAGGAAAGGGGCAGGTTGATGATGGACGTTTATTGGTCGAAAGTTCAAAATAATTTGAAACCAAACATTTACTTGACTTTCTTTGTGTGTATCTGACTAAGGCTAATTATAACGATTATATTATTTTATAGGCATATACATATTTTTATGACCACATTTAAAATTCAATTTGCCTAATTTTGTTGTGTTCCTTGCATCAAATAATAATAAATTCGATTTATTGTCTGTTCGCTTAAGACTGGGGATGTTTAAAAATAATTATGGTGCGTTTGGGAAAGATATACTTCTTTTTATATCCTCTGAAATGTGAAATTATGCTCGGGGCTATAATAAATTTACAACATAATGACTTTTGCATAAAAATGTTACGGCCTGTATCACCGACACCGTAACGTTTAAGATAATTGTTATCTTGGGACGTGATTTAATGAAATGTAAATTAAATTCGTGTGAAATATTTTATTTATAATGTTTTCGTAGTTATGTATTCATAAAGTATTAAAATCGATAGAAAAAGCTTCATGTCCGAGAAATTATTCCCAATGTTCGATGAGATATACCACTGGCTTTTGTCTTCGAATTTGACGCGCCAAAATAAAAAAAAAAACATAGTGAGTAGGCCTACACGCTGTTCCCGATAGTCTATAAATATGCCAAATATCATCTTGATCCATTAACCCTTTTAGAATTAACATTTAACAAACGTTTTTTCATTTTTATCTGAACTATCCTAACTTCCTAATTATTTCCGATGAACAAAGTTTAATAATTATACTTATAACAACGGCTTGACTCACGTGTAGATCGATGTCGATACCGACTAGTTTCGAGCCCCAATAATACCAATCCCTCATCTTGAAAAAGAGCCCTCGAAACTAGTCGATACCGACAGCGAGGTGCACGTAAGTTAAGTCGCTTTTGTAAGTCGTATAGTGTAATTTCATAATTGTTTATAAAAACTTTTAAACACAACGAAAGAAATTATTACATCCATTCCGGTCACTGTAATTAGAACTATATTAACTACCAAAAGAATGTAATTAAACCTCATATGATTATGAATTTAATTTCCTTCAGTATATTTCTAATTACTTCGAGTCAGTTCAACACGTTACTTTGCGTGTCTACAATTACATGGCCTTGGTATTATATTTGGTATACCAAAGATATTATCGTTGCTATGGAATCCAACGCATGGATGTTTTACGCACATAAGCCATTATAAGTCAATTTTCTGTTATTAAAATGTTACCTTAACGGAATTACGAATTTGATAGTAAAGTTTTTTTTATCGAATTTTAATGCTATTGTTGTATAAAAAACTTATAACCATTAAAACTACATCATATCTTGAAGAAGCTTCAGTTTACCTGAATTATTAGCTTTATTGCTGATAATTTTGTCAGTTTAATATTAAAATATATTCCTGCCGTACACGTTAAGCTACTTTCAGTTAAAAGTCTATCCGTTTCAGGGAATACACGGAACAAATGCGGACTTACGTACGATCTGACTGACGGGCAGATAGAAAGACCAAGAATCAAAAAAATGGATTTTCGCTATAAGTAACGCAAAGATGTAGCGTTCGCGTAATATCTATTTTATGGATATTACATAAATACATTCCAATTTTATTAACGTGTTCGGTATATATTATTATTGATTAAATTTCTAATTTGAATACCGTATAGTTAAATAGATAGTTAAATTAGTTATAGCTTAATAAAAAAAAATGAGACGAATTGATGTGTGTGTGTGTGTTAACTACCAGACATGTTCGCAGAAACTAATACTTTGTTACACTTTGTTTTATTAAAATAATAAAAGTACCATATTGTATGTCCAGTGGTCTATTAGTACTTCAGATAGTACAGTGACAATGAAGGACGTCTCCTATTCTGTTTCCAATGGCTTTGTTTTCATTGTCTACGAAGTTTTAAGTATTGTAACTTATTCAATTCTTCAGTCTAAGTATGCCACTCTGTTAGATAGACTACAGTAAGAAACAGTCAGAGTTTTTTGATAACATCGACAAAAATTTTGCTTCGGAACTTTAATTCGTGGTGTTTATATATTCGAAAAGAGATGCCACACGGACGATGGCAGTCTGCTAGGAATCGATGATCAAAGATCGCCACGACGGTCGGTCCTCGGCCGCCGAAATTCAGGATACTCCCGCAAACTTGCCAGATCATCGGTTCATCTTGCTGAATGCTCCTTACTGCATCGACCTGTCTATGTCCGTCGTTTTAGAATTTAATGGCCCCATCGGCAGTCCGTTCTGCGTAATGTGGCTTGTTCTTTAGACAAGTGTTGTATATTTAAAAGGTTGTATTGTTTGAAAAAATTTCAAGCACTCGTAGTAAAATTGTTGACAGTCTCTAAGAAAGTATGAAAACTGAAATGACAAAAAGTTCTTTGTTAATAAATATCGCTTTAGTTCGCAGATGTCAGCGTTGACCCTTGGCCATTAATCACTGGCTTGATATCAATTTCGCCTTTACGACAATCATGCTCAGACTTGATTGATTGTTTTATATTTTGTCGGAGAAAACACTAGAAATTAAATCCATCGTGCTACAAAGGTGTTATCATTTAGACATATTTTAATTGATGGCCTAGTACAGAACTCAGCTATTATACAGGAACCGATGAGATTTTCTTTGAAATTTGAAATTAAGATATTTACGATCTTTGCACGAAATCAAAACATGATTTTACTTTCATATTTCGAATCGAGAAAAGTGGAGACTTTTAATGTCGGAAACCAAGACCCACTTAGGGTCACAGAATCACTTTACTGGTATATCTAAAAAAAAAAGCTTTATTTCAAAATATCGAAATATTGTTTTGGCTATAGAATGAACGTAAGTCCTCATATGAAACAAAAAGCTGATCGTCACCTGTATCCAAATAGTTTCATATCAACTGTCTTGTATAGATAGCAAACTTATTGTCTTTATACGTAAATTAATTAATATTCTACAACAATTTGACAACAGTAAATCTTGTTCTGCGTAAATGAAAAGTAACCCTCAATTTCATTCGTCTCACTTGTCGAGTGAGGGAGAATTGATGAATATAATTAGTTAGACCGACCAAATTGAAACTAGGCTTTATATTAAGTGTTTCACCGAGGCTGTATAGTCTAGTCTATTATACGCTAGTAAATATAGCAAAGGGCAACTTCTAAATTGGTGGTTTGTAACGTTGTATTCAAGACTTAATTTAATTTTAAATTTATTTACTTTGAAAAATTGTTTTGTTAACAAATTGAATATGGCGAATAAACGAAAAAAAAAGGTGATAAAAAAATATTCTAATCAGTAAAAGAAAACGTATTATTTGTATAACTTAACAATGAAATAGGATTTTTTTTATGAATAAAAATAAATTTGTAATTGAAAAATAACAAAGGTTGTATTTAACTGTTACAAAGCTTATAAAAATACCTTTTATATCTGTGTATTAACAGATAGCTTTCAATTGTTTTAAAGCTCTAATATCCCAGTGGTTAGGAGTAAAAGAATTTGACATCCGTTACTTTGAGTTGCAATAAGATGACATTTTTTTTTATTTACTCAATTTGTTTTTAAGACATTTCGTCAATGAAAGACTCTGTTTGCCGTGACAAATGTTAGTCATATCCATTTGGCACTATCCTGACACACATTGTTTTCCCATATAACATATACTGCCGCAGGCAAGTACCTGTGTACCCATTACGTAATTGTCCTTACAACAACAGCGAGTAATCTGGAACGACTGAATGACAAGATTCAATTTAATTAAAAACATATTTTTAAATTGTTAACAGTTGTTCCTTTCTTAATATTAAGTTAAATTAAATGTAAAATTGTGAAATTAAAATTCCTAGATGGAAACGTTTCTTTGACCAAGACCAGTTTAGTTCAATGGCCGGATACAGAGCTTTTAACCTGAACGACGAAGGAAATTGCTTTGAGGCAAATTAGAGCCGCCTTTTAAGTTGTACAATAGTTAAATGCTATTTGAGATGAATAGTAAATTTCTAATATTACGTAATCTAACGTAATGATGTTTGAAAAAAGAATGTTATTTTTTTACTTTTTAATCTTGGAATGGAATTATAACTTTTCAGACGTACGTAAACTTATGTAGGTACACAGCTGCAAGCACACAGCACATACACTGCACAATTCAAGAATTTAGAAATACGTTTTCTTCACCGACATAGACTAACTCTAGCTGTCAAATAATACGCTCGAAGTACCCAAGTCAATGCCACTTTCATATGAAAATGAGTTTCGCTTCGAATGCTGATATCTTTGGCGACAGTATGTCAACAATTATGACAAAAATTCTTGCTAATTTTGAAGTTCAACAATAAATTAAATGTAGTATTAAGTTTCCGTCATTAATTTTACATATTTAGTAACTATTAAAATAGAAAACTGTCTGTACATTGGTTGAAATGAAACACTATCTTTAAAGAAGGCGTTAATAGGTGACGAGAAATAGTTTTATAAAAAAAAATCATGCTTTTATTAGAATGAAATCAATTTTAACTACTATTTAATAGAACAGTTCTTTGGTCAGCTTGTTAAACACGACTTGCTAACTCTCTGATTTTCAAAGCCTATTTGATCGCATAATTAATTTACCATTGGCGTTCGTTCTGTATTATTTTTGTGGACCCTAAATAAATACGGTATAATGTGCTTTATTAATGTTAGGGGAAACGGCGCTATTTACTTTAGTAGGATTTGCTTGCAATCAAAAATAGGAGATGAATTTGAACTGTGGTAAACCACAAATATCTTTGACCAAAATCTTCATTACTTTTTAAAAGTTCTTTACGACTATAATGTATGTTTTTAATTTTTTTTTGTAACCGACTTCAAACAAAAAGATCCGCTTGTGTCTATATTTGTGTGTGTATACTTTTATCACAGAACGTCGCTACTGATGCTGCGGTTTTGATGATTTTTTTAAAAATCGAAAGCACGTGTGTCCCATATTTTTAGTTAAAAACTGTCCAGTAGTTTTTGAGTTATTAATCTTTTGGTATACATTAGTTAAATCACATACTAACTTAGCCTAAAAAAAAGAGAAGTAGGACGTACATTTTTATTACAAAACCGTTTAATTCTTATGCCTTTTAAGTTGTTGGTATAGTTTCCCTGTCGTTATAAGTTGATTAAGTATTAATAAGTCACTAAAACGTGAGATAATGATAAAAATATGAAATTGAAATCCCGTTTCCATCTTACAATAGTGTTGATACAAAACACGTATAGCTGTAGAGACCGGTCGTACCAAATGAACCACACCCTAACTGCATATAATGAACAAACTTCGACGATTTCATGAGTTCATATATTTCGTAACGTATTCAATGTTGGCAAATGTTCAAATGCCTGTACAGATCCGCTGAAAACAATGAGAATGGACGTGGAATTATATATTTCATGAATAAAAATATAACACGGATTGTATTCGATAGATGGCGGAAATTCTAATTATTTTATCACCATATACAGTTACTAAGATTCTGATTCTAAATGCCATTGATTGTAGATTTTCAAGATAAACTACACCAAGCCAATTTTAGAGTAATTAAATCTGAGTACAACGGGAAGTACGAAATAGTTGTAATACAAAATAATTTTATTTATTTATTAACGAAATCTGTGTTTTTAAAGTATATTTATATATCTACAGGAAATAAACATGTTAGTAACATTTAAAGTATTCTTTAAAACAATTTGAACCTGAATTTACTCTAGTATTGCAATAATGATGCAACATTTGCCATGTATGCGGGATTAAAACCAGCTATGCAATTTCGATGTTTGAATGTAAAGCCCAGCGGTTGGCTAGCAATGTTATCGTAACTGTGGGTTTCCATCGCTGTAACATTTCTATTTGTATTTGTTACATTTGTATTTTGAAAGAGAATATCATCATCATCAGCCCTTGTTGAAAGAGAATATGAGTGATGACAATGTCTATGTGGTGGTGATGATAACTTCGAACATTCATCCCAACATGCAAAGGCATTCATAATGTTACTAAGATTAATATGAATAGAAAATAAACTATTTTTTCACGTCTCATAGCTTCTTCACAAAAGCACGTATCAATAGACCTAAGTGATCATTCATCTCATCATCAGCTCACCATACGTCCCCACTCAGAGCCTACCTTATTATGAGGGGTGAATAGGCCATAGTTAACCATGCTGGCTCACTGCGTGTTTGACTTAACACATATCGTTGAATTTCTACGCAGATATGTGCAGGTTGCATCACGATGTTTTCCTTCACGACGTTAGGACGTCGAGTAATGTATATATAAAATTCGAAATCGCATTAGTACATGGCAGGAATAGAACCTGGACAATGTCGAATACGGTCCGGTCTGGTTAAATATTATCAACTGCGCCGCCGACGATCGTTCATCTTGCAGAAATTTAATTTTCATAGCTTTATTCCTCGGTGTCATTATTTTTAGAAGATATCGCTGGGTCGGAAAAATTTAATATGAAAATTGTTGGTCGCTTTTAATAACTTTAGTAGTAAAGTTACTACTTAGTTATTTAAAAATTTAACGAAGTTCGTTTGTTTAATTGTACGGTAGCCTTTGTACGGTGAAGATCATATTGTTTTTAGTGGCTATCAAACACCACGTAGCTGGGTAAAGTTTTTATAGTCTATGTACGAAAATGTAAAACTAACGGAATATGTGTTAAGCTTACAATATAAAACACTACTTTTTTTATTTATTTCGTCGTATAATTTAAAGTCACGAAAGCTTCTAGAATACTCAATTTGGATCTTCTATCAAGTTTTGACGTCATTTATCCGGACCTGCTTGGTTGTTTTTTATGGTATAAATATTAATAGATTTTTGTTTAAGCCTTAGGCTTGTGCTAGGTATATGGTTCGCTATAATAGTCAGATGGCGGGATTAAACTCGACTATGTGTTCGGTGCTTGAATTAACATTAAGGTTATAATGTAGGAATTTAGTATTATAAAAGTATATTTTATTTTCCTAATTAGAAACTCATAATTCTGCCAGACAGTAAAATTCTTAAGCTAATTATGTCGACTGGTCTAATTAAAATTGTGAAGAACCATACAGAGTGGAAATTGTTGTAAGATATGTGAATGAGTAAATTATAACGTATTTTATTTGAATAAAAATAAGTAGTAAGTAATATTTTAGACATTAGAAACTATTTCTAATATATATCAGAATTAGTCTAGGTGGCCAGCTGGCGCAGCAACTTTTTCAATTTAGTTATTTCTTATTAACTCTAGTATTTAAAATACTACATAAAACCCTCATTAATAACCTTACATACTTTGTTCGTCTCGATGATACAAAATGACGTCGCAACAAAGCGTTTGTTTTCTTTATCAAATAGAACCATTAAGCTTGAAACTTCACTAAGTGTTTGAACAAACAATGACTTGGATATTTATTGTTTTCACACCATTTCTTAGTAAAATTTCTTGTCTGTTGTTAATAATTAATAGTCATATTGGAATAAATAAGTCTATGTAATAGTATACGTTCATTGATGTATAAAATTGTGGGGTAAGAAACAAAGGACGATCGTAAATCCTAATGTGTATAATCCGACTAGTTTAAAATTCTTGTATGTAGATAACATTCCGAAAGGTAATTCGGTCAACATAATTTAGTAGTCCTACTTTATAAAAGATGATCTTATGAAATCGTAAACGAATAATGTTTTATTTTTAATTTCTCAACGCAGCCATTATAGTTTAAAGCCAGGTCTACTACTTATAGTTACTATTAAGAGTATATAACAAATGCCAATAGCCTAATGGTCAAAGATATAGACTAGCGATGTAGTGGTCGTTAGCTCGGTTCCACCAATCGACTATTGTCGTGGGCCATATCCTAACACACGTATTTTCAAACATTCCTGATATGGTTAGAAAAAATATTATTGAATTACCAAGAATCTAATAACATTTACAAAAAAAGAAAACAAAATTGTGGTTTGCGTAAATTCTTTAAAAATGAGTCTAAAGTTCTCGCTTCATATTCAATATTGATTCAAATTTTATAAACTGTTATTAGTATTATATTTTAAACTATGCATTATTCTATATAACTTATAAAACGGCTTAACTCACGTGCAACTCGGTGTCAGTACCGACTAGTTTCGAGCCCATCGGGG
>JAODUI010000003.1:6326808-6366626 GCA_027563995.1 Papilio gigon
TTGTATTCGATGAATGATAATAATTTAAGTAAAAAAAAGCAATGACAATGAAAAAAAAAATATTTTATGATTTTATTCTATGACAATATGTTTTTGCTACAAAATATTTGTACGTCTGTCTACATAAATTACGAATATTTTATCACTGTATAATGTAATTAAAAATGTTAATAACTATTTATTTGTAAAAACCTCATTCAAATTAAACTATTAAAACTTTCGTGAGACATTTCACTATACTACTTATAAAAATGGCTTAACTCACGTGGAAATCGGTCGAAACTAGTCGGTACCGACACCGATTTACACGTGGGTTAAGTCGTTTTTATAACTAGTAAACCTCATTCAAAGTTGTAAAAATGTATTACAATATGTACCTATATATCGGTAGTTAAAATGTAAAAAGTGAGAATAGATCGAGGTTATTTATTGTGATCGAATAGAAACGAAATTTAAAGAAGCATTTGTTTTATTCACCAATATCGATACAAAAAAAAAACATTAAAAATAAATCCCATCTAACTTCGAATCTATGAGCGTTAAGATTTAACAACATGTTCCAAATTTAACTGGCAAAGGAAAGCGTTCCAGTTTACGTAACCCTCTTTAATAATCATTTCTTGCGCCGCCCAAAATTTGCACTGAAAATATCATTAGATCAATTATTAAATTTCGAATGCCAACATTAATCCACCCGTGCAATTTAATTTACTAACCACCACTGCAAAGAGATATTCTCAGTGTCGTCTGTGTCACCCCTCTTTATAAGAAATATAATTAATTATCTCACCTCAACATGTTTCAGCGGCGGCGCATGCCGGACTTCTTTAGCAAACTCAGCGTCACTCAAATTGACGACGGGTCTCGTTTGGAAGTCAAGGAATTTCATTAAATCTTCATAATAAATGTTACAATTCTCATCTTTACTCAGCCTGTTAAATTACACTGATTTTAAAAACTAAATTTAAGTAAGATAATAGTTGAAGACACGCCAATACATTGTATAGCTTAGCTATCATTTACAAAGAACCCTATATATATATAGCAACAGTATATACTCACATATCCAGCATACAATCCATAAGATCAGTGTTAATGGGCAGTCGATGAGCGAGTAACACTTGTCTTATTCGTGTCAGGGACAACGCTCCGATACCCATGTCGTCTGCGTGCAGCAGACCTTCCCGTAGCCTGTCTCGGTTGTCCCACAGACCACGGGTCAACTCTGTAAATACTAGGGACCTAGGATAGTAACAAAACATTGATTATCATGCCATAGACTAGAACGACCATTTTCTTTTTGCAAGCATTTCCATAGGACAGTTATCCTACCTTATCATTTCTCTTCTATGACTTTCTTCTTTGCCTAGATCACCACGGAAATGTCTTATAATAGTTATAAATTCGTGTTCTGTCATCTTTTCACACATAATTTCCTTAAGTGCCTGTCTGCAAAGTGACGTATGAATTAATAAGAATATTTACAATGCAAGTAGACATGTTTTATAAAAATGCGTATCTGTTGCTCAAAGGCCGGCAACGCATCTGCTCCTCTAGTGTTGCGGATGTCCAAGGGCATCAACGACCACCTTTTTTCTGATGCCGCCGCTCGTATACAAACAAAAACTACGCAAACTTTACAAAATCAAAGAGTTCTTACTTGAAACATCTTGTAGTCATTAGCTCCTTTTTATTTGGTTCGACAGCCTCCATATATTTAGCTACAAAGTTCTTGTAACCATGTTCTTCAGACACTAAAGCTCGTCTTATTTTGTCCATTATCAATGCTATGTTAGCCATTGGATACTATAAATTAGAAAAAAACGCAAATAAACCTTTCTAAAGACGTTATATTTGTGTTATTGCGATTTCTGTTAACAAACCTCATTAGCGTGTAGTTCCATATATCGCAAGGCGTACTCATCAGCTGCAACGAGTCGGAAACGATGTTGGTTGATGACCAGCTCGTTGCCGATCCACATGTCCTTGTCCGTGTAGGACGGGGGCTCCTTAGACACGAAGAGGTCCACGTCTGGCAAATACATCTTGTTACGACGGAAGAATTGTCCTCCCTATAGACAAAAGAACATACAGAATTTTTACATAGATCCTTTTCTATTACAAATTGAGTAAATTTTATTTTATATAATACCAAAAATCCAGAATTCCTTCCTCCTAGTTCGTATACAGATATCGTATCATCGGATAAATAATAGACCACTATAAAATATCTTCTAGCGTCTACAGTGTTGTCATTGATGAGTCGCGCGGCGAAACGTAAAATATGGGAATCGAAGCCAACTCTGAAATACATCAATTTTGTTAATTTACAGAACGTCGGGATGGTAACACTATTAAAACACGTTTGAACGTTATTAGTCCGTAGACAAAGGTGTTTATGACATTGTATATTCTGCTTTATACCTGTCCTTACGTAAAAATTTCATAAAATCCCGACGCGGAGGTTTAGGTTCCACAGTCCGACAGTTCTCTGCGGAGTCCTCGTAGGACCCGTACCCATTCCACGGTGGTAATTTTCGTTCTGCCATATCAGCACTAAGGCACACTCCACGGTCTTCGGGCGTGGGGAGGGGATTAAAATTATCTAAAACAATTAGAAATCTATAAGAATTAAACTCAGTTAATGACCTAAATTATAGCAAATGACATACTGCGATGTTTGAATTAATCTCATTACTTTTCGAAATGGGGAATTCGATTTTTCCTACTTACCAAATCCATATGTAACTCGATAATATTCTTTAGTAAAGGGGTCGCAGTCGGTCAATACCACTTTCCTTCCAAACACATTGAGCACCGCTCCGACGCTGAGATCGGCGGGGGAGTAAGCTGGATGTTTCGGTCCTCCAGTCATCTCCACGTGGGGTGGCATTTTCTACAAGTATTTTAATATAAAAATTAACGTTTCCACATTTCAATGCAATTCTACCAATTTAAGTGTTTGTCCAACAACTGAAAGTTAGAGACGGGATATTTTTAAAACAAAAATTCTCTTCTTACCCTGGTTAATCGCATCCTTTTCAAGAACATAGGCGCAGCTTCGATACCAGAATTAGGCGGTAACTTCTCTTTAATCTCCATAGTGTCATCCGCTAAGAAGTAATGTATCTCTAAATTATGCACCGTGCCGAACTGTGTCTCACGATCGTCCCAGTACCCAAAGAATCTAAAACAAAATTATTTTATGACATCTGTTCAATTCGATGATTAAATTTAGAAATTATCGGATACCTTAATACTTCTCTGTCGTGATCCAAGAATTGTCTAAAAGGTCTATGTTTCGGTGGTTTGCCGGTAGATGGTGCTGTCTGTGAAAATTAAATATTGAACAAGCTTTTACTACTACAACTTTTCTTTAGAGAAAAAAAAATCAATCTTACGTCCAAGCTATCAGGCCAGGGCAAGGGATCCGGTACATTTATTCCGATACGATTTAGAAACAATCTTGTGAAGATATCACAATTTATTATCTGCAAAAAAAGAATATATTAACAATCAGATAATGCTGTTTTACAAAAAGTGAAATCGAGAGAAATTTTCACGTTCTCTTTTTGAATCCATTCAAACAAGTACTCACTTATATTATTCAATCAAAGTGCAACTTATTGAGAATTAAATGTAACTATGAATAAACGAAAATGTTTAATTTACAATAGACAACATTTATTTGGTGATATTACCTTTACAAATTTACCGTAAAACGTGACCTCCCTGCCAATGTTCAGATCAAGTATATCATAGTACAAATCGTAGGTGTGCGGCAGTCGTATTCTTTGTCGTGAAATTAATGTTCCTGAAAATTAAACGTTCACACGTAATTGAACACACTATTAAAGTTCCCAATGGCATATAAGAGACTACCAGTTTTTTTTTCTTTTCACCGGATCACCGAAGTGATCGGCGATGCCCATGGATAACACTAGAGGAGCGTGCGTTGCCTTTGAAAAAGACATACGCTCGCTTCTTAAAGGACCCAAGTCGTACTGATTTGGAAATACCGCCGAGGACAGTCCATTCCACAACGGGGAAATTGTAGTACCTTGTGAAAATCCACTGTTATCTGTTCTAGGTTCAATCACTTTAATAGTTCCATCTTCAAGATAAAAGAATATATCCAACTTGTGTAATACTTTGATAGCTGAACGCATTTCATGAAGACTTTCTTGATAATATCCTTGAAATCTAAGTATCTGGAAACGGAGTACGAGATAAACTGACGCGCTCATTTCACATTTAACGGGTAGTCATTCAATCGCTTAGTGTAAAATCTTCAATAATAATCTCTCCCAATTACCATTAAATCATTCTTAATCATGACCATCGTCATCCCTAAGGTGAAAATGGTTTAAATATGTGTTTTGGTAACATTGTAAAACATTAATTAATTTATCGTAATCGGTCAAAGTCACAGGACCGGTCATCGTGGCAATCGATGGTGGCCGACGTTCAGTGGACGACGGCTGATAATGATGAATGAACTGAACACATACATTTTTGTCATACATGATCCACGTGGGCAGTTCCGGGGTCTGCTTGCGACCGTAGAATGACGGTAAACGATCGTTGTCCGCCGCTTTATCAACCAACATATTGACTTTCTCCATGCTCATGAACACTGGACGGACGCCGAAACCCTTCTTTCCGATCTGTATAGAATAAAACATGTATAATTAACGGGTATGAGAGTTAGCAGGCGTTGTAATAAGATAAAGAAATTAATGCAATTAACTTGAAATATATTGTGAAAACTTACAAGAATGTTGCTTCCATATCCGGGTAACAAAGGTAATCTTGGGGCACGCATAGCCATGATTAATAACTCGTATAAAATATATTTAACAATAAAATAATACTAAACCAATGTATAAATTTTACAAAGTTTTATCTATTCATCTGTCGTCAACGCAATGCCGTTGTTCGTTACTATAGCAACGTGTTTTTTTTTTTAGTTAGCTGTTGTTTTCTTTTACGGTGTTTCTCAAAGAAGGTTATCGTTTAAGAGAATTCGCCTGACTATGAATAAATGTAATGAAAAATGCTTAATTAATTTTTTTACAAACTAATTTTACTGTAGATAGTGTTTTTTCAATCTTGTAATGCGAATGAATAAAACACAAACGACAGGAACCAGACTACTTATTGACAGTTAGATTTATATAATTACTAATTGTTGCTCGCAATTTCGTCAATGTTTAGATTAAAAAAACCTACATTACACCTATGTACATCATCTATTGGCCAGTAAAAGTTCCCCGGAATAAACGAAGACTTAGTATTTTCATCATCATCATCATCAGCCCCTGTCTGCCCACTGTTGGACATAGGCTTATCCCAATGCCTTCCACAGTATGCGGTCCTCCGCTTTCCGCATCCAACGACTTCCTGCCGTCCGCACCAAGTCGTCGGTCCACCTGGATGGAGAACGACCCACACTCCTGGTCCCCAACCGTGGCCTCCACTCCAGCAATATCCAACCCTACCTGGCGTCGCTGGCCCGGCAGATGTGACCGGCCTATTGCCACTTCAGTCTACAGATTTTGAGAACTATGTCGTTTACTTTGGTTGTCCATTGAATGACTAGCCAGTTCCCAGATCTTTAATCCCCATTTTTGGAATATAAGCACAAAGTTATTTATTATAGATGGCAACATCGACACCATCTTCTTCTTTGGCAAATGGCTGTCGAGACAACTTCTAATCTAAATTATACGTGTATTCAAACATCTATATTACGTTTAGTACGTATTTATATACGATAATAAAAGCTACTAAATATTTTTTTCCACGCAGAGTGAGTCGCGGGCAACTGCCAGTTATATTATAAAGCAATTTATTTGCGTAATATCAATCATTGGAAGAGGTATTGCTTTTCAATGCGCGGAATCGAGGTCAAACGTTTCACTCGTTTTATAGAAATTTATAGTCAAAGCTATGCTGTGTGAAAACTATTCGTGAAATTTATACCATTTAAGGTCACTTTGATATATTAAGGAATACAGATATCCGCTTCCATTGACATCTTATACTATTAATATCTTTAACAGCGAAGTATTTTCTGTACGATCGAGGGTCTCTCAAGCGGGCTTACCTCTATAATCCACCGTTAGTACGAAGACAAAAAATTACATTTATATATTTACTATAATTTATACAAATAACACAAAATAACAAATAACAAAAACTGTTATTAAGCCGTGAAAATCTCATCTATCAGTCATAGACTAATAGAACAGACTCGATAACTTTTAAGAAAATGGAATATACTAGTCTACTTATAAAACGGCTTAACTCACGTGTAACTCGGTGTCAGTACCGACTAGTTTCACCCTGAAGATGAGCCCCCGATGGGCTCGAAACTAGTCGGTACTGACACCGAGTTTCACTTGAGTTAAGCCGTTTTATAAGTAGTGTAGTGAAATGACTCACGAAAGTTTTAATAGTTGAATATACTAGTGTTGTTAAAAGGCTTACAGCTCTTTCTCAAAGGCCGGTCAAAACGCATCTGATCTTCTAGTGTTACGGATGCTCCTGGTTGATGATGATCCGTGTTTTCGATGATTGGTTGCTATTAAAAAGGTAATACACAAAAATGAAACTAGATTTATATTTAATATTCCTTTTAACCGTTAAGTTTCACTATGCTATATTTCGGAAGTTTACGTAACTTAAGTAGTCGAGTAACTTACAGTTAAGTTGTTATAAGCTATTCGTAACAAGGAAAAGCTTTTCATCAGCGAGCGTTATGTATTTATTTATGTACTTCCCTGTAATCAGTGGTTCCGTTAATGGAATATAATACTTTTGCAATATTTTGTTTCATCAAGGAAATGAAGTTACCTTCGTTAATTTCTTTTTGTTGATCTTACACCAATGAATGGGAACAGACCGGGAATGAGGGGGCCCATTCTCGGGGCGTTTAGTAGGGCGTCACTTGTTTTATACATGCTCCCGTGGGGTCCTAGATCTGACGGGAACGGAAGGGTTTAGTGCGGTAGGCTTTCCGTAACCTACACACTAAGGGCGAGGGTTTCGGGAGGAGAGTCTCACATAACGAGTGTTTCCGCCCCTGGCTACATAGTATGCATAAGACGCATTACCTTCTAGTTTCCAAAAAAAATGTATAGTTGCTATAATGTTATTCATATGAAAATACATAATAATTGATATAAATGAA
Source organism: Papilio gigon (assembly GCA_027563995.1). Taxonomy (NCBI): domain Eukaryota; kingdom Metazoa; phylum Arthropoda; class Insecta; order Lepidoptera; family Papilionidae; genus Papilio; species Papilio gigon. The sequence goes on from JAODUI010000003.1 coordinate 6,334,004, forward strand.
AAATTACATACACTTCTCACTGTCCAACATTGTTATTTGTTGTCGATGGTCTTATTTTGCAATGTCGCCGTGTTTAATTTAATGACAAGTCTTGTCTATTTTCAATAAGGGATTACAGCCTTTTAGAAGCAAATTTGTTCGGATGATTTTGGCATAATTTCACACTTCCATTGAATTCGATTATACAGATCATAAATCGAAGACTAGTGATCCACTGTAGATGCAACCAACTGAGAAATTAACTGTTTCTCTCGAAGTGAAATTGCAGCGTGAATGACGTCATTAGAGCTGGTCGCTGTATCGCTAGATAAATAAGTGTAGGAACGTAAGCTCACAAAAGGATTTAATTCCATAGCTCGTGCACAATGGACTCGAGCCAGCGGCAAACTACAATAGGTGTAGCGTCGGTGCTGAATTATAAATGTATCACATAAATTAGCTGCAGCCACGTTGAAGGGTCAGACACACGCTGTGGTATCTAATAATGAAAAATTAGTTTTAATTAGTTAGAAACTATTTTAAATCGGAATTTATTCCTAAAAACTTACTTTATAAATGCGAAAGTTTAGATGGATATTTCATCATCATCAGCCATTGTCTGCCCACTGCTGGACAAAGGCCTTCGATTAATATTTGTTAGTAAGTAAACGATTGTACAGCTTGGACCTGAATGATATGTACAATCTCAACCGTTCGCAGTGTTCCATTTTAAGAAAAAAATCCCTTGTCTTCAAACTCCGCCCCCTTATTACAAATTGACAAATGAGAGGCACACAAACTGGGATAATAGTAAAAAGCAATTGGTCGTCTACCTCATGAGGCCGGTGACCAAATTTTTCCTAATAAATGTATTAAAAAACTGGATACTATTGGCTATTGTGCCAGTGTCCTCGACTTAATATGTACAAAACATTCAAGAGACTGTACTTTTTACGGCGGAACACCGCGAACGGACGCGTTGGTACAAAGATTACTGTCTGGAATACACCATACAGTGAATTCCATATTCGCCGTACTTGTTAACCTCGTGCTTGTTTTATTTTAAAATACTTGGTTTACCTCAATTTCCGTTTTTACTGTTCTTCGTAAATGGATAAGTATGAAAAACAAATTTTAATATAATTAAATTATTTATTATGACAAGACAATTTAATATCCCTTTTAAATAAGGGCTCAAATTATTCCAAAGGGATATAATTATGCTTTTTCTACGATGAAATGTTTATACATGTAAGAGTAGAGTAAATACAAAAGTTGTATATTTTAGCAACACAACCAAAGTAACTAACAATAGCTTATTTACAATTTATGAACATTATGTACAAACGTAGATATTACATAGCCTCGTACATATGTATTTACATTTAAATAACAAACTAGTATTACGAATTTTCGTTGACGGAAATATTTTTATATGATTTTACAAATCGAACGTAATTTTATTCATGTGCCACGCACAGGAAAATAACGCCAGCTACACACCTTCAGTTTGAACTGAAACTGTCAAATTACTGTTCAAACTAAGGTGTGTAGCTGGCTTAACATACAAAGTTTAGAATTACATAATTTATATTATGTATTGAAACTTAGACAGACAACTACAAGCTTATTACTGAGTCAAATGATTTAAATTACAAACAACTTGCTTATTTTTATTAATATTGGAAGGTTTAATTTAAATTCTAAGTGAAATAATCTATATCTCATTAGAATAAACTATGTTAGAATATTTGGATAAAATATTTAATAGTCAATCGTAACAATAATTTAAATATGATCACAAAGAACATTGGCACAATTCGTGGGTCACTTTATGCAAAGTAACTTTTTGAAAGCTCTTCGGAAGTCCATATTGAAAATTGTATAAATTAACGGGTTTAATGCGGAATTGATGTAGCCAAGCCAAGTTATAAAGTTAATAAACTTTCCTGATAAACAACAATTGTTACAAAACGGTATCACGAGATACAATACGAAGAAGGGAAGCCAACATACAACGAACACACCCATTATGATACCTAACGTTCTTGCCGCCCGACGTTCTCGTGTCAATGAAATACGTTGTTTTTCTTCAATAAATTGATATACAGTGTTCTCTTGTGTTGTTTTACATCGTATATGATTTTTCTTTGTTACAGATTCTTTTATTTCTATTATGTCCTCATCCTGTGTCTCTTTAGAGTTACTTTCAGATGAAGTGTTCCTGTTCTCGGCGTTGTCCCCCGCGTCTGTGATTGAATTATCATTGGAGAGAATGGGTATAATTAATTTATTATGACATTTATCATCTTTACTCCAATATTTTCGTTTCGGTTTTTTCTTTGGAGTAGATTTTTTTGATCTTTTATGTTTGCGTGTCTCATTGTCTGATACGAGACGAGTAACGCCTTGATGTTCATTTTGATTTCCGTCAGAGCTGACTGAATCCTGGTCATTTGGGTCACTGTTTTTTGAAGCTAATCTATTGCGCCCGCTTGAAATTGTACTTATCTTAGTTGCTTTGGCTCGATCTCTTAATCTTTTTTTGGTTGCTAAATAAATTTCAAAATAAACAACGGTCATTATAACGAGTGGTATATAAAACGAACCAGATGATGAGAATATAACGAAACCCGGTTGAGAAGTTAATCGGCAAGGTGTATCCGGTTCGAAGACTTCCGGCCAATCGTTCCATCCTAGTAAAGGTGGTGAACTAATAATAAGAGAGAATATCCACACTATACCAATCATAAGCAGAACCCGCTCCAGGGTCCTCTTCTGAGCATAATTTATAGGATCAGTTATGGCCCAATATCGGTCAAGGGCTATAGCGCACAGATTTAGAATAGACGATGTGCAGCACATGATATCACAAGTGAGCCACATTTTGCAAACATATATACCGAACACCCATTGCCCTAGTATAGAATAAGCTACGTTCAAAGGTAAAACTAATATTGCTACTGTCAAATCTGCAACCGCTAAGGAGACTATGAAAAAGTTTTGAACAATTCTCAATGGTTTATACGTGAACACACTAAGTATGACTAAGATATTTCCTATTATAGTTGATATAATAATAAGCGTAAGAATGACAGCCGTACAGATGGCCTCCCATTCCGGCACAGCCAGCGTTATACCGAGACTACTTGGAAATTTTGGTTCATCGGCTACGGCGCAATCGTCTTTCACAATTTCGTAATAATCTGAACTATTGTATGAAGAGAAGTTGGAGCTGTGTTGAGTTGATGTTTGACCCATTTTGGTTGTACATTTTAAGATATTTCATTGACATAAAAAAAATCGTACATAATAGGTATTATAACTGGACATATAACATTACTAAGATTTAGTTTAGACATGTCTCTTAGCTCACATATATTATATTTTGTTCGTATATTATCCATAATTACGAAAAGAAATCAGTATTTAAAAGTTTATTTTTTCATCACTTTATATTAAAACTTCTTGAAGCTTGTAGCTCACTTTGTGAACAATTATTTTTACCTGAAACAAAAAATATTATATTAATTAATACTTACATAAAAATTCTGTTCATTCATAAAAAAATAAGTACAATATGTCCGGCGTAATAAACACACACGTTGACTGCAGTCCTTTTTAATAACGCTTCTCTTTTTCCCTCAGACGAACTTAACCGTATGACCTTACTAATTTTCTCGGTAGAGGCTACGGATCCGTTCTACTTTATTATTTGTTTTGAATTATTTCGCCTTTAATTTTATGTATTATTTTTTACATTTTTCTGTGATATGGTTAGGTCCTCGATAATGTCTTGGTATATTAAACTTTGTATCATCATCAGCTCACTATATGCCCTGACTAAGAGGCTCGGAGTCTTTCCTATTATTAAGGGTAACTAAACCATAGTGTATTACGCTGGCCCAAGGTAGGTTAAATTCATTAAACAATAAACTTAAAATTTTAAAATTTATTTTTACTAAAATGTAAACAGTAGGCTGAAAACAAGTATTACTTAATTAGGTTAAGTATAATATAATTTGAATTATATAAGGTATAGCCTATTTAACAAATGATAATTTTTCCTCAGGATTATTATTTACTTAAAAAATATTTATCAACTTTGAATACTGTTAGAGATTTTTTTTTATGCAAGTAGGAGACAAATGAGCGGGTAGAACACAAGAGCGATTGTCGACGTCCATGGATAACTGCAATACCAGAAGAACAATAGATGCGTTGCCGGCCTTGGAGAGATAGATACGCTCGCTTCTTGAAGGACCGTAAGTCATATTGGTTCAATACGAAAATATTTGGAACAAAAGTCAGACGTAAACTTTGATATGTTCAAATTCTGAACGAATTAATTGAGAGAAAAAAAGTCAGTTACGTAAAAAAATAAATTCATGGAGTAATTTATTTAAATAGATAAAAACATTCACTTTCTAATTTCTTTCGAAATTCAATTTCCCGACATGACAATGTTGAGAAAATATCAAAGAAAGAAAATTATAAAAGGAAAAGTCAATTTATAAGTTTTCCTAAATTCGCTTGCCGCGTGTAAACGGTCGTCTGTTAAAGTAAATTCACTGATACGTATAATTATTCAATCAAGAAAGCACTTCAAGAAAAAAAAACTTTATGGCCTTTTTAAAAGCAAACTATTATACTTTAACTATCTGACACATATTCTTGTCATACTGGCAATCTTAGAAGTTTTTATTTTTAATTACCATTTGCTTGTTTTTACAAGGAACTCGATTCTAACATGCCAGTTGTGTGCAACAAGATTTTAGTCTTTTTGAGTTCTTTATTTGAATTTTGATCATTCGTCATTTAATAAAAACGTTTTAACCAAGTCAGGTATTTTAATGATATTAAAAAATGTATCACGCTAAATAAACTGACTTTACAAACTTTAGAATTAATGTTATATTTCCATGACTTGTGTTTTATATTACCAATATAGTTACTTGGAATTAAAATTTAAGCTTACACTGTAACAAATGTACGCCTTAAATTGGCAGTGCCTCAGGCAGTAAACCTGCATCCGATTGAAAACGAACCATCATTCTATGTTACTGTAAAAGCGTAAACTCCAGTCAAACTTAAAATTTACCTATATAACGTAAGCTATTCCCAACGTGATATGCCGAAAGTTCCTTATATCGATGATTTAGTATTATTCACTTGATAACAACATTTAAGCAGTATGAACAAACGGTGAAATAAATTACCTTTTGAATCTACGTTCATTGTGCGCTCAGCAAACGTGTGGAATAAGTTGCTGGCGTCAGTGTTTCCGTCAGTACGATTTGGGGGCCTTCAAGAGAAGAGAGAATAGGCACTTATTAAAGTAGCACGTATCATATTTCGACCACATCATCACTTGGAATCGGGTGGGATCGTGGTCAAGCGTTAGTTTAGACTTCATAAAAAAAAAAACCTTTTTAGAAAGATCATTTCATATAAGATTCACTTAGCTAATTTTATATTAATTGTTCGTAATAAACAAAAATCATATACTTTTGTGATTTATCCCACAGGCTGTTGGAAATTCTTAGGCTTAATTAAAGTACATGTATCCACAGGAACACAATACGTTTTAAGCAACATAGAATAATTAGTAAACAAGTATGTTTACAAGGTTTTCATTGGCTTTAGTTAGTTCCATTGATTACGGAATTATCACTAAAAGTAAAATCAGCAAATAATGTTTGACAATTTTCACAACATCATTTCGCTGACGTTCATGCATTTTTTGTTTCTTAATTTAATAATTAACAAAAGAAAATCAATCTCTCATTCACACCTTTCGTATTTCAAATTAAGAACGTATGTGTAATTTTAAAAACAGAATAAATGTAAGCCGAGAATTATAATAGACGTTCAATTGAATGAGCTCGCAAACAATCAGGATAGAATTGCTTTTCGATCCCGTTCGTCGTTTGCTCGGAGGAAGGCACTTCTAACAGAATAGAACGACGTCGGACGCAGACTGTTTATTTGGACGGCGTTTGTGTGAAGTCGGCAAAACATTTAAAAGACAATAATAAAGTTTTTGATTAATAATTACTTGTATCATATTTACGTCTAGACAGTTGCTCTATTATTACACTTAGTTTGTCTTCAAAAACTGTTAGAACTCAACGTCTACATTTCCAACGTAAACATTTGCATAATTTTAACACGTTTGTTGCGAAACGAGGCCTAAATCACTTCTAATGCAACTTCCCTGTGGTGCGGTAAGGAAAATCTTGTGCTTCTCTGTGGTGTGAAGGCCATACTTTGTTATGGCATGTGGGGTCTAATGGACCGCGTGTCGCACTAACGGCTAGTCACGAAGCGGATCGTTAACACCTCGTAGGGACGGATAGTACGCAATAATTGGTGCGTACGGCTTAAGTAAATGTTGTAGAATTATTTTTTTATAATTAATTTTACACCATTCTAAAACAAAATGTGACACACAAAGTGAATAATTTATTATTTATATCAATGTTCAAATTAACAATTCAGAATAGTTTTCATCAAGTTCACTAAACATTGTACGCGGTACAAACATATCAGATGCGATGAGTTGCGTAGGAGTTATTAACATTTGAATTATTTATGTTGCAGTTTTTGAGTGTCGTTTGATGTACGACCACATCACTGTCATGAACTTAACAAATATGTAGATTGATTGGAAAAACTGTTATTAATTTAAAAATAAAAAACTAATCTTGTATTATTTGTTTTTTTATTTACCGACGACTTAGTGCGGACGGCAGGAAGTCTTTGGATGCGGAAAGGGGACCGCATGCAGTGGAAGGCATTCGGAAAGGCCTATGTCCAGCTGTGGGCAGACAAGGACTGATGATGATGATGATGATGATGATTTATTACAATAAAATGGTACATTTAAAATGAAGGGACCTGTCGTAGTATGCACTATGGTATAGGCACCGGGGCCTTCTCTTATCAGGGGAGCAGATTGTCGTGAATGTTTCTGTGTTAGATGTTTTGAATATTGAATTACGCGTGTGTGAATGTGTATGTGAGTATGCGCGCGTGTGTAGCGCACGTGTACTTGAGCGTGTTTCTTTATAATATATGTATTCACATTTGAATGCAGAACCCAATCATTTTTTTTCAACAAGCAATCTTCTCTGTATATTACCATGCACATCTCTGTTTAATATACAGCCTAAGTAAACGAGCCCATCCAACCATCCAACCTTTTCATTCCAAATACTTATTTAAACCAATGCCCTCATTTCTTCTTTTTTAAATATATTTTGTGTTTACTGACCCTCAGATAAAAACGTACACTTTGAAGTCACCGTTAGGTTATCGTTTTAATTTATTATACAAAAAAGTAATTTAAGTTGGTTATTTGTAAACGAATACAAAAATAAAATATTACTTAACATATATTCAGATGAAATTCCATGTAAGTTATGTGACATTTGTTTGCAAAAGACCAAATTACTTATAACCATCATCATCAGCTCTTGGCTGTCCACTGTTGGACATAGGCCTTTCCATCTTCCACAGTATGTGGTCATTCGACTTCCTGCCGTCCGCACTAAGTCATCAGTCCACTTATAACAGTTTCATTTAAAACATTTTCGTAGTGTCCAGTTTTCAACCATTTAAAGGAAATATAATGTACGTTTTAAAATGTTACATGTACAAAATGTAAAACTTTTTTAATTTTTACGTAATAAACAACCAAATATTAATTAATATACAGACAATGTAAATTGTTTGAGTTTATTAATACTATATTCAAAGTGAATTAAAATATGCAAATATGGATGCCGAGATATTCGGAGAATCCGCGCCAGAGGCGTCACTCTGAGGTTCGCTTTACAATTACTCATATTGTTCTATAACTAAATAAGTTTTCATGGATTTTATTAACCCTTTGAGATACACATGACATAACATGATTCTATTCAACCGTTTGTACAAATCTCTTTAAATGCAACGTAGAAAACAGTTTGTAGTTTGCTTATCTCTGAACATGTTTCCACGGGAACCTCTAACATAAGATTAACTCCTGAATTACACGCGGGTATAAGACGTTTATCATTTTGAACAATTGTCTTGAATCAATTAAATCATCTCGTCGAATACAGTTTTGACGAAAATGAATTGTCTTAGAATGCTTCTCCTGTTCTAGAAAGTTTAGACGAATCTTATATTATATGTTTAGATAATGACGTACATAATCATTAACCTGCCCATATCTCTTCAGCACAGTATGGGCTATTCCTCCATAAATGTCTATCAGCCATCATATCTAAACTCACTTCCTTCTCACGCACATCCTCTTTCCCACAATCCACTTGGGTCTTCCTTTGTAGCAATGCACATTCAATCGACACCTTCTTGTTTGTGTGCTCATCGCGTCTTATATAAATAATTTCGTAACACAAAATTTAAAACGGTTGTTGAAAAGAATAGATTATTGTAATATAAACAAATTTAGTTTTACCGTCTGCCATATCAATACACGCCCAAAGTAAATCGAATAGAAGGACTCGGTACATTATTGTTTCGCAATAGTTTTTGTATTTTAGATCAAGGTTATATAAAGGTCACAGAATATCAACTCTTATAACGAACAAGGCGAATTAATAAAGAAATAATATCGTAAATGACAACTTAAATAATACTCTGTGGTATGTAAGTTTCTCATAGAACAGAAAGTTGTATTAATAAGGTAAAGAAGTCCAACAAATGCAATTCAAACCTAAAAGTTTTGGATTAGCAAACAATATTACGAATTCGTGTTAAGTGTATGGAATACGACAGGAAAGAGGTTCTAAGTTTAAATGTTAGTTCATGTCAGTTAAAAAAAAAACTTAAGTCAACACTTGGTGTAGATTTGCTAGCGTTTTTGGAAAGGAGGTAAACGAGCTTATAGTTTTTCAATTAATCACTAGTCACCAAATACTTAATTTTAACTAACGTTCATCATCATCATAATATCTGCTACATCGCCCACTGCTGAGCGTAGGCCTCCCCCAAAGATCGCTACGACGATCGGTACTCGGCCGCCCTCATCCAGGATACTCCCGCAAGCTTGACCAGAGCATCGGTCCATCTAGCGGGTAGCCACACTAATCACTAATGTTAATATTAATTCGGTTCATCTTAATTTATTATAAAATGTAACTCGTTATCACATTTTCATTTCGAATGATATAAAATATAATATTGAACAGCAAGTACGTCGTTTTTATCATAACGATCTCGTTAGGCCACGCGAAGGAAAACGGATTTGTGAAACGTGTCAACTTCAAAGCTTAACCTATTTTTACCCTAATTAAAAATTTTACAGCAAACATTAAACATCGAGTTAAAGCAATACCATTTGAATTTTACTTTAGTGGCGATAATGACGTAATAGGGGTAATTTTTATAATAAATTTCTAATTCTATTTTAATAAATAGTAGATTATATTTTAAATATTATTGTAATACATAGTAAAACCCCCTAACATTTCAACTAAACTGTCTATAAAGTACTCAAGTACGTTAATTTTTATAAGAGAAGAGTGCCATCGAGTGGTGGGATCACAAAGGTGATCGTTGACGCCCAGACATCCACAATTCTATGAACCACAGACTACAAAACTATTTCAACAAATTCTTTTTTATTTAATATGACCAGTTGTTAATTTACTAATATTTCTTTTCACAACGATAGTCGAATGGCGGGATTCGAACGCGATCACGTGATCGGAAATCTGTACCTTTAACCATTAGGCTATTGACACTTTATATTATCGATTGAGAATAGTAAACAAAACATATCAGAGTATTCTGTAAATTAGTGACATGTAAATGTGCTCGGCGCTAACTTGGCGTTGATTTAATGTGTCGCATGTCAGTGACATCGTAAATGACAAATTCACTGTGACGACATCTTCTCGTCTTCACTGTCTTGAGAATTACAATGTTCATTATTCTATTAGAAGCGAACTTCTCATTCGGAATACGAATTAATATTTAACCTAATTCGATCTATTAAGATCTATTTTTCTGTTGCCAATTTCAATGTTAACGTGACATGTAATATTGTATTTGGAAACGTGTTATTCGTAAATTCCACTTCAGTAACAAACGTCTAGGCTAGCGGCAGTTAGAATTCGGTGTTGTTTAAAATTTTTGGTACATAAAAGACCTATTATAAAAGGCTTTTAAGTAAACAATAAGTAACTTAATCTAGTTGATAAATTTAAGTAACATCTGTTATAAAAGACGAATTTATTTTAAGACTTCACAACACAACCTAATGACCAACTTCACTAATAATGAAACACTTGTGTTGTTATTTAATTTGTAAATTTTTTTTATCCCCCATTGTGAAACAAAGCGAGTGCGGTAGCCATTTATAATGTAGCACACCCTGCTGGGAGAACGTAAGTGGTTTTTATTTTATATATAACTATATAATTTAATATACATTAATAAATGGTAAATGTATGTAATAAAATTGATAAGAAGTAGATTTCGAATACAATATGGAACACATTCAACATTTATCAATTTAAGTAATCATGACTTCTGCGACTTTATTATTATTGATTTTTTTTCAAAACATTGACCAAATTTACATGTAAACGAATTTTGCAGAACGAATCTGGATTCCTAAATATTAGGTAAATGAAATATATTAAGCGAAAAATGAGGCGACCTAAATAAATTTTAATAAGATTTTGCTTAGTGGATGTTTTCATTCAATAGCTGAATGACCGAATGATTGTGTTGAAAGAGGAATTGCGTAATGGAGTAAATTCAGATATGACAGCTGATAGAGATGTATGGAAGAGTACATACTGTGCCAATACTACGCAGGGAAGAATTGATCAATTGAGTGATAGAAGGGTCCGTTGCAATGTTAAAAACTTGAAAAATTTTTACTATCTCTTTGGTATAATCTACATCATTTAATTAAATTTAAAGTTTCGTGTGTTCTTTTTATGACATCTAAACCATGATATGAAAACCTTAAGGTAAAACTTTGGTCATATCTTCTAAGGTCTTTTCTACTACTTTACGTCTTAGAACGGTTAAATAAAAACTTTAGTAAACGAAATAAATTAACACTATACTTCCGTCAATATCATAGTCAACAAATTTTATCGCATGTCTGGAACGGTGCGATCTCAAACGCAAGAAAATCTAAATCCTACTCCCACATATGTTATATTACTTACAAACATACTATCTAATAAACATTCAATCACTTTTAAAAATCAGTAAAAAATATTATAAATAACAAATATATAAATACATTTCAACGCATAAACGAGACTTGACTATAGATGTGATTTATTCTATTTCTTTTAATATAATTAATAAACTTATATAGAATGTTTTTATAAAAAATAAGCTACAATACTCAATGTTGTAATTTGGCATCAAATTCCAAGGCTGAGGCAATCCTTGAAGTATCATGAAATATTTTGTAGTAAAATGTTTTGTATCTTTTGTAACCGTAGTCTGTCTGGGTAGTATTAGTTTTTTTTTTATAAAAATGGTGAAGCATAGACTGCATATTTACGTTTCGGTACTAGGTGTAAATTATTTAGTCCTACCACATTTGGTAGTAATTAATTCAATTATAAAGATAGTTATATTTAAAAAAATACTTACCAAATATTATTATTATTAGTCCAGTTTTAATGTCTTAATATTGTTATAAATGTTTGATCAAGTAGACAAAACTTCTAATCACTGATTTCTTGAATATCCTAGTATTAACAAATGAAATCGTAGAACTTGCATTCGTTATAAACTAATTTTGAAAATAGAACACCGTATTATTTTTTTTAAAACAGATTTTCCAATACTTCTTTGTGAATAGATGAAATAGTGATACGTAATTCAGCGATGTGATACTAGCTGTAGCGACGTAGCGTCTACGGTCCGTAGCGACTGGTTATCAACTGACGCTACGCGAAGACTACGCCGTAGCACTCGACTGCCTTATTGGGGCGAAATGAAATTCGTGAGAAAACAAAGTCGGGATAGAGATTTCATTGCTTTCTCATTAAGTATTGTATAGCGAAGCTTTGGAGATTGATAAAGAGGAAAATAAACATGGAAGCTTACAGACGCAAGGCTATCGCGTCTGTTGCGAAATATTGATGTATTGTATTGGCCAACTGACAGAAAGGCAAACTTTTTCGACGGTATTTATCAAGTTTATGTAACTTTGTTCTAATTCTTTACCACCGTGTTCAGTAAAATACAATTATATGTACATGATTGCTTTGTGAATAGAAATAAAAAAAGTAACAAATTGTATTTAGAAATAATACATAGTAGGTACTTTAAAATTTCGACTACGTTTCAAACTATATTTTCACTGTTTTATATTTTTATATAAAAATAGTACTGTGAAGTGTCGGGCGTCGATTATCACTACTGCGATCCCGTCCCTCGTCTGCCCTCTTCTCTTTTTTAGAAAAAGATATCAAACAAATGAACATTGTTCATTATAACTGTATACTTAGAATTCAATAAGTTCGGTTCCTTATTCAAAACGTAACGTACTGTTTCAACGCTCCAATGAGTTCTGTACTGTGAAATGTTCCACATTCCGCTGTTAAGTTTTTCCTGTTCTCTATATGACATTGTGTAAGAAGAACAATGACAACAGAACCAGAGCTACACTCACAATGACATGTTCTAATTCTATTGTACTAGATGGCGTTTGAAACTTCGTCTGTATAGAGGATTTTTCTTAAAACTGTCTGTCGCACCTGACTTCGTCTGTGTAGAAGAAAAACTTAATATATAGCCTATGTGTTTTTCCAGACAGTATACTATCTATGTACAGAATTTCAAACGGAACTGTTGAGCGGTTTAGAAGTTATGTGGTAACGAACATGTAACCATCCATTTTAAAGTATGCATTTTTAATAGTCCTATTAAAATAAGCTTTCAATTAAATGTCGTATTGAAAATGATAGATGCGTTGGATGCGAAAGGCGGAGGACCGCATACTGTGGAAGGCATTGTGAAAGGCCTATGTTTAACAGTGGGCAGACAAGGGCTGTTGATGAAGATGATGATGATGATTGAAAATGAAAATATTAATAGTAACTGGATGTTTTCATATAGTTACTTTAATTAGGAAGATTGCTTAAAAAAAATGAAAAGAGAATACATTAAATGAATTGAATAAAATTGATCATGAACACGTAAATATTTGGGTTGCGTGTGAGTACATTCCAGTGTAAGTAAACATACAATAGTACTTGAGATTTATTATAGCCATACATTTTATGAGTTAATCTACACAAATATGTTCATAGGTGAGGAATATGTGATCTCGCATATAAATGATACTCGAACATAAGCCCAAAAGCTCTTAATGGAACTTCTCGGTCCATTAAACCGAAGATTTTATTAACGATTTGGTACCAGCGGGGACCAGAATTCAATTACCCATGACCCGCCTGTTTTGAGTGTTAAAATGCTTTAATTGCTGTTGACATTTTTGATTACATGGTTACGCTTTATTTTTAATTTTTTTAATATTGATGTAGGTACTACAGAGTAAGATTTTTAATACATATTTTGTAAATTTGTTTGTTTAATTATTTTTTGAATTCGCAAACGAAACTGTTGCTTCTTAAAAAGAACCAAGATATAATGAGTAACATATTCCATACTTATATGCTTTCTACAGTTTGTATATGCCCGTTCATTTGATTAGACTTGTTTAGATTTGTAATAGAAACTCGCTAGGTGGTCGGCAGTCTAGGCGTTAGTATTAACGATTTAAAGTTGTCTATATTTTTAATATAAGTATTAAAACTGTCCAAGACACCGGTCTTTGTATACAAATAAGTCGCTGTAGGCACTTGTTTTAATTTAAACATGCATGTAGACACATTTTGAAAAGCTTCATTAAAAAAGTAAAGCTTGTATTAATAGTAGTCATATAACTTAAATTGTAAATCAGCCAGTCACCAAACAATGCTTGAAATTGTAAAAGAAAAAAATGTTTTTTTTTCTTCTATAGAGTTCAAAAGAAGTAATCGAGTCTGATTTTTCATCGCCTTGTTCTATTTTTAACTTGGAAAACTTCTATTAAATTTTCACATAAGAAAGATTTTCTTTGTGTCAAAAGTATATTTTAATGTTGGCGTTATGGCTCATTAACTTTTCCTTATTGGAAATAAATTCTCTGATTGATGAAAATTATGAAACAGTGAACTTTTCAATCTTATTAATATTATCAATGCCAAGGTTTGGATGAATGGATGTTATTGTGTATCTTACTAGATCTTTACATTTATGTATTGTATATTTCAAGGATAGCTAAATGAATGTTCGTCTTTCAATCGTCCTTCAAGAAGCGAGCGTACGGTAAAGGCCGGCAACACATCTGTGGTTCCTCTGGTATTGCAGGTCTCCATGGGCGTCGATGATCGCTCTTGTGATATAGCCGCTTGTTTGCCATCTTCTCGTATAAAAAAGATTGTTTGGAATATATATAGAACATAGTCTGGAAGAACACGTAGATATACCGCGTGAGCGAAGTCGCTAGTGTTAGCTAATCTTACGTAATACTCGGCCTTCATTTGTTTTACTTATTGACTAAATCAATCAATAACACAGTATATAAAAATATAAAGAAATTAAATGTGTATGACGTTGCAATATATTTCATCTCCAACCTTTTAAAAAAAAAATAATAATGCCTTCCGCAGTATGCGGTTCTCCGTTTTCCGCGTACAATGACGTCGTCCGCACTAAGTTGCCAGTCGACAATAATTCAGTCTTTTAATTTTTTTTAAGAAATTATTACTATATAAAAATTGAAACAGAATAAAGTTTGTGATATTTCAGAAATGTTTAACACGAAATCGTGAATTCATGGCCACGATATTACGATACATTTTTTTGTTTACCTTTCACAAGTTAAATTACTTATGAATATATTTAAGGACTTGTTATGAAAGAAATCTCTTCTAGAAGTAAATATTCAAGACCAAAATAAGGTTCTCATTTAGAATTAAAGACGTGAATAAAGTTTTTAAAGTCATCGTAGCATAAGGATGTGATATTCCCAACATCAAATTTCTTGTCTGTGTGCCATTTTTTTAATGAAAAATAAAAGAAAAATATAAATGGTACGGTCAGCTGTATAAATATTTACGCATAAATCTTCAGAAATTTATATAATTCCGGTACAAACAATATTCATATAATATTCTAACACGGATAAATGGTCGACTTAGGCTCCTTCGAGAGGCGAGCGTAGTTTCTTAAAGACAACTGTGGTACCTCTGGTATTGTGAATGTTCATAGGCGTCGATGATCACCATATTAACCCGTAGTGGTTTGTCCTTCTCTCTATAAAAAGTGTTATTTATAGGTAAATGCATACTGAATCTGCAAATGTATACAAATATGTAAAGTTTTATGAATCGTAACGAATATTATAAAAGCAAAAATTTGGAATAGAGATAGTTTACATTTTGGAATAGCATATAGACTAATTAAGTTCTGGTACCGATGACTTAGTCAAAGTTGCGGGAGTGCACTGGATGCGGGCGGCGCAGGACCGGTTATCATGGCAGTCGATGGGGGAGGCCTACGTCCAGCAGTGGACTACACTAGGCTGATAATGATGATGATGAAGTTCTTTTTACTCTACACCGAGTTGCAAGCGTTTGCATTTATGTGGTTGACAGCACCAGGTAGTATTTCTTGAAATGGTAGACGATGGTATCAAAAGATGTTTAATCTAGCATCGACAAATAATACTTGAGGAAACATTTGTTTACAACCTTGGCGAATATTTCGTAATTGAGACAAGTAAATTGCTCGATTGTATTTCAATGCGTAGGTCGTTGAAATATCGGCCTACACAATACATGCATCAAGCCTGTAGGATGTAAATAAGAGACATTTCTTTTAGTAAATTTAAATATGATTGTAAACCTAATTAATCGTAGAATAAGTAATAACATGAAAATATACCAATGCAATTTTATCTAGTTAGGTAGTCTTGACAATTCCTTCATATTAAAAGGTTCACAATTACGCAAATAATCGCTTATTTACAAAAGCGCAGCGCCTTAATAAGATTTATAGCAATCTTGTTGCTGAAAACATTTTACAATTTCAACTCAAAAGGTTTTTTTTTTATTATAAACAATTTTTTTTACATGCTTTCTGATGTGATCTGTTGTAAATTGAACGTGACGCATAGGCTTGCATAGATGTCATGAAAGTCAGACCCTTGTCACTTTTAGAACCCAATAATTTTGACGAATATTTTACTCAGGTTACATCTTACTGATGTAATACGAAAGTTTGTATGATTGGATGGATGTTTACTAGAAGTTATCTCCAGAACCTCTTTACCATAGTGGATGAAATTTTGTATAGAATTAGAGCATTATTTAACGACATCGTCTCCTAATTAAGTTTCTTTTTTAATTACTATGTAGAGTATATACTATGTAGAGACGAGAAACTCTTACAATATTTGACGTAATTATAAAAAAAAAATAGGTTAAATAAAAATATTAATACTTCTAAGGTCTTATTTTCAAAGAATTAAAAAAAAATGTTCAGTTATTTTAATTACTATAATACCAATTCAAATTCAATTACATTACTTTTTTTTTCAGTTCTCTTGGTAATTAAACAAACAAAACATACTCAAAATTGTAGACATAGATAGTAAATTATAATGTTCATAAAAACTAACTCAGTGTGTTGTTGAGGCGTTAATTACTTTTACAATTAGCTGGTAGTATTGGAATGATTAATGTTGCCGTCTGGGTCTGGCGTGCCTTCATTCCGATACAGTCTAACGAGTTAACCTACTTACGATGTTTTATTGCTTATTGGAAATATAAACTATGAAATCTTGCGTCTTACAAACTCTATACAAACCTCTAGCTAACACTGGATTCGAATCCTAGCCTTCATCCTTCATACCTTTCCTGATAAGGTAAAGATGTAGACTTGCTGACAAGTTTGATGTGTATAAAAGAAAGTCCTTTTTCTGAACATCCTCTTGTCATTCCATTAAAAATATTCTACACATCTTCAGCTATTCTTAGTTGCAGTTTGCTATGAACAGGTCACTTCGTTGCGTTAATGATACTAGGTGACTGTTACCCGTTTACATCTTGTCACTACAAAAAGGTTTTATATGCCAATCGATAACAAAATTAATGGTTTTAACAATAAATGTTCTTACAAGTAATATACAGTATCGTCTACCTTTACACTTAGTATTAACTCTCTAGGGCACCCTTGAGAATTCTAACTTAATAAATAACAGACTGATGTCTCTCTAGCGGGTCCTTAATCTGGATTTGAATGACTTAATTCAATTATACGAAATAGTTCTACTACATTATTCGTTCGTATTCCGAGATTCGATGCAAATTCCTTTCAATATCTAATTGTAAAATTTGTTTTATAAAGAACAGAATTGTTACTTCTTTAAAATGTACTTACTCCGCTGGAGCAGCGACCCGAAGTGGGTGTGGAAGTGTTCTTTAAAATGTATTTAAAGATTTTTTTTCAGTATTAAAATGTGATGTATGTAACAAATAAAATTAAATCACCTGTATGTAATATGAAAAAATAAAATATTTCGCAATTTTTTTTATATAGGAAAAAGGGAGCAAACGGGCCTCGGCTCGCCTAAAATTATTTGATCCGACGCCCATGGACATCAGCCACACCAGAGGAATCGCAGATGCGTTGCTGGCCTATATCGCTATCGCAAATAAGATTTATTTGGCTTATAACGAAAAATCAATCCCTAATTTTCTGTTTGTCCCCAAATCCGCGTGGTTTCCCATATATTTGAACCGATTTTAAAAGAATTCTTGCTGTAAAATAGATTATGTGTGTGGGTGTAACTTAAGTTATATTTTCATTCAACAGAGTTAGTGCCAGAAGCGAGATAGTGGATTTAAGAAACTGGTTTGGACTAAAGTAATTTAGTAAGTGTGGGTTTAAAAAATACTTAAACTGTTTCTGTGAAAATATATTGCGAGGGATTTTAATTAAAACACTTCTTGTTTCTTAAGAAATTGTAATTAAATTTTGTTTTAAGGAGACACAAAAGTTGTTGAAATTGTTAATTAGTGTAATTTGTTTGCGCGTTCGCTTTTAAAACATCTCGACTTTTGTAACATTTGTATTGTGTTGCCCTCTAGCGATAGAAACATAAATTTATACTTTTACAATAAGTAAGAATTCTATATCATTGATATACTACGTTTTTATGAGTCTTTTATCAATAAAAACTTATCTTAGCAACAAGCAACCGATCAACATTCGCGACAAATTAAAATGTCTTTTGTCGGCAACCCTAAATTATAAGATTATCTGGTTGCTAAGCAATAAGAATAAAAACGCTGTTGGTCTTAAATCAGAAATGGCGAACGGGATATATCCAAAATAAAGATAACCCGACACACTTCCAGACCAGTACGACTTGGGGTCCTTCAAGAAGCGAGCGTATCTCTTTCTCAAAGGCGATGCTGATCCTTTAGTGTTGCGGATGTCCATGACTAAAGGCCACATGACGCCCCATGGGGACACCCGCCACGGGGACGCCCGTGGGGGCGTCGACGATCGCCTTTGCGATCAAACCCCTCGTTTGCCCCCTTCTCTTATAAAAATTCCACTTTATTTTTAATCTTGTTAATTTTTGTCACATACCATATCTTTAAAATACGAACACAAGTCGCTGTAATATGAACTTGTCTGTTTATATACTGTTCGAAACAGTCAAAGTTATATAATATTCCATTATTATTATATGTAACTTCTCAAACGCTGACCAGGCGTTCGAAGTTTCTTGTGAGCTTTTAGTACATAGAACAATTGTAATAACATTTTAAACATATGTAATGTAATGAAATGAAAGGGTCAAAGCCGTCCTAAATACACATGGGCACACGAATGTGTCTCCTTACTTCTTTATTACAGTGAGTCACGCAAAGACGAAAACTTAGTGGGCTATTAACATTACGAACATTAGGGCTTGAGGAGTGGTATACAATAATTTAGACATTCGCCCTCTTCCTTTGTTCTCGGCACAATTTTGTTACGTTTAGCGGACAAAACATCACTTTACTGTTATTTCTTCTTGAATCAATCCCTAAATTGACTTACTAAAACAGAATAATGCCTTAATAAAGGCTATTATTTACATATCTTAAAATTTCTTCAATACAATTTAATATAATTCATAATAAACTAAATATAAAACGGCTAACTGTCGTGTATTTATCCAGTGTCGGCTCAAACTAGCTTCGAACCGTAGAGCTAGCTTCGGGTTAGAGATGGGCCGCAACTGCGAAATAATACCAATCCCATTCACCCTGAAGAAGAGCACCCGATGGCCTTAGCCGTTTTATATTAAGCTGGTGCTAGCCGTTTTGTATTAAAAAACACATTTCATTGAACAAGAGAATACATTAACTTTATTTACTAGAATTTAACACGACACGTAACAAACATCCCTTGACCAAATAGAAGAGGCCCAGCTCGTGCTGTCCACATCCTGTAGATGGAGTCCGTGCTGGTTTTCAACCTCCCAGTAAATACTAGGACAACATTCGAATTTTTTTTAACTAAATGGGTCAGTTACTATTTCTACCATCGATATTTAGTTCTTGATATTGAAGTAATTGTCATTAAAATGTATCATGAATTTATCTTGGCTTTAATGTAAATTATTGTATAATGCATTTTTTCAACTTTGACACAAAATTCCATAGGTCTTTATCGAAAGGGAACTGGCGTTAAGATTTTAATATTTGTGCGAAATAACAACGAAATCTAAACAAGTAGACGTGGTCTTTGTGTTGCGAGCTCGGGTCAAACTGAGACAGGCTTCTCGTCAGTTGCTGCTTTATGAGGCTTTGCATATTTTCTTTCCGTTAGTACCGCAAAGGCAATATTTGCGGAACCCAGTATACGTTTTATTTAAATAAAAAATATTATCTTTAAATTACTGTCGAATAGTTTGATAAATATTTTTCACAGTTTCAGAAAGGATTTCATAGGACAGTTACGTAAAGCGAAAACTTCATACCCCTTTTTGAGAAATTTGCGACAACTGATGAACGTGAAATTTTAAAATTAAAATTGTAGGGAACAAAAGTGCGGAAAGCTTTTTAATTAAAAAAAAAACTCTTTTAACAATGTGAGATAGTTTTTTTTAATCATGGCAGTAATTAAGATGATATATTGAGAAGTTACGTACCTAAGTTAAAATTTGGTAATGGACTAGTACATATTTTTTCCATTTAAATGTAAACAAAGACCCAAGCTCCTATATTTACTCGCTTGAAGTAATTACAACTAGCGTAGAACAGCACCGATTCCTAATACCTAACGTGTACTATTTATTAAATCCTTCACGTCTCTGGAGAAATCCTAACTTCCCTGACGTTTGCTTTAATCTGTAAAAGTAATTACAGACCGCAAAGACCACGCGGTGGAGTCACAAACAAGTAGCAATTGAATTACATTGTAGTACGCGACAACGTCCAACATTTTTCTCTTGGTCGCACAATGGACATTTAATTTAGAGACGAGAAAATAACGTTACTCTGATATCATACAAATTACTAAGTTTTACCGCCGACTTCATCTGCGTGAATTAAAGAAATATATAAATAGCAAATGTGTTTGTAACGGTAACCTATGTTCAGAATTTTCTTCAAGCTCCTAAAATCCTTTAAGCCGTTTTAGAGTTACCTGCTTACAAATATCAATCTAGGCGTTGCATTTACAATTTTATAGTTATTTACAGTCGCTTATTTAGTGACTTTGCGACAATATGTAGGTAATATTGATTAGTATGAAAAAACGCCTTTAAGAATAAATGCAGCAATCTTACTAAAACAGCCACAGTTTCGATGTATGGATATTTATCAAGTAACTCCGAAACTGCTAATCGAATCTGGATGAATATGGACAGAGGGACGCTGTCTAGAATCTAGATATCGCGGTCTTAAACTAGATTTATACAAAAATCTAATAACAATTATAATACGTTCATTGGACTTTGATCAGCTGTTATCATAATAATTTAAATATAATTTTAAATAATTTATCTGTTCTCATATCGGCCGTCGTCAACGGATACGAATGATAATCTCTACATTAACTTAATGATATTAGGCGTAGTGATACGGTGGTAAATACATCGTGATCTCAGACACAAATACAATAGAGGGGACATTACGAGCACTTTCCACATTTTTAAGTAAAGTGCCATCTGTTGTTGAATAGTCAAAGGAGATTACGTTCCATGTCAAAGGAAACGGTACCAGTGATATGTATTTTTGAGTGTACGTTTTGGTTCACAATGCCCTGTCTATCGATATATTTATGTTGAAAGTCTAATCAAAATATAAACGTTTTTTTCTCTTAATAATTTAAAATCGACCTTAGTAACATTATATCGTCAGTACCGACGTCGATTTACACGTGAGTTAAACCGTTTTTATAAGTAGTATAATGAAATGTCTCACGAAAGTTTTAATAATTTACCAATTTAATTTTTTACTACATATCTTCAGAACAGCTTAACAAATGCCGCGGAAATTGGTAATACAATTAAAACACAGAAAGAACGCTTAAGCTACTAAAGTTTTTAATTTCTTGCGTCTGGAGTGCCAGGCTTCAGTCAGTATATAAATAATTCATCAAATATGAACAGTGAATCAAGCAAACACTTGTATATGTTCCGTTTAATTCGAAGTGTCATATTTCAAACGGGGTGCGAAAGAGAAATGGCCTGTCACATGTACATCCGTGAACACTTACGTTGGGAAATGTAGCGTATCATTTGTCTGCGAGACTGTACATTTGAATAAAAATAACTAGTGTTTTATAATCCAAGCATTATTCACTTTTGTATTATTAAATACACAGAAGTCCTTTGTTAAACAACAATGTTTATATGTTTATCTTATTAAACATCCTATGTTTATTGATTCAATGAATTATTTTAAAATCGCGTACTAACGTATTAAGTAATAAATATCATACTAAAATGATTTCTTTTCATTTAGTACTACTACTGTAATATATATATTTTTAATTGTAATTAAAAAAAATCAATGGTCATCGCATCTCGCGTAAAGGGATGAAACGTGTTCGCTAATTTTGTTTTTGTTTTTTTTTTATATACGAGAAGGTTGTAAAAAGAAAATATTTGAGTTCAATATTCATAATAAAGTAGATTTTAAATTTAATTATATGAGCAAGATGGACGGGTAATATGGTTAAGTTTGCGGGAGCATCCTGGATGTTGGCGGCCGAGGAGCGATCGTCGTGGCGATCTTTGGGGGAGTAGGCTCAGCAGTGGGCGACGTGTGGTTGATATGATGATGATGAAGGATACTTTAGTAAACCCTTTAAGTAACCACTGTGTGAAATAAAATGTCTTGTTATATGGAATATCAGTTTTCTCAGAAGATATAATAATATATAACTCGTGTAATGCCAGTGTGGCTCGCTACGTCGTTCGTCAAGCTACAATTTTTTTTAGTATTTACTACAATCGGCATATACATAGACGTAGTATACATCTTATCTTTGAGATAATTAAACAATGAGATTGAATAATGATACGAAATATTGTGTTGTCTCTGTTAGATATAATAGTGATTTCAATTATTTATATAACATAGTAATAGTGTTTTGGATTGGAAAAAAAATATATTTTATTGAAAACAATTTTTATATTGCTTAAAACATTATAGCGTAAGTACAGTAAATATTATAAATAAACATACAAATACATCACAAATAAAATCTTATTATAGTAAATTATTATCACAGATGTAAAAAAATCACCAACGTATTTATCTACATGGCGTATTTGTCACGGATTCTAGCAAACATTTCCCCGCTATCCACTTTATTGGAGCCTTCGTTTTTACCGAAGAAAGTCATCTTTGATGTTTTAACGAGTCCATTCCTTCCATCGGCAGACTTCCTCCAGTAAACAGTTTGCACTGCATGCCTCCCAGCGATGTACCGCGTGGCACTGCCAATCAATAATCTTTTGTCCATCTTGATATAAACCTCCTTACACTGACTTGTATAAAAACTCTTTGCACCGAATTTAAAGTGTCGTATGGAAATGTTTAATCTGTTGCTACGCGGATACTTTTCAGTCTTGATTATTATCGGTAGAGCAAACAAGACCGCAGGCAAAAATGTTCTGTGGCGATAAATGATTCGCGTACGCTTTTATACTCGTTGGCACGAGTTGAAATATAAATAATAGTTTGTAAACAGATATACGTATTAATATGTCATCACTTTGTTCATATCGTTGAGGCACGAAAAGAGATCGTGATGCGCAAGTTGTTGACTGTACAACAACGATTAACATTTATAAAATGTTATTTAACTTAGGCTTTGTAATTCAAATAAAAAAAAAAATCTCCTCGCCAAACTCTAAACTCTAAACTCACAGTAACATTAGTACCATGTAAATTACTAGTATTTTTTTTGTTAAAATATTAGGAGTTTATTGTTAATTTACTAGTATTTATTTTACCACTCCAATTAAGTTCTAGTCTTGTTCTAGGTTTTGTTTTACAATAGACGAATGGCGGGATTCGAACTGTTGACCACGTGATCGGGAATCTTATCCTTAAGCATAAGGCTATTCACACTTTCTGATGTTGCAAATTAAATTTAAATTAATATCGGTTCAGTTAGATAAATTGAAAATTTCCGTCGCCGCGTTCAACTGTCGTTTTACTTTTATCACTTCAAATATTCGGGCGTTGACTTTCGTTTGTTTTTTTTTCAATCGAATCGATTGACCAATCTTCGAAATCTGTGAATTAGTTTCGACTACACGTCATAGTGGAACGAACATATATTATCATCTGTAGGACAGATATATGCATGTAGGTATTTTTAGTTATCGTCTTTACTCAATGATTTCGTAGTGAAAATCTCAATCACAGTCTGCGTTATGTAAATTTACGAACATGTAAATTCTACGCCATTGAAAAATATGTTTTCCCAATTATTTACATAAGTATGTGTGCAAATTTATTTAATATAAGCATCCTATAATAATAAACAAGAACCAAATGAATAAATATTTATTGATATTGATTCATACTAGGTGGGTTTTATACACATTGTTAGTGATAAAATTAGCATAAAGTTTCTAACAAGCACTGAACACAAGCTGAGGGCATAACAATAAACAGAAATAGACTTCGCAACACTTTAGATAAAAATAACTCTACATTGTCTATAGCCTTCTTATGTTTATTATTTTTCACTGAATATCTTTGAATTTTTACAACTCGATTCCAAGACGCATCCGATAGTAATTAATGAAACAACACGTTAAGACGCAATCAATTAAAATGAGAAATTTAACTACACATATAACTGACTGATAATATCAATAATTGTTTATGTATTTTGGAAAGCTTAAATATTTGAATATATATTTTTAATTAGTTAGTGATTACAGCGTTGTAAAGGTAAAGTTATTTGGATTTATTTATAATTTCTCATTTAAATGGAATCCGACTATACAGGTGGTTAGATCTTGGATGAAGTCATCCACTAGTAACAGAAGTAGAGTCATAATTTTAGCTTAGTATTAATCTCCTTCTTCTTTTAAACCAGAACGCGGTCCCCTGCTTCTGGTATGAAGAAACTTTTGACGGGACATCTTTGTTGAAAAGTTATCAATCTGCTGTATCCCGATCTGCAGATAAAAGATTAAATGATATGTTTAGTCCAAAATCATCAATGAATAAAGGAACATCCTGTAATTTCAATTAAATTTTGTTAAGTACTGTTACTTCACACAGATTGCTATCATTGATGTAAATATGCATCCGAAAGTTACTCTGTACACTACCAATTGAAATACTGAGTCATGTTCGGCGGTATACCAAATCAATAGGAAGTCGAAACGTCGACCTCATTTGACTTTAGTTAAATCTTTTTATTTATTGTACAATTCCGTTAACAAATGACTTTCGAAACAAACACTTCTTTGAAGTAAGATTGCAATGGCAAACTTGAATTAAAGTTATTTAGTGTAAAATTTAAAATTAAGGAACTGTGCTCCGTGGGGCCGGGTTATACAGGGAAAGTAAAAATTAATACTAGAAAATAAATGTTCAAAGTACCTATTCCCTCGATAATTGCAGTATTACGTAAGCACATTCTATGGTATTACATAAAGCATTATATTGATTTGACACATAGGTTAATGATGACGCGATTGACCTCTGTCTGACCTTTACATACTGCGTTTGTGCAGCCACACATAATGACGCACTCAGTATTAATTGAGATAACATAAGATTAGAACACACTTAACATATTCACATACAAAGCTTCTCTAATCGTGTAACGAGATTGTTCGATCGATATGACGAATGCATTAATAGAAAAAAAAAAACGTTAACACTCTCTAGAAATTCAAATGAAACAAAGTCCTGTGTAATTTTGGTAGACACGTTAAAAAATCTTGTTTTGATTTAATACAGTTTTTGTAAATAAATGTTCATGCAAAAAAAACGTTTAGTTATTCATTGACATATTTTAGTTACGAAGATTCGTACCAAATTATTACAGTAAATGGTACATAAAAATACATACTTTCTAATATACGGCTGATGTCATGTCACGCTACATGTTCCGCCTTCAAAAATAAAATTAATTCGAATTTAGTTTTTCCATTCAAGTACTTCAAGAATAGCGTGAATAATCACTAACTAGTACCTCCTATCATCTCTCGACCACATCATCACTTAACATTAGATGGGATGGTCAAGCGCCTGTTTATTTATCTATATATACATAAAAATGAATTGCTGTTCGTAAGTCTCGCTAAAACTCGAGAACCGCTGAACGGATTTATCTTATCTTGGTCGTGGAATGATCGTGGAGGTTTAGGGAAGGTTTAAAAGATGAGAAAAATTAGAAAAAAATTCCGGGAAAGCCTTAAAATTAGCCCTTTTCCATTTCCCATACAAACCTTTTTTTTATGTATTTCCTAATAAATTCAAAAATCTGTTTATTTATTGCCTTTAAGGCGAAACAGAGTTCGCGGGGTCAGCTAGTTCTTAATGAAGAATTAACGGTAAACTAGCTAGCACTATCTTTCAACCGCATGACGTTAGTGTCGTCGTTATAAAAGTTGGTTCTATAAAACCAATAGATTCACTGCACCGATACGCATCATGTGTTCTTTTGAGTTAAATGTCAAAAGGTTGTCCCGATGTATATCTGTCTGAACGTCGGGCAATGATCACGGTCCAGTTGATTCGATCAATCGACGTGCACAGAGCGCGGATGTCAGACTGTGCACTGCCAATGTCAAGGACGTGGACGATTCCACGATTCGATATCACTGAATTACTCTGTGCACATTGAATGGTTTGATTTTTAACTCACTATACAAAGAAACAAGGATGTTTTTTTTTTTATTCGAAGATGTTTTTTAATTAAAGAAATTAAATGTAGTTTGAAAAGACTCGTGAAGTACTGTTCACAGTTTATTACGGGGGTTATTATTCATTTACCACGAAGGGCAAACTATTATGCATAAATGCGCTCGCGCACAAGTCACTATACAGTTTGAATGTTACCATATAAATAGGTAGTTACAGATATACCAATAAAACAAGACGTATTAAAATAATATTTGCCTTACAATAGAAGTTTCCAGAATATTCAATAGGTTATATTGATCAGCTAATAAAGTCATATAAACATTACATAATATGAATAAAAGCGGGAAATTTCCATACTCATAAATGTTAATTGTTAATAAACGGAAGCGTAACATGATAGGTTCAAACGTAACACGTACGACTGACAAACATTAGGGTTGACAAAAATTATAATAATGTCGTCAATAATTTCAAGTTCCCATTTTAATGTTTTATAGTCAAAATTTCATTGAGTAAATCACTAAGAGAGTTCTTGGTGAGATTTTTTTTAACAGGAGAAAGTGGTAAATAAACGGCGGTATCACTAAAATGATCCTCGCCCATTGGCATCCGCAATACCATAGGAAAAACATACAAGTTACCGGTCTTTGAGAAAGAAAATAATTACTCTAAAAACTGTTTAAGAATCAATAATAAAATAATGTCACCCAGAGTAGGGTACATGCATAGTATTATAAAGTATTCGATAGTATATATAGTATACGCGTAATAAAACAAATATAGCAATGTTTTCAATAACAAAGTAGCATTTTCAATTAATATTAAATGAAGCTAACTTCGTAGTACTTAATGTTAATAAAAAAGTCCTTTAAAATAACTCCTGGCTTTTGCACTCGATTCCATCTGATCGGAATTAAATAAATCTATCCCCCATTTTTATTTTAGACAGTAATCTATCACTGTGTGTATTTTCAACGAGAATTGTTAACCTATTTTGGAGATGCCTGCTCATCCATCCATCTAAACAAATTTATAATATTAGCAAAAATATTAAGATGGTAAGATTGTCTTAGTGCACACCATTGTCCATCTATCAACTTCATTTTATGGTATTTTAGCACCATAACAAAGCCATTAAACGATTACTAAGACAGCATTCTTTGGTTAGATTTATACAAACTTCCATTGTAAGATTGCTAAGTACACAAGTACACAAGTACTCAGTGAATCTGTAAGGCTTTTAGGTATAATTTTGCATGAATAGTGTGACATCCCTATACCTATTAATCTCGTCCTCTACCACGTCGCCGATGCATGCACTTCAGGCGTACACCAAGTGTTTCCTATGAGTATTCATTTCAATTTATATACGGAAAAACCAAAGTACAAACAATAGATTATGTACTGTCTAAAAGATAGACGTATGATTAATTCGATTACGTTTTGTTTTTTTTTTTTATAAACTAAATGTTAAACAGCTAATTCTCACGTATTCATCCGGTGTCGATACCGACTAGTTTCGGATTTAGTAGGGGCTCTTTTTAAGGGGGAGAGGGATTCGTATTATTTGGGTTGATAGTTAGTTTCATCGTCAACAATCAAAGAGGTATCGTTTGCCTAACGAATTTCTCTTTTTAGCTCGCTCAATCGTCGACGTCGAGTCGTTGACGTGTCGCGAGACTCCACGGTATTGCGTGGACTTTACCAACGCGCGTTTTTACTTTAATTATGTAATATAAAATCATAACTTTATCGTAGACTGTTTTTGATTGTTTAAATATGTGAGTTATAAATGTTATCATGTCCACGTATTTAAATTTATATATTTACTCAAACATGTTGACGCGTTTCGCAATAGTAAGAACAAATAAACAGTACCATTTGAATAATCAAATGATGTTTGCATATAGTGCGGCAAATTTATCTGGCCCCATGAGAGAACTATCACGGATAGTTCTGTTAATATGCAAAACTATTTAAGTATAGAAAATAACAAATGACTACAGTCAATGTTCATTTATCGATAGAGAGACGTTAGTGAGGAGTTGTTTCCTCCACCGTGTCAGTTAAGTTGGTAGTTCTATATTACAAGAATACTGGTAGTCTTGTTTTTGTTATTTCCTAGAACATCAATAAATAACACGTTGTGTAGTTAATATAGAAAAGATAAAATGCAAACAATACAGAATTGTTACATAACAAAATAATATTTTCATCTGATGCGAATAAAAAGTTCTTTGATTTGATTTGTATTCCAATAAACGTCAGCAATACTGGCATGAACTCACGTAGATATTGGATCCGCCATCTTTAATAGAAAATAAACTTCATGTAATACACATATTTTTGTTTTAGCGAAAAAAAAATACGTTAGTAATTAGAAAAGTATAAATCTAGAATCAACTAATCTAGGATCCTATAATTAGAATGCAATAATTTACTTTAAACGTTAAAATAAAAAAAAAATATACAATAAAAATCCGGTACGCGCTATTAAAGCTAAAAATACAAATTAAAACCTACGACAATTCGTCATAAGAACTACATTGAAGGTACGATCCAGGTCTATGATTTAGTCAAACATGTTTTTTTGTTTGTTTCTGTTTTAGGTAAAACATCAGCATCATTTTTGTTAACTTACTAATATTTCTTTCATAACTCCAACTAAGCTCTAGGCTTGTGCTAGTATCTGGTCCTCGATAATCGTCGGATACGAAGTCACGACCACGTGATCGGAAATCAGTACCGTTAACCATTTGTCTATTGGCGTTATGAGAACAACGTGTTGTAGCGCGTTCGATTCTCTGGTGGAACAGTTTGTAATTAACACAAAACATATGAGATATTTTTTCTAATTACGGGCAAATAATGGTAAAAACTACTATGATAATAAAATAAACTAATGTTTCATCATAATTTAAAAGTAATAACATTCTAATCTATTTTTTTTATTTGCTATGTTTATCGTACAAGTCAAATAGTCGATTTATAAAAATATATGTTCGCCGATAGAAATCGATGAACGCCGCCGAGCTGTTGTCGCGAATCGATATGCCGGCCAACTATACTTCAAATTCAAAGGAATGCATTAATAAAATTTGTATAAATACACGATCACTTAACACAATTTATGTTTAATTTACTTTCAATGTAATAAATAAAAATACGTTTAGATACGTTTGTAGTGACGTAATTAGGAATTATTAGATGTTACGATTACCGCCAGGTTCTTGACCCAGAAGATAAATTGTGTAATATTAACAACCAAATAAATATCCAAATGATAACAACGGAATATTACTATCCGTGTGACATCGACCTCGCGGACAATAATTAAAATAATCATAAACAAAATGTTATCTTCCTATTAACAGTTGCCGGCGTCAGTTTTTCCGTCCAAATGTGACCTCGGAGTTTTTAAGAGTAGTGAATATCTTCTTTCAACTACATCACCACTTAACACGTTCGCCGCGGCACCAATTTTTACGTACTTTCCGTCTCTGTGGTACGAGGTGTTATCGACCCGTTCCGTGACTAGACGTTAGTGAGACACGCGGTCCATTAGACCCCACATCCCATAATAAAGTTATGGCCTTCGCACCACAGAAAAGCACACGATTTTACTTGCCGCACCACAGGGAAGTTGCATTAGGGATGATTGAGACCTCGTATCGCAGCGGACGTGTTAATATTAGGCGAGATATCGGTCAGGCACCAGCTTATTCAATGTAAAAAAAATATTTTAATACACGATCACTTTTTATTATTTTTCTACTACATCTTTGGCTGTTTTTTTTAAGAAGTGGGCTAGCCCTTTCATAGTATTAAATAGTAATAGACCAAAGGGCTAAAATCAGAAAAAGAGCGTCCAAAATACTTTATGACTTAAAGAGTGAAACTGAGAAAAGAGTGTTTCGACTATCGGAAGTTGCACAATCGTGTACAATCAAAAAAATACTAACATAGCTGCACTTCTTGCATCTGCAAGAAGTTGATTATTTGCAGTGTTGCCTGTAAATGCACAAAGGCGGAGATGTACAGATAGGGGATATACCACTTTTCTGGTCTCCGTCATTGATAAGTTCAGGGTCGCTCGCTAGCTTTAATCAAACAATAACGACTGTAAGAAAAAGTCCACTAACCTACCAAACTTTTCTCTAAGAACGAACAACGTTCAAAACTCAAAGTTAAAACAGAACGTGCGTTGCCTACTTAAGCCTGAAACCATTAATTTCCATCATTACTAATTAGAATCCTTTACAATACAACTAATTGCCTGCAAATAACAATTAATTTATAAACAAAAATCTTTCCAAGTATTGAAATATAAATCTTTGACAAATTGTTCACGAATTGAAACGTTAAACATTGGTCGGGCGAGCGTTAATTAATAAACGAGGTTTTCGCGCGATGATTGAATTTAATTAAATTTTCAAACTTCTCAATCATTTAAACATCGATTTTAGAAATAATGCAACTATAGGTCTCTAGTGTGGTGACACTTTAAAATACAATTGTGATGCGTTGAGCCGTTTCGGAGACGGTAACAAACACCCATCAATCTAAACTTGCGCATTTATAATATTTTAATATTTGAAACGCCAATAGCCTAATGGTTAAGGCAGGGGTTTCCAATCTTTTCGTACTTTAGAGCACATTTTAAAATATCGGTTTCATGGCGGACACCACCTATTTTTGATCGGCCAATTCTTTCCATAACTTCTCATTTTCCTATTATTAAATTTCGTATATTCATATTTTCCTAGCACAGGATTTTCCAAGCTTACCTTAAAAACATGCTGCAACAAACGTCACATTATTTACTAATCGCTTGCATATACGTCAAATATATGTGTATCAACACGATATATCTTTAACATGTATGTAAACAGCACTTAGTGAACGCGTGCCGATAATGGCAGTGGATTGTTTATTAGCGACATAAACGAGATAGCGTAATAATTATCTTGTTCCATTGAATACAT
Source organism: Papilio gigon (assembly GCA_027563995.1). Lineage (NCBI taxonomy): Eukaryota > Metazoa > Arthropoda > Insecta > Lepidoptera > Papilionidae > Papilio > Papilio gigon. The sequence continues at coordinate 6,365,421 of JAODUI010000003.1, forward strand.
TGTGTCAATAATGGCGGACGGAACGTTTAGCTCTAATCTATGATTAAACGTAATTACTACAGTTCCATAGTCAAAGTTCATTTTCCTAGTTTTAACTGCAATCGAACTGTACAGTTAAAACTTACGCATGATATATATATTGGTAAGTTTTTAATGAGAAAGTTAATATAGATGTTTGTTACCACATATCTCCGAAACAGCTTAACGGATCTACGTCACCGACGCTCTTGCATCACACAATCAACTAATTAAATTCTGTTTTAATGTCGTGCGGATGTGGTCGCGGGCTACAATTAGTGATTAAGAAAACATCGATTGGAATCACGACGTCGTTTTTAACGTCATACGTATATATCACAGTCTAAATGATAACCTTTAAAAAAAAAACGTATGCTCTAAACAATAATATGCTCTGACGTCTTTTTAATCCAATTCAATGTTTATAGAGACATCAATCACCAATCTATATGGGTTATTGGGCTACAACTAAAATAGTGTAATGATCTATTTATAAAACGGCTTAACTCACGTGTAAATCTGTGTCGGTACCGACTAGTATCGAGCCCATCGGGGGCTCATCTTCAGGGTGAGTGGGAACGGTACTATAGCGCAGTGAGCGACGGGCCGCGAACGCTGAAGATGAGCCCCCGTTGGGCTCGAAAATAGTCGGTACTCACACCGATTTACACGTGAGTTGAACCGTTTTATAAATAGTATAGTGAAATGTCTCACGAAAGATTTAATAGATTAAGTGTAATGATCTCCCTGTACTTATTCCAATCACTTAAGTTGGAAGCACCAGGTTATCGTTCATCAAACCGGTATATTTTCCGTCATTTCAATCTATCCATCTCCTGTCCAAGTGTCGACATTCATATTTAATTTTCTTCGTATCATATGTGATCCTTCCCTCATCATAACGTGCCCATGCTAGCCTTACAAATCGAATCAATGCCGTTGTCGACAGCTTGCATAACAAAGTTTATGTTTTATGTAATATTATAGAATATAAGTAGAGTAATACAGCCTTTTATTACGTTTTAATATAAGTGTAGGAGGAACCGTTGAAACAAATATTGCTCGTCTGTGGTTTGTTTAATTCAATTCAGAACACAAAAAAAAAATTAGAAAAGAATTCGCGCAATGCGAATTCGAAATTGGAATATAATTCAATAACCGAAGAATTTATTTATTAAGCGCCAATAG
>JAODUI010000003.1:6366726-6377563 GCA_027563995.1 Papilio gigon
AAGTCTACAAATTATTGTTTCTCACCTTGTCACTAGGGTTACATTTATATTATTCACTTCTATACGTCTATGGTCTCTGACTTGTTAATATACTGGCAACACTGAATGTGTCAACAACGAATTGACATAACCTATAGCAATTTAAACTGTAAAAACCAATTAATCAAGTTAAACTTTCGAATTATAGATCGAAGGATTGGATTTAATTTTTAAAATTAGACCTTTTTATTTAAAAAGGCATAATTATTAAAAAATTACATTCTTTAAGAATATGGGTGTTATTTCTATTTTTAAATGCTATTATCCGTCCTTCGCAATTTATTTATATAGAAAAGATACGTAGAATATCACAACTTTATTCTTGGGCTTCCAACTGACATTATTATTTAAAATACAAGGAGAAAGAAGTCCACATTATACAACCACTACCAATTAACATCAGCAATAAACAAATACTACGATAGTGTTGCCATAATTTAGGGACGAGAAAATAATATAAGGGAGTATTTGGTTGATATGATGACGATATGGTTGATACTAAAAATAAAGAAAAAATCATGACAATAAAAGTACACAAAGTTCATTGCCAAGATATTTACAAGATCATACACCTTGTAACACAAAGTCTCGAAAGACATGTCCATTATAAGTTGGCCTCGACTAGAGTTTGGTGTGCTTGACGGTGTCGGTCCAGTAGTTCTGGATGGTCATCGCCTCGAGAGAGTTGAGGAAGGAATCGTTGTCAAGACTGTACATCTCCTCCGAGTTGTCCTGTAATTACAAACATAGTTCATGTCAAGCAAAGAAAACATTTTTGGCAGCATGAGAAATTGATAGAAATTTAGGAAGGCGGAGGACCGCATACTGTGGAAGCGTTGGCGCAGGCCTATATCCAGCAGTGGGCAGATAAAGGCTGATAATGTCGAGAAATTGCTTCCAGAAAAAGAATAAATTATGGATTTATTGTAAATTGGCGGTAACGACATTTATGGCATATAGAGTATAAGTAGAGTAATACAGCCTTTTATTACGTTTTAATATAAGTGTAGGGGGAACCGTTGAAACAAATATTGCTCGTCTGTGGTTTGTTTAATTCAATTCAGAACACAAAAAATAAATTAGAAAAGAATTCGCGCAATGCGAATTCGAAATTGGAATATAATTCAATAACTGAAGAATTTATTTATTAAGCGCCAATAGTCTAAAGGTTAAGGGTGCCGATTTCCGATCACGTGGTAGAGGTTTAGAATCCCGCGATTCGACTATTATAAAGGACTACATCCTAGAACAAGCTTAGAGCTTAGTCGGAGTGGCTTAAAAATATTATTAAATGAACAAAAATCTTATAGTACTTAAAAAAAATATTTAAACATCTTAGGGTAATTTACTTTAACTATGTCAAATTTTATTGCAGCGATTTCCTTATAAAGGGAAACGAAGTTTTTGCTTCATGTACTTTAATTTCCAACATACACTTTCCGAAGTTTCAGGTGAGTGTAATTACTGAAAATTTATTAAAGCTTATTAAAAAGAACTTTGCTCATTTATTCTGAAGAAGCACTGTTCGCTGTAATTTATTTTTATTTATTTTTCATACTGTATTCATTTGACCTGAACATAAAAAAAAACGTGATTTATGTCTGAAATTTGTAACTTCTCTTTTGAAGGTATGAAAAAGAAAACAGATAAGTGACTAAAACAAGTTTATAATAAAACAAACTGAATTACTGGCACTTATTGTTTTCGTTTGTTGCAGAAAAAAAATGATGTTATTAAAAATGAGATTTGAAGTGTAAAGCCTCAGGCGTTTGTTACTCTTACATATTTATTCTGTTCAAGTACAAAGCAAAACCTTGACAAGGGTCAGTCCTTCTGCGACGACATTTTACAAATTTATTATAATTAGTCCTTTATATTACAAATATGTAATAAAATAAATAATAACTTCAATTGTGCATATGATGACATAGTGCGGACGACACGAAGTCAGAAGAAGGAGGAACGCATACTGTGGAAGGCATTGGGAAAGGCCTATGTGCAACAGTGGGCAGACAAGGGCTGATGATGATGTGATGTTTATGACAAATGTTTCATAACTTATTGCCAATTATAGTAATTATTGGAGAATAAATGATTTTATTAATGAACATATATTTTATCTCAAATATTATGAGTTAACTAAATGTATGTGGGATACGAAAAAACACAATTACAAATATTTTTTTTAATAAAGTATTAGCAGATTTTTGTTAATTTACTAATATTTCTTCTGACCATTCCCGGTAAGCTTGAAAGAACTTGTGTTAGGATATGGTCGACGACAATAGTCGAATGGCGGGATTCGAACCCACGACCGCTAGATCGGGAGTCCGTACCCTTAACAATTAGGCTATTGGCGCTTCTAATAAACTAAAAAAATTACTCTTAAACCTTTTAATAAATGTCCATCATCAACTTATCTCCATCTAAACGTCATTTTTTCCGGAATTCCGCGATCGTCATTTTGTCATCCTCGTTCCGTTCTCCGCATATACCTATTTAGAAGAATCTTTCCAAGTTCCTTTTTTACATTCAATTATCGTAGGTTTTTTTTTTTAACTTAAAGCACAATGCGTTCCTTAATCAAGATTATTGTTTCCATGAAATACTTTGTTAACATAAATAGATAGCGTTTAGTAATACAAATGAGTATTGAGAAATATTTGATATCTTATTTAACTTTATTAAGAAACAAGTTCGTAGTTTTTTTTAAAGTATATTTGAAGAAACGGTATCGATAATACTTAGAATGTATTTATATAATTCATTTGCTACTTTATTTTTCTTAATAGAATATCGGATATGGGTGCAAAATTCACACTTTCATATTGAATTATGATAAATTTGTTGAATGTCGCCGTGACGAGGGTTCGTTCTCGCATTAACGGCCATACCTTTTCGTGTAAATAATTTACGTGCGAGTCACAACGGTTTTTACCGATGACTATACTTTTTCAAGCTCACGTATAAACGGTTTACATATACCTACGTATATTGAGTAGAAACCTTTTTAAAAAGCTCCTGTTTGGTAGTTGAGTAGCTGTGTGATTGCAACACTGAAACACATTTGTAATCTACCGTTTGTACTGGTGCGATAGATTAGAGGATATACTATACTGTACTCACTATACTGGACTATAATAATAACACAATGTCACCATCAGCAAAATTCTTATTTCTATCGTCGTCGGGAATCCAAGAACGTTAAATCCCTATCGCATATGCGTTTTGTAGTCAAAGTCAAAAGGCAACCATATCCATATCTTTTCTACAATTATTCTGCATGTTCGCCACACCGGAAGTGAGGGCGATAATACATTATCATCAGAAATTTAATATATTGTCATGAGGGCGCCACAATCACTGATTTCTAAAGTTTCACATTTGTGACGTTGGCGCTTCCATCAGCACAAAGTAAATATATATATATATACATATATACATACTACAGGAATTCAGAAACATATAAAATATACAGAGCAACAAAGAGTCCTGACCGCGAGTCTGTAGAAGCATTGAAACATATATAAATACGTCCAAGGAACTAATGCCATTTAAAAATGACATTCAATATTTTATTTGAGTAAATTGTTTGTATTTTTTCCTCGACTATAAATATTATTGCACAGTAACAAAAGACTACACAGTACATAAATTTCGACGCACGATCTGTTTGTATCGTATGAATGCCAAAGACAATATTTTGTTAACATATTTCTTTGTATTTTTCTTCCGATCTACTTTGGTATGTAGGCAGTTTGTATTCGGCAGTTAACTTACGTAAACAAGGCCCTTCCGGAAATTCGTAACTACCGCTACGGGTTACTACGAATATTGGGAACTTATACAAAAACCATATCTCTTTCAAAGAATGGTAACGAAACGTTCTTATAGTATTGCGGACGTCTGAGGGTCGATGATCGTTCTTGTCGCTCTCCTCATTTGAACCCTTGTCTTATAAACAGTTTTATTCAGTTATACTAACTAAGCATGTTTCTGGAAATTGTACTAATTAACCATTAATTATAACAAACATTACCAAACGGTTTTGGCTGCTACGCCATGGAACCATGTTTCCAATGTTTTAGTAGATCATAGTGACATAGTATGTAGATTTAAAAATGTCATACTACGACATAATACGTCCAGGATAAAGTCCTCAATCGAACCATTGTAAAGAGATTATTACTATGGGTAATTTCATTCAACTTAAAAGGTAATTTCTATTGAAGTTGCTAAGTCGTTAGTATTACATAAAATTAATAAAACGTAGTTTTATTCAAGTAAAATATTATACGTAGATTTGTTAAATGTAAGGTTTTATTATGGTTAGAATTTTCTTTGAAACGATTAAATGGGAACGTGACATGAATTCAGCGCAGGGGAAGAAATTAAGGCGGTTCGCTGCAGCCTTCTGCAGGGAGTTCGGATTTAATTCCCAAAAGATCTTTCGTTCGCTCGAAGTTCAATAAGTTGCGAATACTGATTAAAATTTAGTGAATTTTTTTCAAAATGGTTTTATAAACTTCTAATAAAATACTTTCGAATACATACTTGTACTGGTAAAGACCAACTGACATAATAAATCACATAATCTCCACTGAGGGTCTCAGTAAACATAAAATGATTCTATGTGATGCAGTAAGATAAGCTATTTAGGTTTACTATAAGTTAATAGTTCCGAGACCTAAAAACTGACACTTTGAAAAAGGTTCTCAACTTAAAAATTAACCTTACTATCCTTTTATTAACCTTTTACTACTAACAGTTTCATTGTTCGAAGAGAAATAATAAGCTTTGTGCACTTCTCATCATTCATTTTAACTTTGTCTTCTCCGTTCTCGCAATTTCTCTAAAGGTACAAAGTTATCACTTGACGTTTTAATACATCACACCGGCAAATTCAGAATGGCATTGGTATGTTTTTATTACATTTTCGAGAGCATAAATAATAGCAAATATTAAATACAAAAGCAACGTGTCGTATCGACATCGGGCAGAGCATTCTATTTTAATAAACGAGTCTTTTGTGTACATATCGCGTGATGGATTGTTTGTACTATCGCATTCAATGAGTCGGCCCCGGACAGATTTACGAATCGATTTTAGTTCAACATTTTACTGTCGATATGCAATTTACTATTGAACAAAGTGTTCAAGCTTTATATGGATGTTTTAATTTTGTATTACTTATTTGCTTTCAAAGTGTACAGACGTGCGAAGAAGTCTCCGTAGGTATATGTATTGTTATTTGAACACTATATAATAACATGGTCTCCATCTAACTCGATACCGAGCTATCTCGACCCAGTCCTAGACTTAAATACCTTAGGGCTTTTTCCAACTCGTTTATCCAGCGATATCTGTCGGCATCGACCACTTGGCCGTCCTAAGGTAGGTGGAGATTTGTCGGAAGCCAAGACCAAGTTTGTCTATCCGCGTCACGCTAGTCAGTTCAGTTAGTTAATAATGAATAAAAAGAACAAATAAAATAAGTATTGGAAATAAATAACATATGTACTTTGTTTTTCCTAATATTTCTTAATATAAACACATTATTATTCGTGGTAAAGTTATAAATAAAATAATAAATAATAGCTATAAAAAAAGCATTTATCAATTTAAAGTAATAATAATTTATTTGTTATTGAAAGTCCTTGTTATTAATTAAAACGGCATTTCCAAATGAAGCTTTTACAGCTATTAACCGCTAGAGAAATCATCGGGAACGGCGAGAGAATACCGAACGAATGTAATCGATTAAGGGCTGTAATAATTTTTGTAGTTTGTTTGTAACATAACTTCAGTAATCAAAGTATAAGTTATAAAACTATTTGTGGTCACTATCCTCTATATAAGGTTATAAGCCGTTCTATTCTGTGTCTGTTTGATTCTCGCCATCTTGGCGCTGACGGCAGCGGTGGTGTGGATTCGAACTAACGATAGAGGTAGAATTAACTGTCGTGGTCTCCGCATTTTATATCAAACGACATCCGTCCGCAGTAAATCTTGGATTTCCTCGTATTAAGCTATGTTTCATAAACTGTATCAAGTTGTGTCTAGTGTCGTTATATCTGGTCCGTAAAAATGTTGCTAATAAGAAAAGCTTATCACAAAAAACCGAAGACGTCAAATTTATGTAACTTGTCGGTACTCAAGGGCTCTTCCTTCGATCCATAAAACTGTAAGGTCGTTTACGTTCCATGTTTACGGCGCAGTGGGAGCTTAGGCCGTAACCATAAATTTTTCCCCTATTTAATCTTTCCTATCTTTTCATTTATTATATTTTCCCAGCTTCCGCCTACTTTTTTGTTTTTTTTTATTTTTGACATTTCTACGATAGTTTCCCATCGTTTTGTTTCTTTAGTACAAGATCAGCAAGGAATATTATTAGTGCACTAGCACTGATACTAGACTGAATGACTGGTCAACTCTGGATCGCACGGAAACAAGAAATCGAATAACATCTCAATTTTTAAATCGGTCAAATTACTTAAAATAGAAAAGGTCATAACTTATTATATATTTGAAAACATTACCCTGTTGTCAGTCAGTGCATACTAGTTACGAAAATTATTGCCATAATAAATTACACAACTCTTTGACCTGAATGTGGCAATCAATGAATTCTAAGCCTAAGTAGTATAGAATTCTAAGCCATAGAATGTAGCTCAAATAACGCCTGTACCAAATTATGTTAAAGTTATTTTTTCTGCAATCAAATTGAAAAATTAGGTTACGTTAAAGCTAGCTTACTCTTAAATAATATTAGAACAAAGAAGACTAAGCTCTTAAATTTTATAAACAAGTTTATTTGTTTAAGTATTTCAATGACTTTATAAAATTCAAGTACAATTCAAACTTCCTTTAATTGTCATCAAAATATCTGTCAACAATCGAAAATATTTCTTTCCTTGTTTAATTTTTTGGAGATTTTAAAAACTCGAAGAAGCGGATGAAATGAAAAACACAATTCAGATAATTGAATAAACTCGGGAAGAAGAGTTTTTAAAAAAGTTTTGTTGCTTACCTTTCGAAATGATCAATTTAAAAGCTTCGAACGAGCTTTCAAGTTAAATCATGTCGAAATTCGACAACACTCGTTGAAGTAAATAACAAGTTTCTATTTAGTGTCTTTATTATCACAAATTTTCCGATAAATCAAAAATCTAGCCTTTGTCAAATTAGAAACCAACAAAATTACATATTATGGAGGACTGTATACTGTGAAGGCCTATGTCGAGCAGTGAGCAGCAAACAAATGGTGATGATGATGAAGGAATTGTCGGATCCGGTCGTAATAAACGAAACTAAATCTTGTTAGCTCCCTAGCGCCCTCTGACGATGTCAAAAAGTGTTACATCACTCTTGTCCGCGATAGGAGCGCCTCCTACAGGACAGCTAGTCGCACTATACATGATAATATGCCTTTTTTATTTGATGCTATTCTGTTTTTGAAAGACTTTATTTTGTTTCTTAAAGACAAGTATCTTGAAAGTAGATTTTGAGATACTACAAAGTTAATTAAAAAGTAATACTTAATTACAATTAAACATATTTAAGATGAACTTCAAGTTGTCTGTTTTATTCTTTTAATTGATAAACTTTATAATTAACTTATCGTCAAGTTTCAAGTTGAATTAAAAGTTTTATATAGCTTTAATACACTTTTATAGCTTAATAAGCTTGACAGTGAGTGTCTCAAAATCATCTAAAAATCGACTGAGACATAGAGAATTGCATGAGAGAATAACAATAAACATAGCAACATTACGACCAGGTTATTGTGGTATTAATTCGAGATTAATACTTAGGAATTAGTTGGGTATCAACATTTTGATCGACCTTTAAGGCTTTATGCGCTTTTGTAAGGATATTACTGGAACGGATGCACGTGTAATTTAATGCAATTAATTTTGAAATACATAGGAGGTGTTCAGAGATATTTTTAATAAAAATAAAAAAATGTAAAATTCTTTAATACACCTATAACTTTCACTACTGTATATATTATATTTGGCTCCTCTACTACGAGAACCTGTGTCACAGGAGACAGAGAGCCTACTCTCACAAATGTTTAACAATAATATTGTGCGCGCTCGTGTATGAGAGTGTATGACCTGTCGTATACGTTCTAATTAATTGAATTTATTTAATGTTATTGTTTTTCTTTTGTTTATTATCTTGTTATTTAACTTCTAATATTTTTTTTTCATTAATAAATTGTTTATAAAAGGTTTTCGTTTTGGAAAAAAAGCTTCCTTTATAAATTATACTATAAATTCAAACGTCGGTATCTTAAATTAATTCAATAACAATTGACAAGCGTGTAAGTAGATTTCAATACGTCATTTCATTCAATACATGGAGAAGCGAGAGAGAGAGAAGAGTGAGAGGTTTTCGCCGAATGAAATTGCGAAATATTTATTTATATAGTCACGCGTACGATTCACGTCAAAGTTCAAGGTAACTTTTGAAAGCAATCGATTTGTAATATCCAATTTGAAATTGAATGGTAACAATTCGACACAGATTCAATCAGAGCGTAACTTCATCAAATAAGATTGCCTGTTTGTACTTATTTCTTTGTGTTTACATCAGAAGAGCAAATTTGATTTGTTGCTGAAGTTATTTTGAATAATATTTGTTTTAGAAACTAATTATAAAATGGTTGACACTCACGTATTTATACGATGTCGACACTGATTAGTTTCGCGCATCAGCTAGTGGGAAGAGAGGAGAGGGTGGAAAACGTGCATGTTATCAGTTTTATATTTAGTGTAATGTCTCACGAACATTTTAATACTTAAATATATCTCTTTACAAAACGTTTACATAACAATATAGGTATATATTGTTACAGAATTATATTATGTAAAATTCGTTACCTAAAACTTCAACTGTTTTATAAATAAAACCATTTTAATCTTCATTGTTTCAAGTTCTAACAATATATATTAGCGAAAGAAGTTATGGCTGAGCAAAGGCCGGTAGAAGATAATATTTACACCTAATTTAGATAACAAAAGACACTATTGAGATACAAAACTGAGAATTATTACGGAATTAACAAAAGAATTACGAAATTTAAATTATACTTATGTCGTGGATAAAAAAAAAAACAATTTTACGTGTTTCTGTAAAAATAAAAAAAAATCATTCACATATCTACATTAAAACAAAAGAAAAAATAAATAAAAATCAACATAAAAAGTCCCTTCTTTATATAAAATAAATAATCTTCAATTTATCTTTACTAAATATTCGATCAAATTCACATATAAAGAAAAGACATCTAAATTTAAAAATAAAATAATAATTCTTCTTTTTCGATAAACCAAACAAACCTCTTTTCTTTATACAATTTATAATTCTCTATATAAAAGATATACAACTCATACTTTCTGTGTTAAACAAATAAGCTAATCAAATTGTTTGCGAAATTAAATTAAATACACATTAATACTACAAATATCTTAAGAACGTAGCTAACACAAATGTTAACATGGCAATGGTGTTTATTTTATCTGCATTTTAGACTAGTAACATCATTGTTCTTTTTTTAATAAAAAAAGTTCATAACACTGGCCACCGAGAAACATGCTTCTTGTAAAAAAAAAGAAAGAAACGACGACAGAATTAGGCGAGAGTTGGATTTCAAAAAATGAAAACGGAAATTCTGAACTAATATAATTATTGTAAACAGCGTGTTAATAATTTATCTCCAACCATTTCGTCACATCTTTAGTCACGACTTTACTTTTTATATTTGCAACAGGAAGATAACAAGGCTCATTTATTCGGTACTTACTGTAATAGGATTAGGTCGGCCCTAAACATGGGAACCCTTTTCACTTTGCTTTATTGCGTGACACATTTTTGTCTTTAAATTACCTCGGTTTTTAGTCGAGCATTTTAAATGTTTTATCAGCCTTATCGTTTATGTTAAACAAAGAACTTTATGTTTGGTACAATGAAAAATCTATTTGTTTTTTTTTCACTAATGAAGATTAACACGGGTATAATAGAAAATCTTACTGGCTTTCAATTTACTTTTAGTATTCATGCTTCCTAGTAAAAGTACTGTCGAATCTCCAAAAAGAGGGAAATAAACATGACGTAATTTACAGATAAAAATTATAAAGTTATTAAATTAACATTACCCTTCTAGGGCTAACTAACTTTACGACTGTAAAGGAAAAAAACCGAGAGAACTTTTGAAAAAGTTTTTATTCGTGGTGTTAATTTTAGTGCGAGTTTTGTGAGTAGATGCTTATTTTTGGAGATGAAAAAGTATATGAAGGCACATCTGACACTGAAAAAGCGTCTGTATCCCAATTGTAGGAATATCCTATCACATGGTAGCGAGTTCGATTCCGCCTATCGACTATTTTCGGGAACCATAGGAAATTTTAAAGATTAGAAAAACTCTCATAAATCTCCTCTTAAATTAAATTCTCTTTAAGAGAATTCTTTAATAAAGCATTGTGAGGTAAAAAAAAGCTTTAAAACGCTTTTTTTTTGTTTTTCAATGTTGTTTCTGCCATATTTTAATATTTCCTGTAAGGCTTACAATGTTGTTAAATAAACGCTGTGTAATTAACTTCCGCCCCGTGAGCACACTTTGAATGAAAAGTCCCTGTAACAATTGAAAATGATTTCATGTTCATTTACCTTCCTTGTTTAATATCAGTCGGGTCAGGTATATTGACTTGGTGCAGACGCGTTCCCGTGGCCCCGCCATAATGCGTCAGAGGGCAGTCAGGTTCTAGTGGGTATTCCGGTCACCTTCTGTGGC
>JAODUI010000003.1:6387311-6405851 GCA_027563995.1 Papilio gigon
CGACCGCGATTTGGAACATTACTCCCTACAACTTTAATGCTACTTCCCACAGGAATTTATATTTATAGTTTTATTTCACATTAATTTCATTTTGTAATTAATATTTATTTTATGTATTCCATGTGCATCACGTATATTTATACGTCATACGTGTTTGTCATATTGTGTACGGGAAGACTATTGTAACACCTTCCAATTCATCCGCACGTTCTTTGGTCTTTCTCTATGTAGCAATAGACATTCAATCTCATTACCAATGATAAAAAAAAAATTAAATAATGATGATACAAGTTTAAAGTTCATTGACCTATAAAAGAATATAAATGACCTCTACAAAATCTAGAAGCAAAACATTCATAAGTAGGTAATAAGTCGTCCGTACTATTTGTTCAACCGTGCTGCGCCGGCAGGCGGCATTGCACGTCAAGAAATGGCATTCAAAGATTTTCCATTCAAAGTAAGAATGAATTTCATTTTCCATCTAAAGAATACTATGTTGATTTAGTATGTTTAGTTCAGTACACAAGTGTAGTCGCGACATCGCATGCTATATTCACACATGTTTTCTTAAACAATATATCGTGAACGAACTAAACAAAGTTACACACATTCGCATAAATAGCGAAGTGACAAATACTGTGAAAAATTTTGCTAACTTTGGTGACAGGCGATACAGTAAAACACATTATTAAATCACTAACTAACGTTACGCCAACGAAAAACTTTTTTTTTGTGACAGGATTTCCACTGTTTGCCTTTAAGAGGCATTTACAATTTCACCGGGCTTAAGGTGGCCGGGCACAGAGGGCGCTTGGCCTGAACCTCGATTACGAGTAACGAAGCTGGAGGGCTCGCTAAGGGACCTCGGCACGGGCTGTTACTCCGAAAACTGAAAGAATCAATGCAGCTATACCAACTTCATGGAACATATCAATAACGGATATCAAAATTGCAAAGCGACATCTATTGGTGAGGGGCGACATAGAACAAAACATTATAAACAACTAAACACATTGTCATTTGGAGATATCGATAGATGTATTAGTTAGATAAGTAATTAAACTATCGAAGTACTGTATTGCAAAGCATTTACCCCAAATGACATCGTTTGGACGAAAATATGATTTTCTGTTCTGGCAATGGCGTGTTAACGATCGTCATTATCATGAAACGAAATGACTTTTATGTGATTACGACTGCACAAATAAGCGTTTCCAATTATTGCGTGCCTTTCAATGTTAATAGGATACGGCTTGTATATCACATAAAAGTATAATTAAAAAATAACAGCAACTGATTTAGTGCCTGAATTATATAATAAGATGATTACACTAATAAAAAACAAAATTAAAACATCATCTATATAATTTTAAATTAAAAATTAAGCTAAAAAAAATGCAGAACAGCAAAATAAAAATTAGTGAATAATTTTCAAAACAAAATTGAATCGTTCAAAATGTGCTTTAAATGTAAATATTTTACACTGACGTCCCAACAATGTGATGTTTTAACATTTGTTAAAATGATCTTATTATTATTGAAGGAGAAAATATTTCTCACTAAGCAGTAAAATGTCGAAGCTTATTTTACCGCTTAAAAGGTAGGCTTTGACGTAGAAAGCTTTCTTTCAAGTCGATAAAAGGGGTAACAAAGAAAATGTCGCACACATAAACGTGAAACAACTTTAACAAAGCAAAAACGTAAAAAAAATGAACAATAAATCTTGCTTCTAAACATCGATGAAATAATAATAATAACTACACTTAGAAAATGATATAGAAAACAACAGACTCCTGGAATGGCGGCCACGGACAGGTCGACACAGCGTGGGTAGGCCTCCTGCAAGATGGACCGATCTGGTTAAGTTTTCTGGATCATCCTGGATGAGGGCGGCCGAGGATCGATCGTCGTGGTGATCTTTGGGGAGGTCTACGCTCAGCAGTGGGCGACATGTGGCTGATAGGATGATAGAAAACAACAGTTTAAACATTTTCAACAATAAGTAACCAGAAAGATAAGAATAAAAACCTATTTTTTTATTTACAACCGGCTTCAGTTCCTTTCAATGGAGAACAACAACGTCCATAGTATAAATGTCGTATTACAAGTGAAAGGAGAAAAAACAAAACAAAAAGGAACTCGTTGAAGTAACGAAATACATAAATAAATAAAAATTGTCACGCAAAAAAGAGTACGGTCTACGGTACTGTACGTGTAAATAAAACTTTAATAAAGAAATTTGTCAAATTAGAAGACTTTTAGAACTAAGGTAGTATTTGACAGCCGTCTCCGATAGCACCAGCGGTATATGGCAAAGTTTGTACTTCACGCACACGTCTTAGAGGCCATTATTACCATTATTCTTTATATGACCATCACTGAAAGTTCTTAGTGTTGACTTAAGGTGACGATAAACACTAAGGGGAAGGGAAGAAGGACTGATGAAGGTGTGGATAGATTGCGTGAAAGAAGACATGCGTGGGAAGTGTAAGTTCAGATATCACGACTGACAGAGATGTATGAAAGAGAGGTATAAACTGTGCCGACACTCCATAGGGAAAAAAGGCAGGTTGATGATGATTAACACTACGGGAATGTAAAAAAAAAATATTAATTAATAATTAAAAAAAAAAATTACATCACTAAGAAAGAACTTAGCGAAACTAAAAACGCATATTTTGTACGTGACCATAAATGATTCATATTCGTAACTGCGTCATAAGAAGGAATTGACGACTGTGAACATTTAATGTAGTTATATTTATTGCATTTAAAGGAGCATATTATTATACGTATATATGTATTAATGTATGTATTCATATGTCATATATAACAATCAACGTTAATATAATATTGAACATGTACACATAACGTATTCGATATCACTCGCAACAATCACATTCAGACGGCATTATGACTTTCCGCTTGCGCGAATCTATTTCGTCTGTAATCACTGACTGACGCATTGACAATCACTTGATTGTGTTGTGAATATTCATCGTATATTATTCAAGATATATTCACGTGTATTAAAGAAAATGTTACATGTGTTGTTAGAGGAAGATTGAAGTAAGTATGGATGGTGACATAGCTAAGATGGGAGTGCATTAAGATATACGTATTCTTCTTTGTTCCTTCGTCAGCTAGGGGACCGCTTCACAAGCAACCGCCATTCTTTCCTAATCGCTGTCTTTTTGATGCATTGGTGTTAGGAGGCATGTACAATTGATTAAAAATAATCGATTTTCTTTTGTTATTAAGACTTCAAAGCCATTTTTTATCCGGGGTTTGAACGTTTATCACTCTTTTTACTTTCTGTTAATTTCGTATAAAATAATCTGAAAGTAAATTTGACGATAAGCCTTGTATTTTATACGAAGCTATTAAACGCAACCGACCGCGATTCGATTTCGCGACTCTGGAAATTAGCCGTTAGCTTAATAATATAGTAATTCGGCTCATTATAGCAGCTTCTTTCTTTTTTGACTTTGCTTTTATGATAATATAAAACCTCTATCGACCAAATAAATGAAAAGAAGGATCTAATGCACCTTATCTCAAAATTCCTCTTGAACATCTGTCATTAAAAATATCGAATAATAATTTTATATTATGACAATATATCTGTAATTGTTTAAGAAAACAATACGCAAATAGTAAAAACCGGATACAAATTTTATTGTTTGTAACAATTAGTAGAATTTATAACCCATGTACCTTGTGTAAAGCTAGTCAAATAGTTTTTAGGTATCAATAATTATGCTAACTATAACCGCTTGTTTCAACCGGATAAGCCGTTTGTAATATAACAAAAGTAGATAAACAAAATCCGACTAATTTAAACATAACAGAACTGTTAATATATCTTTAATGCGTCTAAGTTTGCGTTACCATGGTAACTGGAATTAATTCTACGAATTGATTAACTTCCTTAAGGCGATATCATCTTCCTAGTATTTAATCAACATCAGCAATACATTGGATAATTTGAATATGTTACTGCGGTGATTTGAAGTTATGTTCACAATGGTATATATCAACTAAGGCAAACAAATGGATGACATTTAAATACAATTTGCATAGCGTGAACAGTCCCATCTAACCAAATAAAGATTAATAGTTGAATGTCATTACATACACATGTTATACGAAGAGACGATGAGCACAAAAACAAGAAGGAGAGGGAAACACAAATGTGGATGGATTGTGCCAAAAAAGGATAAGCATAAGAATGATGTGAGTTCAAATATGACCGCTAATAGAGATGTATGGAAGAGTACATACACTGCCGATCCTCCGTAGGGCGAAGGGCGGGTTGATGATGAATGGAATTTCACAGAGTGATTTTCAACCATTGAAAATATTTTGATGAAATTTTAGTTGTGTTTCCTTAGGACGCCAGAGACGGCTAGTGTCCAAACAAATTAGGAATACAAAAAACAGCGTCTTCTAGACCTTATCAAAAAGTGGTTACTTGATTTTTAATTAGGTTTATCCGACCTATGTAAATATTTTGTAAATGTCAAAATAATATACTTTTAATATGTGTCTATTAAACTTTATAGTGGAAAAGGTTATTTTAGGTATGTTTTGTTGGGGTGGCTTTTAAGGTACTGGTTCGTGTTTAGTTTTAAGTCGCTTACACTATTTTATTAATTGGATATAACAGAGTCAAAATAAATTGATTGGATGTTTCTCCTTGGTAATAAATACGCTCAGTTATCATCATCATCATCAGCTCACTATACGTCCCCACTGAGGAGTTCGCAGCCTACCCTATCTTTAGGGTTGACTAGGCCAGAGTCAACCACGCTGACCCAGTGCGGGTTGTTTGACTTCACAAATATCTTTGAACTTCAGATATGTGCAGTTTACATCACGATGTTTTCCTTCGCTGTAAGAGTATCGGATAATTTACAATGTGAAATTCGAAAATCGGAAAACACATTGGTACATGGTGGGGTTGAACCTGGACATATGTTGAGTACGGTCCGGTTCTGTCAAGCACGTAACAATTGCGCTTGATATGCTTACATTCAGCTATATTAAAATGTATTTTTAATTAAATTACTAGCTTGTAAGATACGAGTCAGTTCTGGAGTAGCAGAAACCAATGTTACATAACATTCATTCACTCGAGTAAAGGTTTTGTTAGTATACGAGTGCCTAAACAAACTAGAACTGCTAGAAACATGTTGTGAATAGTGAAAAGACAAATATTACTTGAAATTCCATACAACACATGGTTACATTTGTTCATGTTTCGTTTTGTTTAAGTACATAGAAATGTTTCTAGTTTTAATTCTACCATAGTTACCATGGTTACTACAGTTATGGTAACTTCAGTCTTTCATAATGAATATCATTCATTATATTAAACATTTATATAAGCTGTTATATGTAATAAACACAATTGTCTTGATATATTTATTTACAATATGATAGAAATACTTTTAATTCATATTGAAAATCTCAAATGAGCATTTGTCATATATTTATTTTAACATGAAACCAAACAAATGAAAGTCAAAGGAATAAAAAAAGAAATGTAACACTGTTACTGTAAAAGCACGAAATCCGAACAATCTGAATTTACGGGTAAAACTCAAGATTTACCACCGGGAACTTATAAAAGTCTGAAACTTGTTTTTGTGTTGTTTTGTTTATCTCGACTACTTGATAACTGAGGTACTTCAAATATAGATGTAGCCTTACCGAGATTCGTGCGTTTACAGCGACCTATACCTTTAAGAAGTTATATAGAACATATATAAAATATACCAATGGGACTTCTTTACTTATCAAGAATTTATGGACACTTAAATATCGGAACATTCTTATTGGTTATTGCCTCATTTACATGATAAAGTTTTTTTTACTAATATAAGTATTGTTGCTAGATAAAGAAGGTAGAAAAAAGTTTTAAGGGAGCCCTAATTCCGGGACTATCGAGTTGGTGCGGGATGGAGAAATGTGGAGACTTTACAGTCCGAAGCCCAGGCCCAATTCGCGTGGCTACGTCACAAATTTAAGTACAGTCGGAACCCTTTACGGAGTTCTACTTTCAATAAAAATGCCTTGTTCGCAAATTTCTTACAAATTAACGAATGATGAGCACAAACATCGGAATAATAGTAGAAAGCAAAGAAAGCAAAGTCGTCGGCCTACTATTGTCACTGACTGATTTTTTTTTCATAAACACGTTCAAAAACTGCATTCTATTAACTATTGTGACGGCATCGTCGACTCACGTTCGCTGCGGCACCAATTTTTGCGTACTTTCCGTCCCTGCAGTATGAGGTTTTATCGACCCGCTCTCTGACTAGACGTTACTGTGGCAAGAGGTCCATTAGACCTCACCTCCCATAACAAAGTTGTGACCTTCGCACCACAGACAAGTACACATTTTTCCTTGCCGCACCACATCTAAGTTGCGTTTGGGATTGATTTAGACCTTGGTTTCCAGGGAACGTGTTAAGGGGGAACACCGCGAACAGACGCGTTTAACATTTGTAAATAAGTCAGTGGTTTTTAAATATTGTACAGTTTTTAAAGTAGAATTAAGAAATTTTATATGATTTTTAAATAAAAGTAACTAAAGTCTTTGGATCCACATGCCAGGGGTGAACGAGAGGAGGGCATAGCGACCCCTCACAAAAGAAAAAAAAACAGACGCGTTTGTACGTGGGTTGATACTTATATTGTGATCCAGCCATCTAACTTTGACTGATTTTGAAGTGTCATATAGCATTTATTTCGTATCATTCTCTGTAGTATTATAGGGATTATTTTACGAAATTACCACCTTTATAAATATATATTAACGTACTATTCTAGGAATTCATAAAACAACTGTTAGCATGCTCAGTTTCAGTTTGAATATTGAATGTAATCATACACTAACATGTGTAGACTACTGGCAAAGATTTATCACGCGGATTAATTCTCGCGAGAATAGTCAGACATGCAGTTGAAATATAATATCTTAATGGGAACTATTTCTCCACGGCATGAATATGTTTGAGCAAAACATTATACATTCTAAAAACATTAATATATTTCAACACATACTTCTTGCTCTTACATTTATGGAATAATTATTATTGGTTAGAATGATTATCGTCGGTGGCGCAGTTATTAAGCGCCTGACCGGACCGGACCGTACTCGACATTGTCCAGGTTCGATCCCCGCCATGTACTAATGTGTTTTTCCATTTTCGAATTGCATATATACATTATCCGACGCTCTTACGATGAAGGAAAATATCGTGATGCAACCTGCACATATTCGGCGAAGAAATTCAAAGATATATGTGAAGTCAACCAAGACGCACTGGGCCAGTGTGGTTGACTATGGCCTAGTCACCACTAATAAGAGGGTGGGCTCCGAGCCCCTCGGTGGGGACGTATAGTGAGCTGATGATGATGATGATGAGAACGATTAACTATGCCTTCAGGTGGACTGACTTAGTGCGAACGGCCGGAGCATGTTGGATGTGAAAGGAGGACCGCATACTATGGTTTGCATTGGAACCCATATGACAATGAACCTTAATTAGTTCTTAGTAAGAAGTGACTGCACAAAGGGAAAAATGCAATCAATATCGGTTTAACTATTTAAGTTATAATGGACATATCAAAATTTGAAATACATACAGTCACATACATACAAACATACGTGTAGATAACACAATGATATAGTACATTTATTGTGATATAACTATCCTTGATAACTTACGACGGAAAGTATGTACGTGAGAAAATAAAAGAATTACATAAAAGGCAAACTCGATACATAAACGGGACCGTTACTTCTTACCTCGATACTTAGTGACAGCGAACATAAAAGGAAATTGATATTGATGTAGGTGTAATTTACCGGCAGCCATTATCTACAGATACACTGGAACACGAACACGCTGCCTAATATGATGAGTATAATTTATAGACTTGTATTTAGAGTGATTTCATTATTTTTTTTTCTTTTTATTTTTTATGGACATGACAATAAATTGTTTCATCATTCGAAGAACATTATTTAAAAAAAAAAACTGGCTAACTGTCACATCTAGACTCCAGTGACAGCAACTATTAGTTTCAGACCAGTTGAGAGTCTCATCGTGAGTTATTTAGCAATATTATAGAGACCGCAACGCTTGCATAGATTTGTGTTGTTATAGTTTTAGAATAAAATCGTTATAAAGTATTATTTCTATGTTTCACCTTTCGTAATTGTACAGCAAAGGAGTGGAATGGGTTGCCCGTCAGTGTCTCCGTCCAAGCACTACGTAGGGCCTTCCCGAATAAGTATTGAACTAGGGCGTACCATATTTTGACCACATTACTACTACAGGTGGTATTATGAAATACAATATGTTTTACTAATTACTTTTTTTTTTATTAAAACAATGCAAAATAAAATTAAAGATTTCATTTGTTTTCCTTTCATTGTTCAACTTTCCGGAACTGAAGTTTCTTGGCTGAAGTAACTTTGCAACGCGAGATAAATAAGGAAGTAAGGAGTCACAACTCGGTCTGGATTTAATTTCACAGAACTGAATTAAGTTGATGAGGCAACAAAATAATTTTCATACTTGTTTAAACATTGTTATTCTTTCGTTTGATGTTATGAAGTTTGATTTTATTACTTTTTATGGATTATAAAAAAATGTTTTTATTTGCGTATCAATATGTTTTGGTGTGTAGATAATGTTACACTTTTGAAATGAGATCTCAGTCAGTACGTGACTTTAAATTTTCATATAAAACTATTTTCCGTAGAACTAAGGCTTGATCTGTATTATCCCGTTCTAAAACCTTTCACGCTAATGTACTTGTGTTGACTTATAGCCAAATCTTGTGAATTGTGTCTGAAAATAGTTTCATATACAAAATCTAGACACTATATCGGCTATATTTTGAAATTAGAATATCGAAATTCTATTTTCCAATATAACATAAGTACTTTTTTTTATTTTCATATACTTTCTAATTTGTTTTGTTAATAAATATTTAATTTTCAAAATTAAATAAATACTACATTTATAAAACTGCACTTCAGTACAGTTGTCGAAATAAAACATTCTACCAGTAAATATTTGATGTAGCTGTCGGGGCAGTGGCTACCGCGCTGGCTTGCGGTCTCAAGGCCCGGTCTTACGTAATAGAGAACAGATTATATCTTAATGTCCATGTATTTTGTATTAGAACATAAAGACTGTATTACGCTTTTCGCCAACATCTAATTTTGTACGAAATTCAACCTTAAAGTAAGAGAAATAGAGAATAAAATTGCTTCATGTAGACGAGCTGTAAACGACTGCTCGTCTGTCATAATATAAAAGCTTGTTTATTTAATTTAACAGTTATTATTTTTAATAGAAAAAGACTCGTGTAGCCAAAGGCCGTGTCGCAACGGCATTCTTTTCAGTTTCATCTGTATAAAATACACGACGTATTCTAAAAGAAAGTATTTTATCTACAGACGAAGTAACCCAATAATATATATTTCCTTGAAAAAAAAAACGTCTGATAATAAGAAACTTTGTCAATGTAATTTATGCCTCCGAGACAATATAATATTTACATAAGGCTGAATAAATATGTTATCAAATATTTGCCATATGTCTGTGAAATTTAATCAGTAAACTTATTTGTACAAAAAAACTGCATTGAAGTTTCTTGAAATGAGATTACGATATATAATTACACAGTACGACTACAGTTCCTAGGATCTCAGTAACTACGAAACGGTTTTACGTAATTAATTGAGTAACACAAGTCTTAAACTAGCGTCAGGTTTTAGTCGCCCTCTATGCTTAGCCACGTCAGGTCCGGTAAAGCTGTACACAATGACAAAATAGTTACAGAAAATACCAGATACCCTGCTGATGCGTAACAGGCCTTTATGAATTACATTATTCAAACTATCGTGAGACATTTAACTATACTAGATATAAACTCACGTATAAATCGGTGTCGAAGTGAGCGACAGGCCGTGAACGCGCTATAGTACCAATCCCATACACCCTGAAGAAGGGCCCCCGATGGCCTCGAAACTAGTCGGTGCCTACACCATTTTACACGAGAGTAAAGCCGTTTTTATAATACTAATGAAAATGTTTTCTCTCTTTGTCCCTAAGTCGAACTACAGACGTTTGGTCCAGACTTAAGTTAAACACCTCGTGAGAATGAATTAACTGAGTCAAGTGATCTCCTTATCAAGTCGTTTTGATGTCAAATCAAATATTACACAAGGAGTTAGGAGTGCAGACAATGAGTCATGTTTCGATAATATATGTGGAGTGGCGCGACGTCCGTGATCTAACAATGTTTGCTCGTTGCCTTATCTTTTAAGTTAAAATATACACACGTGTTTCATTATATTTCATGTTAATTAATATCAAATATTTGAACAATGGCATAGCTCCGAGAATTAACATTGTTTAATTTCCATACGTTACAATAAAGTTCTTTCCTTCTTTACTTATATTTTACTATATGTTTATTTAATGAATACAATCTTAACTGTACCATATATATCTCTTATGTTTATACTATTATATAAAGCGCGTCATGTAGAATCTCAGTAACCACGACGCAGACTTGAATAATTATTTTTATAAAAACAAGACTTATACTTGCGATATGATTTAGGCTATATATTATCACGCCATTAATTAAGTAACTAAGGGGGTGAATAAAATGGAGACAGGGAAAAGGAATTGCAAGTCAATAGACGCAGACAATCAAGGTTGTTACGGTTTTTTTTTCAATTCGTTAAATCAGTTTTAGCATCAGTGTTATGGAACTACATGCGAGTGAAGCTTTAAGATTGAGCTAGTCTTAATATACATGTTTTATGATATATTACGGTGAACTTTTGACTAAGAAATTCACTGTAAGAAGTAAACGATTTTTCAGTTAATTTAACTTCCGGCTAAGAATAAATGATTTACAAATACGATTCATACAATTTTTAAGGCAATATTTTATGAAATAACCGTTTAAACTTTGTCAATGTAATTCCATATTCAAAAGCTCGGCGGATATCTTGGCAACGGCATTGCGGTTTTTAAATTTTCACGTATTATCAGAAAGCATCAGCCGTATTCGTGTAGTCGAAATTAATATTAATACGAAATTATAACAAAAGTATTGAAAGAAATTATGTTTATAAGACTGTAATCACATACTTATTTAAAACATACATTTTTCTGTCATGTGTAAATTCTATGATATGTGTTTTATTTTAGCAGATTTTCACTGATTTACTAATATTTATTTTAACACTGCTACTAAGCTCAGGGCTTGTACTAGGATATGGTCCACGACAATAGTCGAATGGCTGGATTCCAACTCTCAACCACTTGATTGGACCCTTAACCCTTATGCTATTGGCGCTTGAATTACAAATAACATTGTTAAAAGTGTTGTAATTTTCATGGAAATGTGTTTTTCGTTAGCAGTTATGGTCCGTGCGTGCGTATATGACATACATTTACGAGGTCAGTTAACTTTTTGGCAGAAAGATAACCCTCATTCATTCCGTGCTCAAACTAATAGGATTAGGTCAGATGTGAACACGGGAACCCTTTTTACTTTTCTTTATTGCACGTCGCATTTTTTACCTCGACGAGTCGTCAATTATCATTCATGTGTCATGTTATAATGTTAAAATACTGTAAAAATAACATCCTACCAAAATAGTAGTGAGTTTTGACTGCTTCTACAAAACAACGGTATCAGAACCATTAAACTATTTTCTATCTTTTACTCGCGACTTCGCGTGGAATGAAAAAAAAATATTAATTTAGCCGCATTATTTCAAACTGTGTTCTACGTTTGTATCAAATGTTATCGAGATTTCTTTTACAGTTTTTGGCATACCTACGTAAAATACTTCTAGCCATATAACTTAAGAACTTTTCAAATAATTCTCATTAATATTACGTTACTTATTATAAAATAATGATCACACAATCAAATTTAACAATGTCGTTCGTTATCATTAGTTAAATTATTTCAGTTATTTTGTTATTGCTAAATACAAGATTTATTTTACTATCAAATGATGTATTGAGAATTAGATTATATACTGTACCGACCATCAGTAAGGAAAATGAGATGTGGTTGATAATTTTACTTTTAAATATAAAAAGTGATCAGATACCGGCGGGCAATATTATTGCTATTTAGAATGTTTGATTTGGGTTACCTACGGAGAATCGGTGAAGTATATACTACTTTTCCATAAATGTCTGTCGGCCGTCATATCTGAATTCACACCCATCTAAGGCATATCATTCACATAATATATCTACATCATCGGTCTTCCTCTACCTCTGTAGCCGCGTACAACCTCACTGCTTCATAGAACCTGCTATTCAATAAGGCAGGTTTTTTTATTTGAAATACTAGCAGATTTTTGTTGATTCACTAACATATCTTTAACCACTCTAATTAGGCTCTACGCTTATGCTAGGATATGGTCAACGACAATAGTATCTTTAAACATTGACTGTTGGCGCATCTCATTGTATGTCGTGTTAAATATTATATTGAATTTAAAATTAAAGACGGACTGAAAAAAGTATTTTGTTACTTATATAAGATCAGATCGAAAGGTCGCCGGTGTACAATATCTGTCTAATCGAATATATAGAGCTCTAACCGTCTGCGGCAGAGAAGTAATACCATTTTCTGTACCGAATGTAACAAATTCAATAACTCTAAGATGCGAAAAATGTTTTTTTTTTAAATAAACAAGAGCCTTTAAATGTATTCGACCTCGAACTTTAAGAACCTAGATAGCCTGCGTAATTTTATTGAAAATAGGTATAGTATGGATATTGTACTTTTCTGTTACATTTTTTGTTTTATTTTAAATGTTAACTTATTATTATGAACTTGCTAATAATTGTTTTACAACGCCAACTGAGCTCTATATTGCTATGTTTTTTGACAAACATCGAATGGCACGATTCGAACTCTCGATCACGTGATCGGTAATCCGCACAATTAACAATTAGGCTATCGGTGCTTCAAATTAAAATAAATATTACAACACTGGTCGGCGCACTTTCAATCATATTCAATTTGTTATGAATTTGCTCATAATGAACGACAGTAACGAGGGAAACCTATGTCTTAGTCAGAAAAACATAGTGTATGTATGAATATGACGAAAAAAGGAACCAGTTTGAAATGATTTTTTTTTAAATGAACTTCATATCAGTCTATCAAACATTTGAAACGGAAAATAAATTACGTTTTTATTTTCTTTAGCGTGGACGATAGATGAACAAGTTGTTTATTACTTCCATCTCAAAAAGGTAATCGTAGACGTTGGCGTAGAAGTGCTACGATAGAAGTTATCGTAGACGATGCCGTAGAGGGTTACGGTTATTGTGTTTTCAATATGTCATAGGTGACATTTTACTATTCATAGTTTAGTTAGTGTCTTTTTTATCTCGTCCTAGTTTGAGGAATGTTTTAAAAATTCGAACGTAATGAATTTGTTCGTTAAAAAGTAATAAAAGGGAAATTTCTTCGGAATCTTTCTTGTTGAGGGATAATGCGATTTTCACGCTTTGTTACAACTTTTATTTATATCCATGATCAGTTGCTTTCCTCTTGTTTTGTTTAACAACTTTCCCTTTTGTTTTTTATCTCTTTAATTGGCTCGTTTGTGGTTGTCGTCGTTAATATTAAATTATTATTTAGTATTTCGTATAAGAATATCTCAGAATTTCATCTACTAACTAACAAAGATTACTTTGGTCTTAATAGCTCGCTGTTAAATTGATTAGTAGATATTAAAATAATATAAAAAGCTTTTTAAAATTCGAATTATTTGCAGGCAATTCATCATTTCGTTTATTGAGGCACGTTCTTAAGCAAATATTTAATTACATCTCGCTGCTGCGTAAATTGTTTAAATCAACTGCTCCAAATTAAATGCGTGTCTACGCATAAAATAAAAAGTGGTACCTAGACATAGCTCAGAGGTTACCATTAGATGATGACTCCAGTTCGAATCTCAACACTGATAAAAGTTACAATACCATATGTATAAGTAACACGTGATGGTCAATTATATTAGAAGATGTAATTAGTCCTGTACAGAGGAATTCAAAGGAAATTACATATCATAGCAAATTTATTTAAGCATTGTAATCTCTATAAGTCTGTAACACAAGACCGATCATCGTGACAATCGACGGGGAAGGACTATGTTCATCAGTGAACTTCATTAGGATGATAATGATGATAATGATTATGATGGTGGTGGTGGTGATGATGAAGTTAATGATGGTGATTATGATGGTCATGATGATGACGACAGCGACGCTGATGATGTTGATGATGATGGTGGTGATCATAATGATGATGATGACGATGACAATGATGATGTTGGTTGTGACAATGATGATGATGATAAAGGCTGTAATTGTAGGCTTAATAAAAACAGACATACTTGTATTATCAATTTATTAACAACCAGTGAAATTCAACTGATCTCTATGAGACCGTTGCTTGGAAGTTACAGCTTTTGCTTTGTTTTTTGTAACTTTTTCTTCGTCCTGTGGAGTTTGATAAAACCACACGGGAATATCTTATTGAACTATAAAACAAGCAAAATACTTCCGTTATGAGATTTCCTTTCTCGTTATTTCGTACTCCAACGTACCATGGCTTTGAATAAACACCCTTAGACTTCACTTTAGCATCACTTATGAAAATTGCATTGTTTCATATTCCTAGTAATTTCACTTACTTAAAATATTTTCGCTTTAGTAATAATTTTCATTTTAACAGTGAAGTTTTATTAAGAAAAATTTTGTGACTTTTTAATTCTTCAGTCAGTAGAACAGAAATAATTAGGAGAACATAACTTGCTAAGTTAGTTTTGAATTTATGCGAAAGATTCAGTTAAAATATTCTAACATGAATATCAATTTCATAAAGTGGTTAATAAAACAAAATAATGAGTTTCTTAAGAACATCCTTTATTTAAAAGTGTAATTTAAACTGTATGTGAGTGTTATTACTTAGAATATATGACACAGAGCCAGACGTCTACAAGTTACAAGCATTAGTTCGAGTCGTAATTGAAAAAATTGACCCTTCAATAATTTGGCATTGCTACGTGTGGAATCACTTTTTTTAGTATCGTAAACTTTTATGCCGTCAATAAAACGCAGCGGCCAGAGGTCTGACTTTATATTTCGTGATATTTTTTTTTATAACTATACTATTAGATTGTTAACATAGCTTTGAGAATTAACATTATCATTTTTTTTCATATATAACAGTGAAGTCCTTTCCTTCTTTACTTATTTACTCTACGTTTATTTACCGGAAAATAAAGCCTTGATTACCCTATACATATCATCTATATCTATACTATATATTATATAAAGCGCAAACTTTTTAATATTTTTATATAGGATCTCAGCAAACACGGCATGGATTTAAATAATTCATTTTGATAACACAAGATCTACACTTACATAAGGTTTTAGAGTATATACTATCACGCTTGAACTTAGGTGGTGGAAAAAAAATGCTACTCGGATAAAGCTGCACGAGAACAGTAAGTTATTTATAAAATACTTTTTATTTGTTATTTCTATTACAATATCTTCCCTTAAACAAAACAACTTCCTTTTCTTTGTAACAGAAAACGCGAGAAAGAAAAGCGAGGCCCTTCAAGTAACTCTTGGCCGTTCTAAGTGCGCTCACTTTCAGATATCTTAAAATAAATCAAAGCGGGTTAAGGTAAAGTAACTCTCCGTTAAATCATTTCGAAAATCAAAATACTGTCTTTCGAAATAATAATAATGTAAATAAATGAAATTGGTTTATTGGCTAAGAAAAAAGAAAAAAAATACAAATACAAAATTGAACACCACACAGAATAAAACCTTTCTCGTCCAAAGGGACGAGGCTCAGATTGTGCTGCTCGCAGCCTGTAGCTGTGGGCCGGACTGGTTATCAGCCTTCTTCTTTACCTTCAAATATACATAGAATATAGAAATCAAAATAATATTGACTTTCAATTCTTAGTTGGCAATCGCTAGAGAAGGCCTACGTACAGCAATGGACTACCTTAGACTGGTGATGATATGTTCTAATCGATATAAGTCGAAAAGTCTCATCTTTTGTCAACCATTTTGTACCAAAAATTTAGTTAACTATGATTCGAAAGTGTATCAGTATGCGACGGGCTCCGAACACCCTGTAGTATCAATATCACATACCCGGAAGAAGAGCCCCCGACGGGTTCAAAACTAATCGGTACCGACACCGATGTACAAGTGAGTTTGGCCGTTTCATTAAGTATATCATCATAACTAAATTAAAATTTTATTAGAACACAAGGTGAGATTTAAAAATGAGTAAGCCATTCGCGGCTTAGTTTTCACACGCGGTGTTATAATGAATTAACTCGACTTAAGCCCTCGCCGCGTACATTCTTGTTGAATGTAATAAAGTTTATTTACGCAGAAAGTGAGCTTAAACTGAGTTATCCAGACTTTATTAAAATTATGAAACCTTAGTAATATATTCTGTTAACTTCGCTATTACGATTTACTGAAGAATATTATTTCTTATTTCGTATTTAAAAATAATTTATTAATTTTTTTTAAACTTTACGAATTGGTCCACTCCATGGTTTTATACTAGCTTTTTAATTAAAATTGTTTTGAGTAATTTTACGGAATTAAGGTATATTATATAAAAAATCGTAATTGCAAAAAAAAATCGTTCAAAACTTTTTTTTTTTAACTTTTCTTAGTATAATATATTTCAAAAGTTCAAAATTAAACTTTATTGTCATCTATATAATGCTAATGCATAATTAAATTTTATTTCAGTTTTATAAGAGTGTTTAATGTAGCAAGTATGTAAGCGCCAGCAATGTGAATGTATGGCTCACGGTACTCAAAAAAGTATAAACTTGGCAGCACTTTACTTAGCACGCCAACTAAAACCCTTTTATAAATTTTATGTCGGGAATTTACATTATTTTAAACTTTAATAAAACTTGAAATGGTCGAATTCTTTTGTTCATTTGATTATTTAATCAGCGACTATTGAAAATTATTAAAATACAAATATTTGACTTGTGCTCTAGTTGTTAGTAGAGTGCTCTCTATTGGAGCAATGACCCAAAGTGCAATGACGCAACTGCACCATGACGGAGGTCACCTTATATTTTTTACAAAAGAGGGGGCAAACGTGCGGTTGGGTCACAAGAGTGATGATTGACGCCCATGGACAGCTGCAATAATAAAAAAAAATTAACTTGCATCTGTTTTTATTCTTGACGAATAGCAAAGATTGTGAAGCGGTAAATTGATTGTTTTTTTAAATAAATTATTAGCAAATTTTTGTTAATTTACTAATATTTCTTTTACTACTCCAACTAACGTCTAGGCTCATGCTAGAATACAGTCCACGACAATAGTCTAATGACTGAATTCGAACTCTCGACCACGTTATAGGAAATTCGTACCCTTAACCATTAGGCTATTGGTTATATTTTTTTATGTAAAAGAATATCGTGTCTTTATGTACTTGTGTAAGTAGAAACAGCGTACATGGTTAAAATACACTCTAAATATGTTCTAGTAATTTCGCTACAAGCCGAGAAAAGCTTCAGTGAGCGCGGAGAGAAATTGTCCGTGTTACGATACGAAATTGTTACCGCAAAAGTATAGAATAGAACATTCCCTGCCACTGTACTGGATTAGAAATAAAATGTTACATCTGTATGAGATAATTAGAACGTACAGTCAAAGACAATTTATTATTAATGGTATTTATTTATAAAGTTACTCGTATTTTTTATCTGTATTTAATAAATAAAAGTAAAATGTAATTTGCATAATAATTATTTTTTTTAATAAAAAAAAAACTACTAAGTTAAAATATTTTTTCTACAATGAATTTAAACATTTTGAAATTGATTTTATTATTGTATATATTTTCGTACTGATACTATAACAAATAATATTTAAAAAATCTAACTTCTTAAAATTCTCATAATATTTACAAAATGAAGTAAAGTATCACATCCCACATTAAAATCGCTTCAACGTAAGCGGTTTTTTTTTTTTAATTTCCATTTCAAAACCTTCGCTTCCATATAATTCGTTCGGTTAATCCCTAGAGTATTTTAATTTGCTTTTAATTCAATGAACTGGCAAGGGTTCGTGTATCCAGTTTCTCTTGCCTTCGTTGAACTCGGCGGCCGTGTGGTCGGATCCTTCCAGTATCCACTTTGTGGTTAATAAACCCTCCACACCGACCGGACCTGGGTAATAATAAAATTATTTATTCATTAAACGCTAACATATTAGACTTGTTGATCGTTTAAAAAAAATTTGACAGAAAAAATTGTGACCTCATTTCGAAAATTGTTTTGTTCCGACTTCAGTTCCAGAATTCATCAATTGTTCAATGCTTTAATTATTGAACATAAGAAATAAGATAGGTTTTTTTCAAGTGTCTGTTATTGTTGTAGAATGT
>JAODUI010000003.1:6405951-6452999 GCA_027563995.1 Papilio gigon
TCGCCGATATGTGCAGGTTGCATCACGATGTTTTCCTTCACTGTAAGAGCGTCGGATAATGTACATATGCAATTCAAAAATGGAAAAACACATTGGTACATGGCGGGTATCGAAGCTGGACAATGTCGAATACGGTCCGAATCGACGCTCTAAAGGAAAGTAAAGGGTAAAGTTAATGTAGTGGAAAAATCCATAAAACTATTTTTAAATAAAAATAATAAAAAGTACTTGTTAATGAATTTTATCGCTAGTTTTACGACATATGTATGTAAAAAATATATTTGTCAAGTCTCGTTAGCAGCATATCAACAATTAACTCAATGTTACGTAAACAAGATAACAAAATTTATTAAACTAAAGTAAATATTTACTCAGACTAAAAAGTATTTGATAAATGTTTATTTCCGTACACTAAATACGTTATTATAGAACACATATTATTAAGCACTTATATATTAATAATAAATTAAAATAACGACTAAACTTTTACGATATCCTGAAACAACGAACAAATCAAATCGGCGCAAAAACCTTTATACATATATAAAACGTATGACATTCTGTACTACGTTTTCACGTGAGCTTCACCCACATGAAGTAACATGTCAGTTTTCTTTGAAATTCACTCACCCTTTATTTATGATAATAAAATAAAGCCAGCTCTAAATGTAAATTAAATTTTACTAAAAAAAACTCACCTCATATACACTGTAAACACTGGCAACGGGCAGAGGGTCTCCGATAACAGTGTAATATCTTCTGCCACTACTTCTGACAATTCTGCTTGCGATATGAAGCATTTTAAATCACTTATTCGAGTAATACAAAAAGACAAATGACACGCGCTACAAATGCCCGCGTCTGTTCACCAAATGATAACGTAAAATGTAACGGGAACATATATCAGTTCTGATAATGGGAGTAAATACACTATTATGTATTTAACAAAAATAAAACAAATGAACGAAGAAGTCTCGTCAAATGTCTTGTAACGATCTCGTCACGGTTCTAATGACCAAAGTTCAAATACTGACAGCAAACGATGTTCATCGTATGGCGATATTAATACGTTTGCTAAATTACACTGGAACTAACGCGTAACCTTTTATGTACTACTGTTTTGTATGTACATATTAAAATATACATAACTTACTCACACCATGTTATAGGCAGAGACTATTAAATATGGTTTTACTTTTTCTGTATTCAAGTATAATAATTAATAAATAATTGTTATGGTCACTTTCTATTTTATTCTTTTACTATTTTAAAAGAAAATGTGGCAAACAAGCGTCGGTATCATAGCGTTGATCGTCCACACCCATGGACATCGGCAACACTAGAGGAGCAGATGCGTTGCCGGCCTTTGAGAAAGAGATATGGTCATTTCTTGAATTGATCTGAGTAGTACTGATTTGGATATACTGCCGAAGACAGACCGTTCTACAACGCGGCTGTGTGTTGTGGAAGGGTAATGAAAATTGCGTGAGAACCGCACAGGCGAAGAGTGCTAGCCATCCAGGTGGTGCGGATGTAATATTTACATATAATAATCAATGTTACATTAATATTAATTTTATCGAAATGCCAGCAATGCAGAGACAACACGACCAGAGATAATACTAATTCCAATCTTATACTATACCAACCATCGAACTATATTTGATCTACTTTCTTAATGAATACAAACTAGCCAAAGTCGGAATCAAGTTTATCGTTTAGCTAGAGTAAGAGGCATAGAAATTAAGTTCAGGTCGTATTAGATGCTTAAGTGTTTACGGACCGGCCCCAGTATCTCCGGCGAACAAACCTCTCATTAAGTTCTAAGCTAAGCGAACTAAGCTGACTAACTAAGTTTTAACCATTTAAATTGCTAACAACTTACTTACGTATTAATGTTAAGTTTCTACTCCGTGTTCACAGGAAGTTATGCACAAAAAAATTAACAGTTTTATTTTTGAATAACATTTGCAGTTTTTTTGTCAATTTCCTAATATTCTTTTTAGAACTCCAACTAAGCTATAGACTTGAGCTAGGATATAATTCAATCCGGCTTGGCCACGGAAGATGCGCAAGAGTTCCCGTGGCCCAGCCAAATGGCGACAGGAAGGAACATCGTTGGGTTTTAGTGGGTATTCTGGCCGCTTCTCGGTCAGCTAGCCCCATATACTCCCCCAGCAACGGGGGAGATGCGTAAATGCATTTCCCAACGCTAAAAAAGGATATAATCCAATGACGGTATTCGAACTCGTTGATCACGTGATCGGAAATTAACTTTAACCATTAGGCTATTGGCGCTTCTAATTCAAATTAACTGTACGAACATTTTTTGTTTGTCTTATTTACTTATCTTAGTCAAGAAACGTTTTTAAGGAAGTTTGATAACATTATTATGAAGCTTATGATATAAGGAAAACAAGGTAATAACAAAAACTTGTGCTTATTGGTAATTGCAGACCTCATTACTCAATTATTTATTACTTCAGTACCATCCCATAACTTCGATTTACATTGTCAATAAAAATTGTATACTCGCCTTTGCCCACTCAAGAAAATGTCATGCAAGTTTTTCCGTTAACATTTTAATTAAGAGATTAATTACTGATTTTGTCATAATATAAGCTTAAAAGCATTTGAAATAGATTTAGTTCATTAAGTAACCAATAAATTTGAAAGCTTCGCTTGAAATATTGTAATTAGAACGGAACTCGGGAACGTTTGTTAGAATTGTTTTACCTTTTGAACTAAAATTTTCACTTTAATAATACTTATGTAAGATAATTACTACTGTTAGATTTATGTACATTCTGCTTTGCGTACAGCCGACTTAATTAAGACAAAACATGTGACAATTCAGGTAATTTACTGAAACAGTAATTAACTTACAAACTTACGTCAAGTAATTTGGTAAGGTATTTTGATTAATTAAAATTTTACACTATTTTCAAAATACAAAAGCTACAAGTAATTTAGTCGAATCGATTTATATAATCCTAGGTATACGTTTGTCATTATTATTATTTTTTATAGGAGAAGGGGTCAGACGAGCGGCAGGATCACAAGGGTCATCGACGCCTGTGGACATCTGTAATACTAGAAGAACGAAGAAAGAAGTTGCGGGCTATTGAGAAAGTTTTATACACATTACAATATCTGTAGGGACACGAAAATGAATCTAGGACATGCAGATTTCAAGTCAAGTGTTTAAAGACTGAGCCATGGACGCTATATCTACCTTATTTAACATACGATATAATATAGTACTTTGACAAACAACCTTTGTTATAGTATGTAAAACATTGCACTCTGACGTACAGTGCTTATTGGAGTGACCATGAGCTTAATAAAAGAGACAACACGTAATGTGACCGTCGCAAAATATCATTGACAATAGCCATGTTTCCATTACAACCTATTGTAGCCTATTACTGAACGAGTCTAGTAATTGCTTGTATTGACGATATTTGCAATATAACTATCTAACTAAACTGGAGTATCCTAGTCTCGTTGGTCTCTACGCACTCTAAAAGTAACAATTGGATTTAGTTCTTAATTTCATCAATAGATGGAGTGACATACATAAAAAAATACAAAGTTGTTTACATTTCTTTAAAAAAAGAGCGTCTTTTTTCGCTCCTATTTTGTTTTCTATCTGTGTTCTCTGTCTCCCGTTGTTATCTATCTCTATTCACGAATAAGGTTTTAAGCTAATGCTATGCTATGTTTTAAGCTAAGCTTATGGACTGCACAATATACCAAAAAAACTATTGTAGTAACAATAACCTTCTATTAGCAACATTTTATGCTAATAGAATTTATTTTCCTTTAAAATCAAACAATTTCAATTACTTAAGGAGACAAATTCCATTTCCACTAATTAAATATAATCCAAAAATAAATATCAAATATTAAGCTTAATTAAATAGAAACGTGTAAAATTTATCGTTTGATTTATTTTAAATTTAAACGCAAAGACAAACGTTCCAATTACAACCCAATTCTGTAATTAACGGCTCGGACATTATTTTGAGTCGCGTTCTTTAATTAAAGGGATAAAAGCTAGCTCTAAATAGGAAATTGAATTCGCTTCAGGCAGCTTCAAATAGATTCATCTATTCGGTTCCATTTGCAAATTGCTGTAGAGTGTTCTAGAAACAAAAAAAATCTTTATTATAAAACGTGTCATCAATCTGCCCATTTCCATACATCTCTATCAGCCATCGTATCTGAACTCACACACTTCCTACGCGTTCGTTTCACGCATTCCATCCGCACCTTCAATATCATCACCTTCTAGTTATAAAACGACCTTTGTTATAAAAGTGTAAGAATATTTTAAAAACATTACTAAATGAGTTCAAACGCCAATAGCCTAATGGTGAAGTGTACAGATTGCCGATCACATGGTCGAGAGTTTCAATATGATTCAAATATTAATGTAAAGTAAGGTTCTTATAGATGCAAGTGTCTACAATAAATCCCACTTTTTTATTATCAGGCAACTTCTACGTATTGTTATTAAAATAGAAAGTTATATTGACATAATATAACTTATAAAATGTTCTGTATGTAAATGTTCAAACATATTTTAATACATCTATAATCACTTCCTACCAATCCCTACCAATTACTAATGTAAACGTTAAAAAAACTCTTTTTCTGGTAGCACGAAAAGCTTTTATATAGTAATGGGTAAGATTTTTTTTTCTAAGACAAACTGATTATCTTCCCTCGCGAAGCTTTTTCTTTTGGTTAGAAATTAAGCTTACATGTACAAAGCTAAGCGGTTTACCGGAAAATCCGGTCTTATTTCCGGTTACGTAAAACACTTACTGCACACGGTACTTAAGTCAAAAAGGTTTTGTTCGAAGATGGTAAATTATTATTTTATCCACCCTTAAAAGAAAAGAAAAGACTGATTAATTGGAAGCGGTTGGGATTTGAGTGCCTCTGTATAAACAATATTTTTCACCAATAGATTTATTCACAAGACATTGATTTCCTTCAATGTAAAAATTGTTGATAGAAAAAGAAAGAGTCAAATGTCAATATTCACATTTGCGGGGGTCAATTTCCACTATAGCCAATTTTTTGCCCGCGATTAAATCGCGAATGAATACACTTAATTGTGCTACAAGTGAGCGACGGGCTGCGAACGCGCTATAATACCAATCCCACTCACCCTTAAGAAAAGCCCCCGATGGGCTTGAAACTAGTCGGTACCGACACCGATTTACACGTGACTTAAGCCTTTGTATAAGTACTACAGTGTTCAGTTAACTTCTAAAACAAAAAAATGAATCGCTGAATGTGTTGCTAAGCGCAAATCTCGAGAACAGTTGAACCGTTTTTTTTTTTTTTAATATTCCTTGACGTACGAAGATGGTTCTTACGGACAGATTTCTTTTAATTGCCCGCAAAAGTCTAAATACAATACTTTTCTCTACACCCATGTAATCGATTGGTAATGATACTTAAAAGTCAATTTGAACTTTAATACCAAATGATAAAGACGAGTATTGAGTGACAGATTCTTACACATCAGTTTCAACTGTCAAAACATCTGTATAGAAATATATGTCATACCTTTTAGAAATATAATTAATTTACACTCAAGAGCAAAGAATCCGGGTCACTTAGTAAGACCTATAATTATAGAATGAATAAATCTAGAACTAAGAATGCAATATTATAAAATAAACGGTGTTTAATAGACAATATATTACCCCTCAATTGAAGCATTAACACTTCTTAGTTATTGCAAGGTTGCGTCGTAAAAGATCAAATTTGAAATAGGGAGACTTTCGAAGATGCTACGAAATTATTGCACTTAATTGTGTTTTTCTTCTAATCTGTTGTTAAATGTGTCTATAAACCAGATTGATAGTACTCATAGTGTTGAACAAAGACATCATGTTTCCAATTTTTGATTCAAATACACGATCAGCAATTTTTTGTAAATAAAACATTTTCACTTATAACTTTATTACTTTAATTTAAAGGGTGTTACATTACCTATTAAACACCGTTTATTTGATTAAGCAGGATTCGTTGTTTCCAAGATTTTTAGGTTTATTTATGCGTAAAGGTGACTCGCGTTCATTGCTTTTGACTAGAACTTACGATTTTTTTTATTATTAATAGTTTTTATGTCTCTACAGACTCGTGGTCCGTGTTATTTTTTGGTCTATTCAGTTCTGACTTCCTAAATTTAATTTATATCTTCTTATATAATTATAGTATAATTTTTTTGTGCCAATTAGACTGCAACGTCATAGGACTTTCAGAACTTACTATTCGACAAGGCACGTCTTACAATCAACTTTAATCAATCGATAATTCATATCTATATATCACATGTATAAAATTGTATTAGCTATTAAGTACTTATACTATAAGTGTTTATACTATACGTTGAGATTGTTGCCCGTTAGCTGAATGGTTGTTATCACAGTTTATCATTTCTATTGACATAACAGAGCGTTATTAACAACGCGGATGTGTTTATAAATTATTTGCTTAGTACTGACAGATATTGTGTTAAGTATAACCGTTTAATACGATTGAATTTCAATATTACATCTAGAGATTACTTCGGAAATAATTATAGATGATTTAAAAAAAAATAATATTAACTTTGATAATCTATTCAATGTCTGTTTATTACAGTTGCAATCTGAGATTTTGTTTATTTAATTACGTATATTCAAATAAGAAATTAATTAATATACAATGTATATTTTAATATATAATAAAAACGACAATAGTCTAATTATTAAGAAACGGATTTCCGATCAAGTAGTCGATAGTTCGAATCCCGTCATTCGACTAATATCAACCATATTCTAGCATAAGTTTAGAACTTAGTTGGAGTAGTAAAAGAAATATTAGTGAATTGACAAATATATGAAAATACGTTAAAAAAATGTACGTTTTTTTTTGTTTAAAATAAAAATCAATCTGTATAAAGATTTCATTTGTTTTATATATAAGAAGTTATCGTACAATATGAAGGCTGATAGAGATGTATGGATGTAGTACATACAGTGCCGATTCTATGAAAAGTGACGGCAGTTTGATGATGAATGTTAACTCACAAGTGTTCATTTCAGTGGTAGTGCGTTTATGATATTGACCTTATGGAAACATCCACGAGCCGAGTTACGTAACTGACTTTGTATGATAAACAGCTTACGTTTATTTGTCGTATCAATAGTAAATAACATGCGGACAATGTGTGATAGTGTTGAACAATTATTTATTACATCTAGATTAGCCAATACTTAACCTAATTGATGACGATTACCACAGAGCGGTACGAAAGGATATCCTCTTTGACTACAAGTCTAGTCCAGTGGTCTTTTCTATCCAAGGGTCAATGTACAATGTGAGGTAACACTGCCGACCGCACCGTGTACTAAGTAGTTGACACAACCAAACTATTTAATTTTATTAATATATTATAACTTGTTTCCCGTAGATGTAAATTAATTTAGAACTGTTTTTTTTTTTATTTTGAAACAAGTTTCTTAAAAGTGTTCGTGGTTTTTATTAATGTTTTTTTTTTCTTCGAAATATGTATGTAATTCTAAATGATCGCGGGACGCACAAATACCTATTGCGGGCCGCGGTTTTACGTCCACTGGTCTAATCTGTTGGTAGACGCGTGTTTGTAGGATATTGGACCGGCATAAAATAAAAGAAAGAAATGTCAAGGTGTAATGTATCATTAGTCTATCTCGCAATAACAAAAGACATTCTATTCTCAAATCTATAATACACTTCTGTCTTTATGATATTGAAAAGTTTTGTTTCGTCGTCGAGATGTACTTAAAATTTATCGTCTTATTTACAATATATAATTTCTATTGCACAAAATTGCCAGTTATTTTAATATTTTAGGTACTCCTTCATCCAATGCTTTTATGGTGAAGAAAAACATCGTGATGCAATCTGCACATATCTGCGAAGTAATTCAAAGATATGTGTGAAGTCAACCCGCACTAGGCCAGCGTTGACTATGGCATTGTCACCCCTAATAAAAGGGTAGGCACCGAGCTCCTCGGTATGTCGTATAGTGAGCTGATGATGATGTGATCGTTTTAAATTTAAAATGTATGTATAACAATAGATATTTTGTATGAATCTTTAAAACGAATAGGAACAAAGCAAACATGCATTTCACAGATAAAATAAAATGAATTTCCTTTTCTAGAGATCAATTCTATAGTAGAAGAGTCTCGATATTGTCTGAATTCAAATTTCAACCGCAACATCAAAGGAATACGGGAATTGCATTTTGCTTTGGAATTATTGGAAATATTTCTTTTATATTTTTCTGCAAATATACATAGGTTTTTTTCATCTATACATTATGTACATGAATATTTAAGTTGACGTATTGAATGCACTTATAACCGGTGTCGGCACAGACTAGTTTCGACCCCGAGACTAGTATTTCGCGGTTCCGGTCCATTTCTCACTGAAGAAGGGCCCGTGATGGGCTCGAAACTAGTCGCTACCGACACTAGATAAATACGTAAGTGTTGTCCGTTTTTATACTTAGTTTATTTAAAAATAAATTAATATTGTTCTTGCCTAATATGATTGCTATATGATTGTGTGAAAGAGGATATGCGTAAGAAGGTTGTGAGTTCAGATATGACGGCTGACAGACGTATGGAAGAGTAGTACATACTGTGTCGACCCTCCGTAGGGTGAAGGGCAGGTTGGTGATAATGAAGTTTGTGAGAATTCATCTTTGAAGTAAAAAGAGTAGTCACAGATGATTTAACCTAAAGGCTTCCACTACGTAAGTGCATCTATCTCTATCTCTTCAAAGTGAGTGAAAGAGATGACGATTTATGACTGTATAGTCAATGTAAGCGACTAAGACTATGTAACGGTTCTGCTTTAGAAAGATACAAAGTCCGAGCACGTACCTGACATAAATCGAAATGATTAGATAACTGATAAAACTCCTTTCCAATTAATTCTAAACTCCTTAATTAACGGTCATGATGCGTGGAGCCAAACCCGAACCCGTATTGATAAATTACATGATAAGATATTGGACACATTCGAACAAATGTAAATGCTTAGAACAGATTTCATAAAAGATATTCAGTAATTTGTGACATTTATTTAAACGTTCTTAAATTCACGATTCATTTTATGCTCTATAAATTTCCTATAATTTCCACGTCTGTCAAACACGAGGTAATCTACGGTATTTAATATCTATAGTAAATCAAGTGACGAAATTAATTTATAAAAAAAAACAACATCAATAATATTAAAGTATTTCAAATCTTTTATTTTTATTTTTTTACTAGATTTCAAATATTTTAAAATACTTAGGCACAAACGTTCAATTAAATCTAAATTAAAATAAAGTAATATTTCAAAAATCGAAATAATTACAGGCCTTTAAAAAACAGTTATAACTGGCCATTAGCAACTAATTATAAAA
Source organism: Papilio gigon (assembly GCA_027563995.1). Lineage (NCBI taxonomy): Eukaryota > Metazoa > Arthropoda > Insecta > Lepidoptera > Papilionidae > Papilio > Papilio gigon. The sequence continues at coordinate 6,415,424 of JAODUI010000003.1, forward strand.
AAAAAAATACTTACATCGCTAGTCACTTTAACGCTAAAATTTCTTCTAAAATTATAAGGTGTCCGAGACAGTCTCTGCGCGGCACTCGTTCTCAAACATAATATGAATTTATCATAACACATTTTAAAATGATGAAAATAAACGTAGGCAATTAAACAAAGCTTGTTCCACAGTGCAGTTTATCGGACATGTTTATAAATTGATGTGGAATCGACCACTGCGATAGTATACAATATTACAACGGCTCTTATGTTTTAATATGTTATGATTTGAAACATATACATGACGTTGTTGATAAAACCTTTATCACTCGGCTTTACTTATTTCAAGGCATTTTATTAGGTTCATATAAGAATTTTAATTAATTTTATCGCATCATAATAAACAAAATCTTACAATCTCATTAATATTATTAATATTTTAATTGTTAAATTATAGATGGATGAATAAATATTTATTACCATATATCTTTCTCTTCTCTTCTCTTTCTGAAATTTGCAGATGTCGATTATAGTCTGGTAACACATAGGCTAATTTTTTATATAGCTATTAAACGATTAAATTTCGATGTATTGTTTATCAGTACATTGCCAAATTAAGTTAACGAATTTTGATGAAACAATATATAGAACAAATACTTCCACCTCTTGTCTGTCTTCTTTGTGGTCGTGTTATAGTACAGTCGAATATTTCATTCGTGCTGCAGATAATTGGCTACGGATCCTATATTGGTTTAAAGTCGAGACTAGGAGGTTTGGGAAATAATCCCAGTGTTAAATAAATCATCATCATCATAATCACCTCACTATGCGACACAGTGCGTCTTGGAGCATAACCAAGAAGGATTCTTATGGCATAGTCAACCACGCTGACCCAACGTAGGAACGAAATAAATTCTATTAACCAGTGTGTTTGGGATGATTACACCCGCATTTCCACTATCTTATCCAATCAACAATGAACCCTACAGATAAAGAGGTATTTCGTAAACAATAGACATGTTTGTGTTTGATAATGCTAGTAAATGATACATCGTTATATATACATACATAAATACATTTATGTAGGTCATTATTAAAATTACTTCCGCGTTATTATTTACATGGTCGAACGACAGTAAAGTAATTTAAAACAATAAACAAACATTCTTAGAAACCACCCTTTAAAACATAACGAATAACATGACATTGTTAGGTACTTTCCCAAAAGCCTAGTTAAGGGTACGGGTTTCCGATCACGTGGTCGACAGTTCGAATTCCGCCGTTCGATTATTATCGTGGACCATATTCTAGCACAATTCTAAAGCTTAGTAAAAGTAATAATAATAATAATAATAATAATAATTTATTTCATGACACAAACAATATAGTACACACAAGTAATATTAGTGAATCAAAAAAAATCTGGTGATATTAAATAAATGTATTATTTCTTTACAATCGTTATTTTAAAGTATGCTTAAGTTAAAAATATAATTCGATTTTTAAATATTGTCTGTTAATGATAGAATAATTAAAAATAAAATTATCTTTGTCAAAATGTAAAGTTCGCGAGTTTATCATTGAAACAAAAAGCATTAAATTTGTACATCAAATTGATAGTGTTTGGCAAACTTAATTCAAGCAACGGATGTGTCTAATTACGTGAGTAAATCATAAGTTTGGAAACAATCATGATTTACATTATCACAGATCATTAGCGTGGCTTTCGACGCAAATTTCGGGCGTTTACTTTCATAGTGAAATATACCACAAGCTGGAACTAAGCCTTATTGCAACTTGATCTTTAACATTATATAAAAAAAAACAATCTTATTCTTCTTCGAAAGTACAAAGCAGAGATTCGCTTTTTTTCTTCATCTAAATCCCTTTCATACCTTTATTGTATACATTGAACACTCTTCTGCTACCGTAGACCTGCGCCCGATCTGTCGCGGGTCCCAGGATGTCCAGGTATATTTCGTGAAACACTAATCTAAAATTAGTACGCCATATTTACAGTATTATAGCCGATTCACAGTCATTGTTATTTTAATATGTATATCTTGATTATACATTTACATTTAGTAACTAGTGAAGTAAGAAAAAAACATTTTTAGTTCGCGTAATACGCCTTTTTTAATACAGACTTCAATTTTATTAACTACATTGTTAACATACAAAACTTATTTAAAATGAACAACGAAAGAAAGCAAACAATATCTACAAAACAACAACAACGACAATGTAAGAGCGTAAGGACACAGACCAAGACATCTGCGGCCAGCGGGGAGTCTATATGTGGTGGACATTACTATACACACCGCGATTGAAGTAGATAATGTCTAACCACAGCGCCCTCTATCAGGGCGCGGCAGAAACGGCGTCAACATGTATAAATAAATACACTCTAAACAATAGTCTTAGAAATAAAAATATTAAATACAAACATCGCAATAATAAAATACAATCTGGTTGGATTTTTCCCCACAACATCGCGAGCCTCGCGGGAACGATGGCGGAGTATTCGGGAACTTTTAACATCTTTCACAAAAGTAAAAGATGAAAAACACAGAGCTATGAAATTCTTCGTCCTTATTTTAGATGTGGCAAAAATTACTTGTAAAAAGTCCGTTTAGTTTTTACCAAACATATGATATGATCATAATAAAAAAACAACCATGCTAATAACACACAATACAGAAAACCAAAAGATTTTTTTTAATCGAACATGGAACAACAACTAAGAAACAACAAACAAAGTTTTACTTTTCCCTTTTGACAGGGGACTGGTGTCCAAACTAGAATACCCTGTGTTTTGGATTTAAAAAAATACCATCGTCATCAGCCCAACGTCCACCGGCCGCACGTATACCGCCCTCGTCCAATGCAGTCCCGCAATCTTGACCAAGTCATCGGTCTATCGTGCGGGAGGTCTACACAGGTATGGCCTATCAAATTCTAGGACTTTTAAAAGTTAGACTTATTATATAAACCAGTATTATTAACTTAATAATAATGAAGGGCCAATAGCCTAATGGTTAGAGGTACGGACTATCGACCTAACGGTCGTGGGTTCTCCCACCATTCGACTATTGTCGTGAATTATATTCTAGCACAAGTATTTCAAGCATACCTGAAAAGTTACAAGAGATATTAGTAAATCGAACAAAAATCTGTGGACTGTAGAAGGCATTGGGAAAAGCCTATGTCCAACAGTGGGTGGACAGGGGCTGATGATGATGATAATGATGGAGCAAAAATCTTCTCTCTAATCTCAAATTTGTTATATCTACTCTGCTGGCGCAACCATACAAAGTGTTCCTCCGACCGAGACGACGAGAGATCGCCAACGTCTCTGTTACATCTTGCAATTCATAAATCCATGTAAAGTAAGATTAAGAAAAATATTTATCGCGAACAAGAGTATACTAACCGTACCATTGTTGGATGCATTACTTTTTGTTAGATGGAGAAAGCAGTTTGTGTTCGTCACTTATAAAGCTAACTTCTAAACGTGCCAAAACGATTATCATAATCCTTTTATTAAGTGTGCAACTATAGCACGATTGATCCAATTATCCTTTCTTTTACTTTCATCAGCTCTAAAGGTCCCCACTGAGCTAACTAGCCATATAACTAGGACATAGTCAAATCACGCTGGCCCAGTGCGTGTTGGTTGACTTCACATATTTCTTTCAATGTCTGTCCAGATATGTGCAGGTTGCATCACGATTTTTTCCTTCACCGTAGGAGTGTCGGATAATGTACATAATTTCAAATTCGAAAAACACATTGATTCATGGCGGGAATCGAGCCTGGACATCGATCGAATCTGTCTAGTACAGTCCCGTCCGGTCAAGCGCTTAACAACTGCGCCGCCGACAGTTTTATTTTACTTTATATGATATATTGTACCTTATCTCCTCTTCCTATATCATAGAATTCTAGTCTATATCTAGATGATCTTAGACAAAAAATTACGAACCTAACATTTTAACAGCTGGTGAACAAAAAAGCATGGGTAGGTTATAAATGTAGTATGATATCTCTTATACAAGTGTCACTATCTAGCTCAGCTCAATCTAGCTCAGCTGACAACGACTTTGAAATAAAAATAATTATACAATATGGATTGTATACAATAAAGAATAGAGTTTACTATCTATCGAAGTTTTTTTTTAAATTGCTTGATTACTTTTTAGAGCATTTAGTTTAACTTACTTACTTTATTATAAAAAAAAATGTGATGTAATATTGTGTGATAAAACACACAATACACTTTCCTTTGTATTCACACGCAACAATTGTACAACAGAATGCAGCTAATGCAGTTGTTTTGTCTTGAATCCGTAGAACAGTGTTATCTACTTTACAGCTCTTATCTGCAATACACATTTGAATAAATGACACAACCGAGGGCATGCGGAACGGAGTACGTTATAAATAATTACAAATTAATATTCATATTTGATGAATATTTAATTTGACAGTTGGTGTCATGCATATTCTATCGGAATATTTGTAAACAACGATAATAGAACCTAAAAGCGGATACTCATCAGTGTGGAATTAAAAACATAGCCGAAGTTACTCTGGCATACAGCACCTTCCAATGAAAGTTACGTCGAAAGCGGTCAAGAGGTTTCGAAGATTACTCGGAACAAACACGAACTTGCCGACAGACAAATGAATTGACGTTTCATTACAAAAAACATAAATGCATCATAGTCGAAAAATACGTTTTTTTTTGTTATTAATAATTGCGTATCATTAACTATCCAATCGTTATTATAAAAGAATATTAGTCATGATCTCTTTATTTCGAGATTCAATTTATTAAATAGATGATATAAATAGCAAATACCGAAACGCCAATAAAGATTATGGGTACGGATTACCGATCTAGAGGTCGTGGGTTCGAATCCCTACATTCAACTATTGTCGTGAACCATATCGTAACACAGGCTCAAGTTTACCAGGAATGGTCATAAGAAATATAAGTAAATTAACAAAAATCTATTATTATTTTAATAAAAAAAAATGTATTTTATCTTTGTACTTTATATAGTATTCTACCTATTATTAGTGGTACTAATTACATTACCATATTTTTCATTAATCAAAAATGTTCTCCGCAGAGTCGCAAACTTCCAGTGTAATGCAGCTGTAACAAATTTATGGCCTCTAATAAGCACTCACTTTGTAATTTATTACAGTTCGGATACAATATCTCTAAACGTTCCGTTCCGATGCAACACTCGGCGTTGAAATTTCATTTGCATTTGTAATGTTCATACGTGAACCGCGACTTCACAACCGGCTTGAGAATACTAATGTTTTCTTGTGATTAGATTTGCCTTTTAAATAGATTTTCAATATTATACCTTACTAGCTGTTGATCGTGACTTCGTCCGCGTGAAAAATAAATCTCAATCTTTTTAATTCATTTTTCTGAAAGGCCGTCAACAGATTTGTGGTTCCCCTGGTATTGCTGTCTGGGCATCGATGATCACCTCGTGATCTAGCCGATGGTTTGCACCCTTCTCTTATAGAAATAAACTTAATTAGTAAGCTATACCTCGTTTCACGTTGTAACCATTTTTGTTCTAAACTTCATGCAGTTCCTTTCACAATGTTCGTTCACCCCAATATGAAAATTTAGGAGAACGTAAAAGACGTAACTGACTACGATTTTTAACAAGCTTACTCAAATATATATTGCCTCCATACAATAATGCCTACGGTAAACACAATTTTGTGTATCTTCTACCGCAACTGCTCAACGGCCTGGACAACGACGTGCTGGAACTGGCGCTGATACAGGCAGCAGCGACTAGAGGTTGAGCATAAACCCTGGGGGTTTTTTAACAACCGTTTAAATTTTTTTTCTGTAAAATGCTGTATACTTGAACAAAATTAATAAAATATAAAATAATGTTCCAAATTTAAAATCAACGGATTGCTAAGCAACAGATGACTTACTAAACAATTTTGTTATTCTCTCTTCTTCTTCTTCTTTCTCCTGCCCTGGTCCCACTTTATGTAGGGTCGGCACAACATGTTCTAAACAATTTTGTTATTATGAGGATATTTAACAGAGACTTAAAATGTAATACAAAGATGTTATATGTCGAAATGAAACTACCTCGCCACACTCCAGCTTTGATTTAATCTTTTCCCGAAAACATTGCAACCGCATTTTTCTCTGCATAAGGCTTACATGGAATTAGCATTTTCAGTGGAAACGTTATTCAAATGCAAAGTTGGCGGAGGCGATTCCGAACAGAAATTGAATCGTATAAAAGTAGTAAGGTTGAAAGCGTGGAGCTTTAGACTTCAGACTTTTTTATTTAAGTTATATTTGATTTACAATATCTGTAAATCATCATATCATAATTTTACAAAAATAAAACAAACACTTGTCTTCTTTTAAATACTTCGATAGAATTTGATTTGAATGTAACAAGAGAAATAAAACTAGGAAGTATGAAAGAAAAAATGTATTGTTGCAGAACAAAGAAGTAAGATAAAAATATAAAACGAAAAAGATCAAACGCGCACTGACAACACAACTCCGGGGCTAGTATTGACGGTACGGTCTTACTATCACTCTATTGATGGTAACTCGGCACGTTTCTTTCGTCACTGACTAGTCACCGTCTTGAATATACGTTTATAGCTTCACTAAGCTTGAGGTGGCCGGGCGGAGAGGGCGCTTAGCTTAAACCTAGTTCAAATGCTCCGTTATATTACCGTCCGAATTATATTACTGTATTGGTAACCAAAATCGTCGCTTAATGTAGATTTAATACGACATATGTATAAGACATCTTACGGACGGCTTAAGTATGCATTTAACGCTAAATGCGATAGTTAGCAGACAAAATTGATTGTCAGTATAATAAAATTAAGCTACATAATTAAATTACTCACATAAATTTGAAAATATCTAATGTGCTCGAATTAAAGTAAGAAGGACGACACTTATGTATGCTTCGGAAATATTTTTAACAGGAAAATTCGGGCCGCCAGTTCCTCTTAAACCGATTTTAAAGTGCACACAGACTGAACTCGAATAACGTTTCTGGCAAAGGGAATTAGTTTCTCGTCCACGATAGAGTCGTGGCTTGTTTATTTTGTTCAACAAACAAGAACATGATATGTTTTTGAGAGGAATGGTTCTACAGATATATAACGTTGTCATGAATTAGAAAACAAGATATGAAAGTGAACGTAAATAGACAAATAAACTTTTTAATGTTGAACATGATAAAATTCATGTTACAGATATATGCCTATATCCATCGATGAGCAAAGGCTGATGATGATGAGGGTATATAAACATTATGATGATATCGCTTATTACAATTTATTATATGTTAAAAGATTACGAGATGTCGAAGAAGACCGAGTGGAAAGATTACATGTAAGTTGACATAATTTTTTGTGAGTGGGACAATTTAAAAAAAAAACATTTAAGCCGAAAATGATCTAACAAAGAAAGTACATAAGAGAAGAAATTATTATAAAAAATATTAACAAGAAGATATTTGAATTCAATAATGTTCATTTGAAATAAAATAAATTTTACTTAAACATCGCTTTTCAGCAATTCAGTCCAGAATACTTGAGAAAAGTAAAAGCTTATTGGATCCTGGTCGAAACGTCGGTGGAAGCGTTCAACGAAACGTGCTGAACTTATCGTCGACGACTTAACCGTTGCAGACATTTCTCTTTGTTATTAAGTTATTATGTGCAGTGAATTCGTTTCTTTTTAAATCACAGAGTTTATCCCTTGTACTTTAATAGTAATTCTTAAATGCCTTTTGACCTTTTTTAAATCACTTGACATCTTTACATTGAAAAATTCTACCTTAATTATCCAAAATTCTACGCCTAAGTCACCTGAAATTATGTAAATGAGCCATTGAGGATGATACAAACAATAGATTTTTCACTACTGGATATTGATTATCTATAGGTGTTAATTTTGAACGTCTAGATAATGGGACAAATTTGATAATACATTATTCTTCTGTCAGCTCTATAGCCTTTTGTGAGGCTGGGTTTGGTACAAGTTTTTCCATTTAGATATATTACTGGCAACAGTCTACCAATTTGTTCTCTCTCTCTCTCGTTCTCTTTCTCCACCTCTCGGTTTACGCCTTCTATTTATCGAAATATCGGTTTCAATCGACCTCGAAGACCTTCGTCATTACTCGTCATGAGCCATAACATTCTGTGTAAAATATCCTCGCAATTATAAACTGTATTCTACGTAATGCTCGTAAAATTAGAATAAGCTTCTGCTTCACCACATACACAAACATTGCAGACACTAGTATTCTCATTTGAATACATAACCTTAAAATAACATTACTTCGAAGAACTGAGTTTGCATGTAAACAGCACATAGCATCTTATCCACTCACTTCGTTGCCAATAAATGCAAACGTAATGGAGAAAGCAAAGCATTGTATTGAGAGAATTGCAAATCTCTATACACATTTAAAAATTCACTCGTTTACGTGATTAAGAGACGTAAATATACAGTGTGGAATTTCAAATGAGCTCATGCGCATCACTGACATCGATATATCCAAGTGAATTTGTAGTCCTTTTTTTGTCAATCGAAGAATCAATAGCCGTTACACAAATAAATTAACCTACTTTTTCTTTTTTTGTAAAACAACAGTAATAAAAGTTGAGGCACATTTCTTAAGCTTGTTACATCTGGTCACGTGGTCAGCCTATTAGTCCTTGTTTCGTAGACAACCACAACTTAATAAAAACATCGAAGCGTTCCTAACTCAATTAATGTTCTGTTCAATGAACAAAGTTTCGCAGCCAGTCCGACCTCTTGTATCGACAGTTTAATACTTTTGCATTGTTCGTTTCTTACCAAATGTTAGTAGATTTTTATTAATTTCCTAACATTCCTTGTACCGTACCAAATAAACTCTGGGCTTGTGGTAAACTATGGTTACAATAGTCGAATAACTGGATTCGAACCGTCGAACACATGATTATAAAACCGTATCCTTAACCATTAGGCTGTTGGTGCTACATTATACTATGGTTTGATTAAATAAATTAATTCCATATGTGGTTTTTGCATAGTCTGTAGTTGAGTTCCTCGTATCAACAAAATGAGAAAAATAATCTCAACTACGAAGAGGGGACAAATGGAGGTCCGTTTATTTCAAGATATCGCCGATTTGTATCGTAAACTGGAATGAAGTGATTTTGCTCTGTCAATTGTTGCTACAAATTGCCAGTTACGAGTCAGCTCAAAGCTTCGCCGGACGTTCGTAAAGAAAGGTGAAAACACCGGGATTTTTCTCTTAAGAACGTTTCACGCCGCTACCCGAATCTTTTGTGTTCAAGAACACTAATGCTTTTATATTCTCTATATATTTTTCTGAACTTTTATTGGTTGAGTGGTCCCTTTCTATCTGACTTCATCGTTTTTAGCTCTTTCGATCCCTTAGCCTTGATTTAAATGATGAGTACTGAAATTAGTTTAACTTATTTTCTTTTTTCCCTTTTCTGATTTGTGCAAGTTATGTGTTGCGATAATCATTTATTTTAGAATGCACTTTGAGAACTTGATATTACACTTACAAATCTTTACTGTTTATTATTTAGTTCTCAATCCAAATAAATCGGTATTATTTTGACCGAGAAAAGTACTTTCACCTATTTAAAAAGTAATCAGTTTTATTTTCAATAAGTTTGTATTAAAAGTTCGTTTTAAGCATCTCGCGACCCGGATGACCTTTCCTCTTTGACATCCTTTCATTTAAAATTTGACAAATTCCGTCATTTTGTTCGAATCACTTAGCAACTGAAAGCTTTTGCACAGATTGTATCATTAATTTTCATCGAAACGTTCAAAGATCATGATTTTTTGATATCGCTCAAGGAAATCTCTGAGATAATTTTCCGAGATTTGGAGACCACGGCGCAATCTGGCACAAGAATATGTAGGTTGCATCACGATGTTCTCCTGCACCGTAAGAACGTCGGATAATGTACATTCGAAAATCGAAAAACCCATTGATACATGACGGGGATCGAACCTGGACAATGTCGAGTACGGTTTGGACCGCATAACAACTGCGCCAACGGCGATGGAAGCATGCTGTATGATTCACTATGTTGTCTTGCTGGTGGCTGAACTGAATTTGAAGAGCGAGGCGTCATATCTTTGATCGGACACCCTGCCAGCAGCAGCGCCTTGTGGTGTAAACACAACATCTAGTAAACTGCAGATATTAAGGACTTTCTTTTCGTATTTCGTATTCTTTTCCGTAATATAAAAAAGATAAAATCAATTGACTGACTAGTCCATGAGTCCAACACAATTATTCTATGAGAAAATGCTTAAAAAAACCTTGTCAAAAGAAATAGTGACAGATGAATTAAATGATAAATAAACTGGATGAATCAATCTTCCCTTATCACCTCTAGATAATAAACAAACGTAGGGTATGGGACTTAACACCAGAATACCTAATACTTTAATCGGAGAGCAATGCAATGGCATCGAATATTTCATCATTTGAATGTCAAAAGAAATGTCGGTGTAAAAGAAGCCCCAAAAGACCAGCAAAACCCAGCTTTTGTGAGTAAGTACTGTATAAATTTCGTATCACGTTTACAAGGTCTTAACAAACGATACGCTTTAAACATATACAGAGGATTTCTTTTTAAAATGTGCTCTTTTACAAGTTCCCAAAAAAGATTTACTCAAAGTACTTTGCAAGTAGTGTCCTTTCTCCAAATTGTTCCTCCCTTCCCAAATGCGCTCGAACATTTCAAAACAAGATGAAAACAAGAATGTTATATTATGTGAACATTTTAACATATAGTAATATTATTTTTAATTTCTTATATCGAGTTGAAATACGAAATAAGGTAGATGTTCAACGTCTGAGATTCACATAAAACTACGTTCTAAATTTCATAGTGATGCGCAGACAGTTTTATAAAGCTCAAAATGCTCATATTTAAATATAGCTTTAGAGTTTCAACTCGGTAATGGCTCGGATTATGTCCCACAGTATTATACACTAGCCAACTTAATTACAGCAGTTACCGGTTACTGCGGGACATGACAATTACACATTCATAATAATTGGACTAAAACTTTACAATACTTGAGACAATCTGTAGAGGAACTTAATGGTGTGCTTCATTTTAATTTTATTATCTTACCTCCCTCATTATGAGACTCCTTTAAGACTAAAACCTTTTTTTTAATTATAATGAGTTCCTTTCTATATTATTTTAATACTAACAGAAAACTGATAAATTACGGTAAAATTTACGCGACATTTTGACTACATTTCCTATCTGTGTTTGTGCCATTTTCGTTGTTTCAAAATTATATTTTCATTCACTTCTCGTCTTATACTTATTCAACCTTTTTATAGTTTGGCATTGGCTCTGCTTGTCGAAGTTACGGGCAGTCTTAAAAATTAATAATTTCTGAAGTTATGTTGGCATATGTAATGTCAATCAATATAATGGCCTCCCAAGATGTAAAATAAACCTCCAAAGTGTTGTCACAAATTTGCTGTAGTTTCGAGAGATTATTACAAGTTCAACCGAAAAGATTCATTAAAAATGTAGCTCAAAAAATATTTTGTAGTAGCAGTTCAAGATCGTCGTCGCCGACGCCCGAAAGGGCTGTCTCCCTTCCCAACCTCGACAAATCTATACCGATATTAAAGTAAGTTTTTAATCACTACTAACTGTTGCTTTTTTATGTTCATTCCGTTAATTTTCTTTCACGTTATGTAATAAAACAAATCTGATATTAATAAAATCAAATCAATATTTATTCTGTAAAGTTCTCTCGTATTGTCTTAATCATGTTATGTTTCAGACCAGAAATAGTAATAGAGGAACGAAGATGGTGCCCATACCCTATGATAATACGTCACTACATAGAAAAACCAAAGTCATCGGAAAAGTTTATGGCATTAAAAAAATGGTATAAATGTAATCAGGAAAAAAGGAAAAAGAAAGCTGAACAGAAAAGGGACATGCAAAGAGTACTGGCAGAAAAAGAGCGAGTAGAACGAGAGCGCTGTTTAAAAGAATTAAGAAGGTTACATTCGCATCATCAATCTCTCTGCTGCAGATCACAGTCGTTGCCAACGTTCAGTAAATCTTCGAAACCAGCTAAATCTTGCAAAATAAGCTATAAAACTCGCGCAACCACAGCAAAGGACAAGTAAGTCGTTTAAAATATTGTACATCCTTTTCAACCAACCAACACGCACTGGGTCAGCGTGGTTAACTATGGCCTAGTCACCCCTAATAATAGGGTAGGTTTCGAGCTCCTCAGTGAGGTCATATAGCTGATGATGCACATCCTTTTCTATGGACCTATGTCCAGCAGTGGGAAGACAAAGACTGGTATTGATAATGTCTGGCATGTCTTTTGAATGTTCCAAGTCGACTTGGTCAGGAGAATGTATACTATTTACATTAATTACAAATCTATTTACACAGTTTAAAAGATAATTCTTTGTTATAGCAGATGTAAATTAAAAAAACTGAAGAAGAAAAAAGACAAGTGTAGAAGGCAATCGTCTCCCTTCGGCTGCATTAAATTCTGTTGCAATGTCATCTGCTGCTGCACTTTACTGACCATAGTCGCTTTTGCCATCATAGTATTTGTACTTTAACACATTCAATGCCAATGACGCTTCGACACTCATACATATATGTCGGAATTGAACGTGTTAAAATATTCAATAGATCAAAATTAAAACTCTACTGTAATGATTACTTGTTAAGTTAAATAAAAAGGTAACTTATTAAATAACCAGCCCAAAATCTACCTTTGTAAGTTAAGATTTGATATTTATACATAAATACATTTTACCTCTGCTGTGTTTCTTTTATTGCTTGCCGACACACGTCTATAGAAGTTAAGGAAAACAACACCCTCGAGATTTGGTAGAAAACTATCTTTTTCCGAGACGCATATTGCCTTGGAAACAATCTATACCTCATTCAGTTACTGGTAACGGCACTCTTCTTAATTATACTCAGCGTTAATCGATCAAACAAAAAAATAAAAAATCCAGCTCGAAGGACCATAATATTAAACTCTGTACTGACGAATATTGTCAATTTAAATATTTTAATCAACTAATGTTTACGCATGCAGAACATATCGCAGGCTTTTTTTTCCAGATATTTTGATATTCAATCTCAAATGTTTGCGGGATAGGAAGGTAAATTAAAGTAAATATTGAATAATTGAATAATTTTGTATTTAGAATAATCATACATACTTGTACCAATTGTAACAAATTATCTACTGTACCGTGTTAAAGTGATGGACAATTATATTAACAGTTGAACATTTAAATATATAAAAAATATGAATGTAGTATCAATTTGTACCACATACAAATCTTTGATCACAATCACGTTCGCAGACCTATTTTATAAATTGTCCTAAATGTAAGATTTGATTGATATCATTTAAGTTTGCCTGGTAAATGCAACGAATTTTTTTTTTTTTAGATATACAGTCGCAGTTTTTCAATGCTTAGAAACTTTTTAGTTGATCAATACTACAGTATCAACTTATATATTATTGTAAAACTTTGGTTATATTAGTAAAAGGGACATACATTGCCCTACATTCTTGACTTTGTTAGCGTAAAGCATTCTTATTGTATTAGATTTGAGTTGCAACAATAAATGTCTCGCTTTATGTAGCTAACTACAATAATTCAGACAAATAATTTAGTATTTATCTTTAATACTAGTCCTAAATATATAATATTAAAGTTACAAAAACTAACATAAACAACGTAACAAATCAGTAAAAAAAAATAAGGCAACACTGAAATGAATACACGAGTATTTTTATCTGGTAACACTAAAGATCAGTTTCACGTAATTCGAACGGTTGGTCGGGGTGATTCGGTTTTTCAACTATGACCTTTTTAATCCCTTTCACCGTGTCTCCATCGGCACATCTCTTTCTATTCGGACTATGGACATTATTTAACTCCTTTAATGGCGACCTTCGATTATTCGATTCCAGCACCAAACTACTAATCGATGCCGTCAAATCGGTCGGCATGTTCCCATCGAGGCAGTACATTAACGACTCGGTAATCGAGTCGTTCGATTCCGATTTCAATATCGATAGATCGATGGGTGTGGCTGTAAGAACTGATCGGCTCAGTAAATATTCTCTGAACGGTTCCGATAACGATTTCGATTTCTCGATATACCCCATTTCGTGGGTTTTGATGTTCGGCTGCAATCCATCTTCACATAGTGTCGTATTTAAATCGGTTATATTTCTACGTTCGTGGCTGACGACGAACCTTGTGTTCTCTGACCGGAGAGGACTGACTTCGCAGATGGAACCCGATCTACCGTCGAAGGGTATGTTTCTCGATAATGACACGCTAGTTGAATGACCCGATCTAAAACCAATAATTTAATTGAGGTCCTCACCACAAACTTCACATTAAAAGGTAATCTCAACCGTTGAAATATTACCTTTTTTGATAGCTTTCTTAAAAATTTTTCAGACAATATCTAATTACTGAAAGGTGATTATTTTCTGGTATAAGTAAAGAATGAAAAAATTGAGAAGCATAAGGCTATTGTGGTATGGATATGTGTGAAGAAATGATGGGCACATTAACAAGGGGATGAGATTGTATATGGATGGCTATAGAGGGATCATCTGAAAGATTACATGCTTAAAAAGGTTTAAATTCAGATATGACGGCTGACAGAGATGTATGAAAAAGTAGTGTGGACCAAGTCTCCTTAGGGCAGGTTGATGATGAAAAAGGTATCTTATCGACCAGTATAACGAGACCTGTGGCCACGTACCTGTCGCAAGAAATAGAAGATCTTGACATGTCGTCGTCTGAGGACACGAAGTCGCTGTCGTTCTTCGGCGAGACGGACTGGTAGACCAGCTCCAACTTCTCCTCCTTGTCCGGCAGCGAGTCGCGCTGCTCGCACGTTACTATCAGAGGCTTCCTCGAACGGGGTGTCATTATAGATTCCTGTTTGAAGTTATTGTTTAAAAAAATATATTTTTTTAATTAACCATAACCCCAACAAAAATCAATTTAATTATTTCAAGAGATAATAATATTTACGTTCAGAATTAAATGTTTCGTTAAAATAGATTAATCATGCCAGGTTAAGAAGCAAAGTAAAGAAGGTCCGTCAACACACACACAGACACGTGCTAACACAAACCTGCATCGCTTTAGACAGTTTCTGCGTAGACTTCGTTATCGGAGACATGGAGGCTCTCCTGAAGTTGACACCATACGGTGTACTGCACTCCTCGAACACCTCCTCATTCAGACCCGGAGTGCTTGTTAAATAATGCATCTTGAACTCTATCTCTTCATCTGAAAGCTTACTTTTCTTTGGCGTCTCCACATCGACCATCTCACTCTCCATACATTCAGTCTCCGAATCTTGATCGTCCAAACAGGACACACAAGAAGTCGGCGTACCACGTACCGTACCACGTTTCTGGTATTTTTTATTCAAATTTTGAGAAGCAGATATAACTTTGGATCGGAACAATCTCGTGCCACGTTTTTTTGTATTTTTCGGTGTATCATTTTCTATTATACTCAAATTTGGTTCGGATACGAACTTTGGACTTAATTTTTTCGATTGATTCAATGCACCATCTGATAGTGTACTTTCGTTACTCTGATCTGAGTCGTAATCGTTGTCTTCTAAAGATTCAGTGCTGGCTATCTTATTCGCTAAATTCTTTAGAACAATGTTTTTATGAGTAACGTCAACTTTACTGTCGTCTGTAAATTTTATCTTGCCTTTACACGGCTTCTGTAAGTAACGCATGCGATTAGCACTTCACAAGAAAGTTATAGTCAGGTGAAGGAAAGGAGTTAAGGTGTTATATAGTACAATGCGATGCTATAATATTTCGCAATTATTAATAGGGTAAAAAACATTTTTATTATCTACTTTTTATGTACAATATTAGCGGATTTTTTTAATTCAATAATATTTCTAGTACCATTTAAACTAAGCTTTAATCTTATTACGATTACAATAAAATTGTCGGGATACGAACTGACGATAACGTGAATGAAATCCATACCCTTAACTATTGGGCTATTGTCGCGTTTTTACATTTTGTTGTAAAAAAAAACAAGTGATTAAAGTGTTTTTTTTATATAAGTTTCTAAGGTATAACAGTGATAGCATCGCAAAGTAATTTCACCTTTATAGACATGAAACAATGCAATGTTAGTTGAATAAAGCGTACAATCAATTAGGGCGAGATTTGCGTGAACGTTTTAAATGAACTTACCTCGTCGGTGTTGGAGATGGAACCTTTCTTTGGCGTTTTGTTGAGCAAGCCCTTGTTGAAGATATGCCGTTTGATTGAATCGCCGAAGCTCCGAGAACCGGCCACTTTGCCCGTCCGTTGTATTTGAATCGGTGTTCCTGAGGACACGAGTTGAAGATGCTTTGAAACACTTTGTTAAAACTTATTTTTTACAATTTCATTTTTCGTGTTTTATTATTATTATTGTTATTTCTTAAGTTAAATAAAATCTAGTCAAGTTTGCAGGAGTATGCTGGATGAGAATGGCCGTGGGCTGGTCGTTATGGCGATATTTGGTGGAGGCCGACGCAGAGCAGCGGGCGACATGTGGCTGATATGATGATGATGATGAAATATTTGTAATGTAATTTTTTTTAACTTTGTTACATAGGATCTCAGTAATCATGGCACAGATTTGAATAATTTAATTTGTTAACGCAAGCCCTACACATACGCCTGGTTTTAGACTACATATTATCACACTATTCAATTTAAGGGTGAGTGAATTGGAAAAATTATGACTTTTAGCACAGATCTTGCATAGTTTGGTACAAAATGAATACATACCATATCCGTTCTGCCTGTTGAAATGTTTGACGAGGCGGCGCTTGTGCGCGGAGTCGGGCAGCGCCTGGATGTACGCGTAGAGTTGCGCCAGCGCCGTGTCGGTGGGGTTGCGCGCGTTCTCCGCGCACGTGCGCCGCCGGTCCACGAACGTGTACACCGTGTTTGCAGCCGTCCTAGAAAATAAAGACGAAAAAAAACCTAAGAAACAAAGATTGCTTCGCGATGTCTTCTTTACGTACGAATTTTGAAAATCAATAACACTGGGATCGAATCCCGATCCTGCAAATTACCGAAACCATTTACTCTTATTTATACAAAGCAACATTTAACTAAATTTTTTAATTTCAATGTAAATCGATTAATAATATCATTTCAAAGTGATAATTTTTTTTTTTGTAAACCTTTAATTATAACGATGCTACAATCAAAATAATATCAGCATCAATATTAAGAATGAATTATCGTGTTTCAAAGATCAAAGTCTTAAGGTATCTTAATCACTCACTTATCAGTAATACTTTCATCCAAGTCGACGTCCGGCGACATGACGCGCTTGCGCTCGCGCATCGTGAAGTACGCGGCAGCGTCAGTCGTCAGCTGCGTGGGCGCATCAAACAGCTTCCCCGACTGACGGATCATGAAGCTTATGACCGGAGATAGAGCGATCGAGTCCGCATGGAATGTCTCCGGTGACAGCTGCAAAGTAACGTTGAACTTAGGTTTGTAAGCATAATGTTGAAGAGCCAATAGCCTAATCTACCTAGCTAAGAGCTATTGGTGCTTCAAATACAAGACTATCTTAAATATAAATAAAGTGAATACTACGCACTTGACTAGCTAACATAAAGGAAATCTTACCTTCCTCGGGCACAACAGATGAGGCGTGAACATAGTTGCCAAGGTGTCAGGTGACATTCTGTTAGAAGCCTCATTGTCCGCTACAATACTCAACAACCTTAGCAACCTCTGCAGAAAGTTCCTATGTATTGGTGTAAGCAGCAATAGAAGTAATTGTAAAGCTGTGAGTAGTTTGGGCGTTGATGACTCCGCATTTGGTGGATATTGAGCTGAAAAAGTGACATTTATTGTTAATATTATATCAAAACATATACCAACACTGTGTGTCATGTAAGTCAGTCCGTAAATATATTTTAAAGTGCTATGCATATATGTACCAAAGGTTATCTTTATAGGTGTACTAGAAATTAGGTTACCAGGGATCCATAAGATAACCAATCAATTTCATTATAGTGAGAACTTGGTACCCTGTGAGGAAATTGCCTAAACAGATGAATAAGAAATACTATACAACTAAAGTTAATGTAGAAACTAAGTGCACAATACTATATTCAAATTTTGTTTGATTTGATAAGAATGCTAAACAGTCTTTTAATAAGAAAAGGTAGAGTGTAAGTATAGTGCTGATAAGGTAAAATTTAAATTAAAAAATATCTCAAATGTTACAGATATTTTGTAATAATTCTTTAAAGATTTATTTTGTAGTTAGAATTATTTATATCGAAGCTTTCTTCATAGTTAAGCCACTCACCTGCTAAAGTACAATATGTCTGATAATATTGATCCATTAACAAAGGCTGTGGCAATTCTGCTAAGAACCCCTTTAATACTGAAGCACAATCATGGACAGAGAACTTGCCATCATCAAGCTCTAAGCTAGACCCTGTTACCAACAGCTGACGTAACTCTTGCTGGCGACTCAGAGATCCTGTTCTCCGGAAAATACCTTCTTGTGTTACATCTGGAAAAATAAGCAAAAGGTGATTTAAAACTGTGAAAAATCTAATTTGATTATCTGGACAATATATAGAAAAAAAACTATGCATATATAACTCCATCCTACCAATAAAAGTACAGAAAGTATAAAATTGTACATATGAAAATACTGTCATTACTTAATGCCGGTACTTACTGGCAGAATACAAAATCATTAAATCACATTAACATTTTTAAAAATAGAAAAAATGTTACTGGCATCTTGGTTCTTCACAACAGTAATAATATTGTCGACATAAACCTTTTTGGTTCAACAAAAATCATAAAAGAAAAAAAATATCTACTCACTTTCAGATTTAGTAAGAAAGTCTATCAACTCGTTTAATCTTAGGATACCTTCTTCAGTTATTGAATTAGCTTCTAAATTCTTTGTACTATTTGAGATGCTTTGACTTGAGTTTGCTGTGGTATTTTTAGCCTTCTTGTGAAAGTTCCATCGGAATTGCTTTGGTTTGTCATTTGAGCAATCAACACTAAAAATATAATATCACATATTTACTTTTGAGTTTATTGACCATAGATTTATTAGAATATGCCTTAACACATAAATTGCTTTTTGTTTGTTTTAAATAAATACAAAAAAGTGGAACAGCGGCATCATTGTGTCAAAAGGTAATAATTATTAGTGTTGTAAACGAAATGCTTTTTTTTAAAAAAGAAACAGTAATATTAAGGATTAAATCAACATGGCTTTAGTAAATAAAACGGAAATATTTTGTAAATGAAGTTCCGAAAGTAGAACGAAAATTATTTTTTTATTACTTACTCGTCGGTATTTATATCAACAACAAACGATAGATGCATCCGTACTAATGTAAAGTATTGATCTAAATTTTCTATTCTTAGTTTTTCTATCCATTTAACGTCCGTAGTGGTCATCTTGAGATCAGTTGTACACGTTTAACAATAAAAGACTATTTATAATAAAAACATTGTAGTTAAGCTCTAGATATCAACTGTATTAACTAAATTACTGATAATATATTACATATTATGACAATCATACAATAAGTAACTAAACTAGGTATGTTTTTCGAATAAATAAATCCCACTGCATTGTTTTCAAATGTCAATTGACACAACGGCTAAACAGGTGTTGCTAGTTATGGAAATAAAAAAAAGTTGGTGCACATATCCTTTTTTGTCAATTCATGTGTTTTTAATACATTTTTATTAATTACAACGTATGCTATTTTTTATTACTAGTTTGAATTCCAATCATTTTCATCTGATAAATTAGATACTGCAGTATTCTATTGCCGTCTAGTGCTACACAACCCTGCGCGTTATCAGCCTACTCTACCAAAAAGTCTTTTTAGTCAAAAGTAACACTAATGTTGATTAAAATTCTTATAAATATTTAGGTGAATTACAAAAGAAGCTGTTGATAAACAAACAATTAGATTTGAATTTCAAATCGTTTTCTGAACTAAACCAAAGAATGTAGGTGTACCCCTTGGATTGTTTTCAATAAAAATTATACAATGTAACTTACATTGTATTTGTATGTTCTACATGCACTAGAAAAAAATATAAATCATTCTTTCAAGTTGTTAAAGGAATATTTAATAACATAAATGAGTCTTTAAGATAATCAAATAAAAAACAGTATTTACTAACTTTAATTTTAATCACACCAATGTTGTTCTTTTTACTATGTATGTTTTCGTACACCTGCCTACACTTGAAGCAGATGAGAATGCAATACAACGAAATATAAACTGGAAAATCTTATCATTTAATTTAAAACATGTCATCGTGTCCCAGATCCGCTAATAAATTTAATCCTCTTTCTTTTAATGCTTTTGACAATAATTTCTGTTGTTCTATTTTTGTGTCTTGCTCTCTTCTTTGTGCATCAAGAATATCATCAACTGACACTTCTGTTAAAGGCAAACTATCCTCTTTGTCTTTGTCCTGAAAAAAAATTACTGGTTAGTATTAAAAAAAAATGATTATGTCCACATATGGGCTTTCATTAATACAAAAACATGAGTTCTTTATGGAAAACTATGAAACATAAGGTGATAAGATACATATAGAACTAAACATTATGAGCACAACAAAAATTACAAATTAATTAAAACTAAACTTCCTTATAAAAATTAAAACATTTGAAAAAGGTTAAATGAATTACTTACAATTTCGCCTAAAAGTACTACGTTTTCACCTCTTACAATGAAAATTCCGCGAGGAATGTCTCCGTATTCTTTTCCAACATGAATTCTTTCAATAGTTTTATGTAAAACTAGGTTTGCGAATTGATCAACACATCGTAGGTATCCAATGAGCGTTCTTCCATCTCGGAGAAGCACCATGAGTTTTTCTTTATGAAACAAGGACCATTAACATGTACCGATTTTAAATAATTAAATTGAAAATAAGTAAAAAAAACCTACTATCCAATTCATCAAGTAGATGTGCTGTGCCGACTAAAGGATTTATATTATTAGACATTTCGTTTTTAAATTTGGATCTTATAATTTTGTAATAGAGCAGCAAGCAATTTATCTCAATTATCTGAAGGCAAATGGAAACAACAAACATAAAAACAAACACGCAAACTGATTACGAATTTGACTAAGTTCTTGCCAAATTCACAATTTCTGACAGATAATTTGACAATTTGATTTGAGTTTGACAATGACAATAAAAACAGATTATAATAACAGTGCCGCTAACTAGTGCTGCGTTTGAAGAAACTGGTATATTTGATAGACATAAATAAGAAATTAATAACTTACTTATGTTTAAGAGATTTACTGGAATAAGTATTGTATTTATAAGAGCATCGGCATGTGTTTTTCTGGAGGTATATTTCTTAAACAGTTAAAATAACAAGAAGTTAAGCTCGGGTGTAATGTTTGAAAATTATTTTTGAGGTATTACAGTGGCAAGTTGGTACAATGCATCAGCGAACTCATATGACAACACTAATTGCACTCATTGTGTTCTGACTGTCACCCAAACTTTATTTTTTGTTCGTGCAATGCATTTCGTTTTAAATATCGACAGAACTTTAAAGTTTTTTGACTAATTGCTATGGTTTGTAGTTTCAATAATTTTGAAAATTGTTGAGTTCAAATTAAATTATTTGACTACATCATGATGGAGCAAGACGATGAGATAAAATCCGGTTGTTTATTATTTCCTCCAGCCGGAGGAAACATGTTCAGTAAATTTCCAAAGAAGGTAAAATATACAATAATTGTTGCTACGATAAATTGATGTAAATTATTATTAATAATCCAACTGCATATTAAGTTTTAGTGTAATCACTTTCAAAATAACTGTAATAAAAACAGCACACGCTTTCTAAATGAGTCAGGGAAGGGTAGATTGTACTGAACTTGTTTGGTTGCGTGTGCACTGTGTAGTTACTGATAAATAAATTGACAAATTAAAACTACTATGAAATGATAATAAAAAATATTAGGTATACTGTTTGATTGATTTTTTTCACTAAGTTTTTGAGCTGGGTTGTTTAAAATAATAAATAACTTTGCAAAGAACGTGTATCTTTCTTTAGAATTCTTTTATAAGTACAAAAACTTGGTTTATTTAAATGTAATTTTTGTTTTTTATAATAGCCAATTAAGTAATATTACCTCATCCAGCCTAGTGGTAGGGTTATGCCAAGTAACTTTCAATCTATCCTACAATCAACAACAGCTTTAAAATGTCTTTCAATGTGCAGCCTAGAGTACTAAACAGTTTTGAATGAAACCTTAATATTCTTAAGGTGCCAGAGAAATTTCAAGTTCAATGTAATGTTCAATGTAAAAGTTAAAAAGTTTTACATAGTTATATGTAACTTTTTAAATGTATAAATAATTGTGTGCACTTATAGGTTTAACATTCTATATTGGCATAGGGAACAGTCTAGCCATTTATATAAATGAAACTAGTAGAATGGCAGTAAACATGTTTTTATAGTGTTAACAAATTAATACAAAAACTACATAGAACATTAATTCAGAAAACTGTTCACTGCTACATCTTCAACTTCCCATATAATCCTCTTTCTTTCTCTTATCTAACTTAGTGGCTAGTGTGTGTCCTCTTTGGGAGAATGCATACTCCTTGTATACTAAGGAGGTTATAATATGTAAATCTTCACTCGAGAACTTTGCCTATTATCTAATTTAGTAATTTTTTATTTTTCAGAAAAATTGGCAACAAAAACACTGTATACTCTACAATGCTAGTAAACAAGGCATTGAACGATTAGAAATATATGACAACAAGGAAGATGTCACAACTGGATCCATTCCTAAGATCATAACTCTCGAAAATTGCATAAAAATAACACATTCTAGTCCGAATACTATTACTATATTAACTAAGTCACATACTCAACAAATTAGTGCCCAGTCAGAAATGGAGACCTTAGAATGGGTTTCGGCCTTACAGTCAGTGGCATTTAAAAACTCAGACTCTATGCCCATTAGCTGTGATGAAGATAATGATCTGTATTGTTCATCAGGTGAAGGAGTGTTCTCTGTAAAGATGTGCTCATCTGAAGCATCAATAAGATGTGGTTTAGAGCCAATTAGATACCTCTTGCTTCTCACTTCAACTTCAATAGACCTTAGGGATGTAAATGACAATAAGTTATATGCTACTTGGCCATATAGGTATATTAGACGGTATGGCTATAGACAGGGTAAGTTTACTTTTGAAGCTGGAAGAAAATGTGATACTGGTGAAGGCATTTTTCATCTAGAGCATCCCAATCAATCAGAGATTTTTAAATGTCTGTCATTAAAAATGAAAACAATGAAACAATCAATTGGTAATGACAATTTAAACAGTCCAGAACATACGGAGTTCAATATACAGCCAAGTGCAAACCTATTTCCCGGTTCAAGGAGCCCATTAGTAGCTGCAAGACCTGAAGATTTGAATTTAAGCTCATTATCATTTAAGACTAATTCCGCATCAAGTCAACAGTCCTCCACATCAGATACGGCGCCTTTACTGATGCCCAAGCCAGCTCTCAAACCGAAGCCACAGAAGCCACCTCGTAAAATCATTAATATACATAAACCAATCAAAGACCCACTATCTTCCACGGATGAGAGTATAGACTTTGGCCGATACAAAAAACTTGAAAACTTTGAAACACTCGACCAAAGCAAGACTCAAATGCCAACAGTGCCTTATGATAAAGTCGAAGTACGTAGCGAGGCATGGAAAACCTATGGTATCGATGATCCAGACCATACTGAATTTACTCCCAATTTGGCTGACAGTCCCAACTGCATGAAACTTATATCGAGGTCACAAGACAATTTAAACAGTACAGGTCCTGAATCATCCCGTATAATTCTTTTACCATTAAGTCCAGAAGACGAGAACTACGACAGACTACAATATTTCGGTTCAACAAGTAAACTTAATAAATCTTCGAGGTATAAAAAAGTCGAAGCCCGTCCTACAACACTTGCTGTCAATGAATCGAAGAATAAAGACACTTGGAATGATTATGATGAAGTTGAGAATGTAATGCAGACAGCGAGATTGGCTGATGACTCTCATTTAGGATATGGTATGATACGGAAACCGAATACTCCTGGACCTCAAGTACCAACCGCCGCTCAAGCTCAAGCTTTACAAAATCAAGTTACCTTGGAAGATATCAACGGTACGTGTAATGGGGCGGAGTATGCAGTTATAAGCCGTCCTAAAAGGGTATGAAATACAATATTATTAAATAACATGATTTTTATGATAGAAGACTGAAATTTTACATGAAATTTATAATTGTAAGAGAGAGAAATTAGGTAAAATTAATATTGGCATTTGAAACAACTCTCAAAGTATTATGAAATAACATTTATAATAATTAAGTTTATTTCTAGAATTAATTAAACATTGTAATCTTTGTACTAACAATCTTAGGCCTAATTTCATTTTATGAATTGTAACCATTTTTTTAACTTTAACTTTTCTTTATAAAAATTTTAAATGTTATTTCTCTAGCATTCTTTTGAAGCAAGATTTATTGCTTTTTGATATTATTAAAACTAACTTGTCATGAAAGTGATTTTGGTCATTTAATAGTGTATTTTGCTGTATCGTGTATTAGTCGCAAAATTTGACAGGTGTGTGATAATGGTTCGTGGCCCGTGTCTTCAAATAGTTTATCTTTTTTTTTTAATAAAAAAGAGGTTGACATATTTAAATAATTCTCATTGGAGGTGTAAAATCTTAAATGTTGAATATTAATTGTCTTTTATAATTTAGGAACAAATTGGATAAAAACATATACTATTAAGAATTATTTTGTCATTGTTCTCAGTCTTTGAAAAAACTGAGTTAGTAATATGTTATTGGATGGGTATGTTAGTACTGGAAATCCATGATTCATAACCTCCATTTATGGTTTACTAAAGAAACTGAGTGATTTACCAATTACATATATATTTTTAATCTCAAATGAAATAGCATAGTTCAGAACACAATTGTGTAAAATTTTTTATTATAAAGCAAAACAAAAGTGACATTTATTCTCAATAGTAATATTGCATTGAACATTTTTGCCTTGGTATGATAAAATGGACTAATAAATGTGATTGACCAGTTAGCCATCCATAGTTTATTTTCTTAGTCTATGAGTACTTTTAACTATAATGTCTTGGCTTAAAGGTCCTGTAACCATGGCCTGGTTGAAATATTAAAAAAAAACTACATAATGTGTCATGCCACAGTTTCATATAAGCTGTTTTGTAAACTATGGTGTTTAAATGTGCCATTTTTTGGGTACATTATAAAACAATTGTTCCAGTTGTAGGTGCTTCGTATAATAATGAAAGGTCTAATAGGAGTTTATTGAAAAGTTATTTTTTTTTATTTTTTACGCGTGTTGTTTAAAAATACATTTAGGTTATGAATATCTTCCATTTTAACCATTCCATTGTAGATGAATATAAATAGTTATTGTACGTAGTGTGTATAAATAAAACCTTTTTAATATTTTATTCTCTTTGCATGATAAAGTTTAGAAAATGTATCGCATTCCATTTTTGAATTGTTTTTTTTTATTTTAAAATAGTACTGGCAAGCAACATCTGAATTGTATTTCTTTTTTGTTTAAAGCTTATAATGAATAACGAATTTAAGCACAAACTATGTTTAGGTATTTTCAAAATAATTATCAACAGTGATCAAACAGTGCCTAATATTTTTCAATGTTGATTATAAGTGAGAATTGGTATATAAAAGTGTCAAATAATCATTGATAATGTTTTATTTTAGTTACCAATTAGATTTAAATGGCTTTTTATAGCTGGCTGTTAAATAATTGTATACCATCAATTCTAACGTAACAATGAAATATTTTTATGATTAAATATCTGGTGCCAATAAACAGTACAATAGTTTAAGATCATTTTATTGACAAATGTAACAAATTCAATGTGTATTACATAATCAAAGTTGATGATAAAGGATGTATTGTACTGGTTTTATCAAAGAGTCTATTAACAAAAACTGTAAGACAATATGGGTCCAAATAGTATAAAATAGGTATTGTTATAACTATAAATAGAATGACGTAAGTGAAATAATCACTTGCATATTTCTACTGAAAACTTTTTAATCAATTATGCCATCAGTAATTGTAAAAGTGCCTTAACCTTATGATTACAGATCATGAATGGCAAAAAAAATGTATTGCCAATGGGCATACTAGATATCACTGATTGTCCATTGTAAATGTAGATGTCCAAATTCATTTGTCACAAGTTTCTATGCAAGATTAAAAATCTCATCTTGTCATCTAGATTATTTTACTAACGTGTAATTTTTCAGCGATTTCAAAAATATTTGATTATGCATAATGTTTAGTTTTAATCGCCAATCAAAGAGCTGTGCCCTTTATGAAATAACTAAATGTTTTCTTTATGTTATGTTAATTCAGGTCCTTTCTGTTAAATTACTACATTCATATTATTAATTTGTATTTTAGGTCAGCCATATTATGAAATAAAGTCATTTAATCAATAATATGTTTCATTAAGGTCAATTCCTTTCTATATTACGTAAAATACTGTAAAGTACTCAATCTTTTAAATGTATAGCGTCAAACTGTTACTTAATGATATAATGCCAAGTAGTCAACATGTTAAATTCTAATATAATTTTTTATGTACTAAATATAAAAAGAAATTTCAAGATTAATGTTGCCTTGAAAGTTTTAATCAATCTTTTAAAAATGTCATTATATTAAGCTTTGTGCTTTGTATAATGAGACTAGCTTTTGCCCATGCAAAAGAAAATAAATAGTTGCCAATGTTTTCTTCCACATTGATCTACATTTGTTCCAAATTTCACCTGGACCTGTTAATAAATTTTGGAAATACATAACAATAAATGTAGCATCCAAACTTTCACATTTATAATATTGTACATGTATATGTAAAATAAACTGGAGGCTTCATTTTCAATGAAAAAAAAGTTAGTGATTACATTTTTTTATTAATATTTTTTTAATTAACTGTACACCATTTTCTATAACCAACAATGTGAAATCTTACAATAAATGTAAACCTAGTTTGTAATAAATTTCAGCTTTCTAGCGCAGGTATTTCTTTTTGTTCTTCTTCAGTTGCTTTTAGGATAAATTCTAAATCTTCAGACATAATCTTCTGTACAACTTCGCCCTTTTCCGCCATTATGTCTTCTATATTCTTCTTACCGTTCATATCAGTAAACCAATTGAGGTTGTCTGCTATAAGGTGTTTGTTTTCACAACCATCACATGTAATTATAACTACACCTTTGTAATATGCTAGTTTTGTTATGAATTTTGAATTTCTAGAATTGCAAATCTTACATGTAAACATAATTTGAAATTTTCCTTCGTATTTCTTTTGCTCTGGTTTACTAGTTTCAGGAAATGAGTTCGCAGTAGTTGCAAATGTTCTTAATGATTGTACTTTTGATCTTGATGAACATAAAGCCTGTTTACAAACATGCCTTCCTAAAGCCGAATCTCCAATACCAGAACTTAACAGTGTATTGGTAAATAGTCTTGGCTTATGAAACTTTACTAAAAAGTTAACAATAGTTCTGTGAGACATTTCAACTAAATAGTTTCGAGTTTTAGTTTATAAAAATATCAAAACTTGATGTACTAACTTTACTTTACTGCCGTCTATAATAAAATATTTAATTTAAGCACATAAGTACAACTGAAAACAAATAACATTCTTTGGCGAAATTTGATTGACATTTGGCGTAACATTGACAGTTAGATTCTTGAACCAGATAAATGTGAAAGCACAGGTTATATAATAAAAAAAGTTGTTCATTCTGCTGTTTTCTTTTGACAATAGTGGCTGTATAGACAAAAGTTAATGGCATGTATTTACAATTAAGAAAATAACCTGAAAAAGTAACCTTAAACTAAATTTCCAAACAGAAAACAGATTAAAACAAAGCAATAATTTCTTTTTAAAATAATACCAAATTGTATTAAGTAGAAAAATTCCTAGTGTTATTACGTCAAATCTACTAGTTTGATCACTTGTTTGTTGTACAAATGTAAATATACGAAAGTGATTTGAAAGCAATTTACTTCCTAGTTACTTCGATCATAATATTCTTAAAACGAACAGGATGGAATCCATTTGGTTTAAGCCTGAATTTTCTAATGAAATAATGCAAAATGCTGATATGCTAAATCAATCACAAAATGTAATTACAGGTAAGTTCGTATAATATACATTGAAAATATAAACTCAGTACTCAAGTGGAGTACTGAGAGTTTTCTTTAAAGTTTATTTTCTAAATAGACAATGTTTAAGACAAAATAAGTCTTAAAATATTATTTTTAGTTAAAATATTGTTTGTGTACAAACTTTTAAACACTTGAAGATTACAGTATAAATTATTCTTTACAGATGTTATATCTGGTCGGATTGATATAACAACATTAGTTGAGAACATGGCTGGTGTACTGACAAGCAAAGAGGTTGATAACAGAGAAAAAGGAATGAAGTTCTTTACAAAAATCTTAACAGAATTTCCACATGATTATTTATCAGATATACAAATTAAATTCATATCAAAATTCTATGTGGATAGATTGAAAGATAATCATAGAATAATACCATCAGTTTTGGAGGGTTATTTAGCAGTTATCGACATGAAGAATTACAATATTCAGCACTGCGGTGAATTCTTCACTACTCTGTTCCGCGAGGTACCGTGTCAGTCACAAGTACGGCAAGACAGGTATCACATATATTTAACTGTGGAGAAATTGCTCAACAGGGATGTTAACTGTAAGTAAATATGGACTTCCAGCCATTTATTAAATTAACAAAAAAAAAACTGCTATGTACAATTGTAATCATATTTTTATGTAATGATATTAAATTAGTACCAATGTTCAAGTGGTCAATAAAAATTAAAAAATGTACATAAGGTCAACTTAGAAAATATTTCAAACATAACATCCTAGATTACTGGCTACAAATACCAGGACTGTGTGAGTGTGTGGTAAATACTGTGTAAGATACGATGGGGACAGTTCCTAAACACTTTGGAACTATTAACTACTTTTTGAAACCAACGCAGAGTTGTTTCAGCAGATGATATTCTGATGAAGTTGTCAATGGCATAGCTGCATTATGGAATCTTCTATACTAGGAAATTTATAACAAACCAGTATAAATAGGGACCTTTTAGAAACGAGCATACAGCTTTCTTAAAGGCTGGAAAGATATTTGCAGATCCTATAGTGTTGATAGGCAGCGATGGTCAATTTCTTGTTTAGAGTTTTGTAAAAAAAATGTAAATAACTACAAAGAAGTCAGTAAATATAAGTTGTATTCTTTTACAGATATGAAAACATTGGGACCAGATTTTGTGTATGGAGTTATATCGTCTATTGAAGGGGAACGAGATCCTCGCAACTTGTTGTTTCTATTCAATTTTATTCCCACATTTCTGAAACACGTACCTCTAGGACACCTGGCTGAAGAGATGTTTGATGTTATATCTTGTTATTATCCAATTGACTTCCATCCATCGCCAAACGATCCTGCCGCAGTCACCAGACAAGACCTAGCTTCAGCTCTGATACCATGTCTATGTGCGGTGCCAGAGTTTGCTGAACACTGTTTAGTGTTACTTGTTGAGAAGTTAGATTCCAGCTTGAGGGTCGCCAAAATTGATTCATTGAAATTATTGGTAAGTGATTTTATATTATGGGAAATCGTTGGTAACGAAAGGCGGTCGACTGTATACTGTGAAGGGCATTGGGGAAGGCCTATGTACAGCTGTGGGCAGTTAGAGCCTGAAAAAACTGATGACGATGATGATTTTTGATTTGTTGTAACTATCGCTAGTGTCTTGTAAAATTGCTAACAATTATTTTCCCTTAGTATCTAGTGATGTTGGTTTTGACCATCAACGGTAGCTGTATTAGAACTACAGATTAATTTACCATATTATAATTTACAGACTGAAAGTTGTAAAAAATTCAAGGCAGAAAGTTATATTCCTTTTTTAAAGGCTCTATGGTCATCAATACACAGAGAGATTTCTCACAAAACTGATAATGAATTAAAAATGGCGGCTCACGAAGCCTTATCAGCTTTAGTGTGTAGATTAGCTACAACAGTAAACACTGATCAGGAATTCGAAAACTTTATTAAGGGATTAATAATATCTATTCAAACAGCCTTAGCTAGTTCAAACACTGCATCACAGTTTTCACAGTACAGTAAAATATTATTGACCACAGCAAATGCTTCAAAGGAATCTTGTTTCTTAGTGGTAAAATGTATGGTACCAGCAATCTCTGCGTATTACGAATTCAAAACATCGTCGAAATTACAAATCGCTAGTATAGAGTTTCTTGGTGATCTGTACGATTTGGCTAAACATTGGAAAATTCTGAATGAGTTAGATGAAAAAATCGATGAAATACTCCAGCTATGTCTTGTAGCTGTTAGTCAAACATCGAGCGATTATCAAATAGCTGGTTTCAGAACGATGATCAAAATGGCCGATGTTCTAAAATCGAATTTAATTCTACCATTTGTCGAAGTACTAACTTATAATGTACAGCATTCACAAGACAGTGAATTGTTAAAGATAAGCGTTGAAGCAATAAACGCTGTCGCCACATACAATCCTGAAATTATAATGAATTTAGTTATCAAAGGTAAATGTGAATTGGACAATTTGATGGAGGACAAAATTAATTTGCAAAAACGTTTATGTTTATTATCAAATTTAGCGAGTATAGATGATTTTACAACATTAATTATTGAAGAGATGTTAAAAATTATAACTGAACATCAAGAGAGTGCTCCTAAAGTAGTGGAAGCGCTGACCGATTCAATGTCCGATACAACTCTGTACACAGACGAGAAAATAACAGAAATCGAAAGTGACCATGGTCTGGTTGAGTCAGTTGTTAATTGGCTTTTAAGGGAAATAAAATTGGGGACTTGCGAAGAATCGTATAGCCATGGTTTCACATTAATAGCGAATACAATCAGCAGTCTGCCAATGGACAAACAGCATCTAATCTTATTAAAATATACAAAGGATTTGATTGATTTGTGCCAGACCAATGACATTAATTTCTTAGTAGTTGAAAGTCTATATTTATCGATACACGAAAATTTGTATGACAATATTATAAAAGATGTTATGACATTGTCATTGAGATTATCATTGAATAGTGACAATGGTACAGTTAGGTTGAAAGCGTGTGTGCTGGTGGCACATTTCTTGAACAAAGCTGAACATGGACAGAAATTCGATTCGTTATATGAATTGTTGAAGGACTACTTGACGTCGTGTCGACGAGATGATCTGACGTTATGTCCGAGACTGATACAGCTGTATGCATTGATAACTAAAGCATTAGTGATGAGAAGTAGTGGCCAGTTCTTATTTTGGTTGGAAAAGGTAAAAATATTTTATAACAGTTCGATATTAGCGCCATTCATACCGACCTTTGGGCGAGGTATACCAGCGAGGTATGTTTATTTAATTAATAATTTTGTTAATTAAATGTCTTTCAGATTCTGGTTTCCATAACAAATGAAGATTATTCTAAAGAGGGCGCCGAAGCTGTCCACCTCGTGGTTACGGACTTTCAAGATTATCTGAGCAAACGGCAGCACTGCAGAGTGACTCATTTCTACAAACAGAGGATGTTTCAGTCGTTTTCCAATCTGACAGCGAAACTTGATTTATTGAATTCAGATATAAAGGAGTATTATTTATTAAGTTGGGCCTATATTTTAGCTAAAACACCTAAAAGTGTTCTGAACAATCACCCTAATAGAGTAAGTATATTTTCCTGGAAATTCATTAGGGTACTAGTTATTACTAGATATGTCGAGAATGTATGGATAATATGATATAATTACAATCCAAATAATCCTATGCCAGCTTCCTCATTTGGATGAAAAGACTTTTTATTAAATAGCAGGTCATTTTTTGTTGATTTACCAAAATTTCTTATAACCATTCCAGATAAGCTTGAAAACTGTGTTAGGATATGGTGGGATTTGAACCAACGAGCTCTAGATTGGTAGTCTGTTAACCATTAGGCTATTGGCGCTTCAAGTTAGCGAAATTAATGTTATATTTGTTTTTTTTCCAGGTGTCATGTTTGGTAATAGACGGATTGGAGTATGACAATAAAGACTTGCTCTTAGTAATGCTTGAAGTGCTCTGTCACTACGTGCAAGCGAAACACGTCGTAGTGGCCGACAGCTTACAGACGGTATTGCCGCGGCTGGTCAAACTGTCCGCGTACGTCAAATCTATGGTGAGTTTTAAATGTAACTTAGGGGTGTCAGTTTTGACTTTCGCTATATTTCAATTTTTTATCAACCCTATACATTATAACAATGGAGAACACAGATGTCTCTATAGTCCACGCATTTTGAACTGAGTCGTTGACCAATAAATGTCACTGACAGTAGATATGTACACGAAATGTAACTCATTATTGGTACTAAGGTACTTGGGCACGCGGGGTCACTGTTATCGATATGCACTTGTAGAAGTCTTACGCACATCACTACATCCCTCCGTGACCTGTAAGTGCGAGCGAGACAGATAAATATGATTTATGTCGTGAAGACTTAGTTCATAATGCTCCGATTATAGTTATCTATAGTTAATGTTAATTTTTAATGATTATAGGTAAGTAAGAGTTTAATTTAATATGACAATTCCAGGATGTTCGAATAAAGAGTTTGCAATGTCTATTCGAAATAGCTAGAGTGTATCCGACGTCGGTGCTCTTACCTTACAAGCAGGATGTACTGTTGGACATAGCGCCATCTCTTGACGACAAGAAGCGACTAGTCCGCAACATGGCGGTGCAAGCGCGCACGCGCTGGTTCTTGGTCGGCGCGCCCGGGGAGAGTAAAGAAAATTAATTATTTCTTTAACATAGACAGAACATTTGTCTAAAATTATTTTGTATCCATTTTACGAATAATTTGTATATCAAAATGTTACTATATTCAAATAATCCACTGTATAAAATCCAATTAGTGATGTGTGACGTCAATAATCGATGTTTTATTGGCCGCTGTAGATTGTAAACCAACTAACAATCGGAATTTTTTAATAGATCTGTTGAAAATATGATAATTGTTTTTATTATTTTATCGGGTATTTAAGCATTTATTTTTATGACCTAAAATTTCATAAAAAAAAAGAAAAATGTACAGAAATAGGAAAAAATCCTTTGTAATTTTAAAATTTATATTGTTAATACATTATTAAATAAATTTGATTGTTTGTCTTTTTTTTATTTGCGGACACTGATTTTGCACAAATATATTTCGCATGGCAACATTTAGCTATGATGTTAAGTGGGAAGGTAATTTATTTCTCTGACTAACCTGGTTTCGCGAACAATTTCAAACGTAGCGACATCTATCAGCGCTCAGATAACAATTTGCATAATCTGCTAGCCTGTCTCCACAGCCGTACTCGAATCGTTAATGAACTCCTCCAATCTTGAATCTAACTAACTTTAGACAGACCGAGGATTATTTAGTTCGAGTATTTGTTGATTAAAATTGATTTAAGGTAGGTGTTAATGTTTGAATAATGCTTTTAAAATGTATTTATGCCTCGAAATTTATATCACTGGCAATGCAATGTACTCAAATTAGAAATGACAAATAGAATTAATTTTAAATTTAATATACATAGTTACCCATTGGTCGAAATGTTACCATAATTCATATTTTTTTTTAAATTCTAGATTATAAATAGTTTTGTGTCATTCTAATAGTTAACTACGAAAAATGTCATCCGTTCTAGAAATTCCTTTATAATGAAGCACAATTTTTCACGTATTAATATAATGATTTAGTTATATCCAGAGCTGGACTTATTAATAAAGTATATTTTTAATAATTTAAACATTGTAATTACCATAACGGGCACTAAACTATTATTAGAATTCAATTCTACGTCGCATTTCCATAACTGACTTCAGTGGTCAGTAGTCTGCGTGCTTAAACCATTCATTTATTAATGAATCAACTAATTAAAATCGGGACTGTAAATGAATCAAAATTAATCTTAAAGCCTGTAAAGTCTCAGCTCATTATTCGATTAGAGAATTTATATTCGAAACGGGTCAGCGACGTAAAACCCGAAAGTGTATCCCAGACAGTTAATTCTGCGAAATTAAGCGTGCGTCCTTCTCGAGGATTAGAAAAGCAAATCCTATTCTGTCCAGTGGGTGTTTCAATTAAAATTTGCATAACTATCTTCGTCCGGAATAACGAATGAAGATTAATTACTATAGAGTAGGTAATCTCTTGGTCATTTTATAGTTCAGTAAACGGTTATCCATCGGGAAAATAAAATTATTTTATTCCTAACTATATTACAAAAAATGTACTACTAATAAAAACGGGTTAACACACGTGTATATCGGCGTCGGTGCCGACTAGTTACGAGCCCATCGAGGGCTCTTCTTCTGGGTAGTGGAATTGGCGAGCGATGGGCCGCGAACGCCCTATAGTACTGATACCACTCACCCTGAAGAAGAGCCCCTGAAGGACTTGATAAGTATTGTGGTTTTATGATAAAATTAAATGCGATTGTTGCGTTAATTGTTACACCCATGACTTAAAATGTAAACATAATGATGGTCCTATTTTCGAATTTTGATATAAAAGTAATTTTCTTTAAGTAATGTTTGTTATTAAAAAAAGTTATCAGTAACGTCGTAAAATTTTCTAATAAATTAATATCAAATCCAAATGAATTTTAATTTGAAAGAATAGTTGATTTAATTATATGAGAATACGAGTCGAATACGAATGAATTTCATGTTAACAGACATTAGCTATTGAGTCCATTGTTGCAGTGAAACAGTGGGAGTTGATTATTAAAGTTTCAATTGAAACTATACGCCAACTTGAATGATACATCGGCTTCTAAAACTTGGCGGAGTTAAACGGCTGGAATTATAAATGTATCTGAAGTTGGGAGCTTGTATAATTTAATATATGTTTTAGAGTCAAATAATTAAATCATCATCGTACATCATCAGTTCACTATACGTCCCCACTGAGGGGATCGCAGCCTACCTTATTATGAGTAGTGATTAGACCATAATCAACCACGCTGGCCCAGTTGGTCAAACGGACTCGATTATTCTATAATGTACTATCTTAATGTCACTCTTTTTAATATAAAATGTTAGTACATTTTTGTTAATGTATACTAGTATTTCTTGGAATTACAGGTAGGATATGGTTCACGACAATAGTCGAATGGTGGGATACAAATCCACGACCGCGAGATCGGTAACCCTTCCCCTTAAGCGTTAGGCTATAGGAACTATATAATAATATTATAAACGTGTAAAGTTTGTAAGCTGATAAGTGAAAAACAAATCTGGATGATATTTGACAAAAAGTTAGTTAAATTTTAATTTAGCAAATAAGTTTTCGAAAAGAAGAAATAATTACTTTCTATCTTTCTAGCTTAATACAAAAGTAGTGATTTTTAGAAAGTCAATGTTTTTTTTTTTTAAATCTAAATGCTAATGAGTCTGCATGGCTTGATACGCGTTCATTAAAAACCCTGTTAGTATTCTGTTATCCGATGCTCTTCGCTTTGATCGCGGGGTCACTACAGTTCACTGAGTTTCAAAGGATTTTTTTTTTATTTAAACGATGTCATTATGATGACTTTATTCGAATATTTAAACCGTGTACTAAGAATTATTAATATAAAAATACACGCTGGCGTTATCACCCTCATTTCCGTTATGGCAGAAATGCAGGATTATTGCAGAAAGATATGGATATGGTTGCCTTTTGACTTTGATTGTAAAACGCAGATGCGCCAGGGATGTGACGCTCTTGGATTCCTGACGAGTATAGTGACCTCTTGGTGCTGGTCACGTTGTGTTATTATAATTATAGTCCAGTATAGTGAGTACAGTATAGTTTAACCTCTATTCTATCGTACCAGTACAAACGGTAGATT
The DNA here is from genome assembly GCA_027563995.1 of Papilio gigon. Lineage (NCBI taxonomy): Eukaryota > Metazoa > Arthropoda > Insecta > Lepidoptera > Papilionidae > Papilio > Papilio gigon. The sequence continues at coordinate 6,451,664 of JAODUI010000003.1, forward strand.
ACACTTGTTATCTTGTTTATTTTAATTTAACTCTCGAAGGAGTCGACAGCAGCGCCTCCTAGATAGAGAAAGAGTCGCTGTATCAAATCATGTATATACTATGTCGCAGGAGTATAATTGGCAATTTTTCTGCACTAACATTGTTATTGTATGATATTCAAAGGTTGCATTATCCAGTAGCATCAAATATCTTTCACGTTCAGACAGTTAGGGGCAATAAGTGTAGCCAGGCAATGTTTACGTTCATTGCATTCGACTGTTCACAACAATACGCGTGTCTTTATTGGATCGAGCACCCTTGCCAACTCGCCGAGTGCATGAAGCCATGACGGTCTGGAACAATGCCAAATTTGTATTATTATATGTGTAATAAGTAGTAATCTGTCTGCATTGGATGTTTCGGAAAAAATATGGTTCGAAGAAAAGTAACTTTTTTTTTTCATATTCTTATCTATAACATCGCTTTATATATAGGAAAGTGCCTATCTTTTCAAATCATCATAGTCAACACGTTAAAATCCACTGCTAAACATATACCTCACCCATCAAACGCAACGATGACCGGTCCTTTGGCGACCGCATCCGATGCACTCTAACCTCCGACTTGACCAATTCATCCATTCATTGTTCTTTTTATTACAGCTATTTAAAATTGGGTACCTAATACTTTGAGATGTTGTTTACAGAAAACCATTGTACTGCGTCCAAAGTTACCAAAACTACGTTATTTTTGTAGAATGAGTGTCCATTGACCCAGCCTACGTAATCTATTCTAGCCCCTTTCCATATTTTAAAACTCACCAAATATTCTTTGCATAAATACTATCATTTTCCCTCCGTTTCCTTTATGAAGTAAAAATTTAAATTTTCGTTCCAGAAAAATATTTAGAGCTCGTATTTAACCATAACATTTTTAAAACAAAGCTTCGCAATTCAAAAAACGTTACTCCTGCTTGTGAAGAAGTAGTTCGCTGCATTTCGCCAAGTGTGTCACCTATTTTTATTGTTCCCAGCGCACTGTTACGTGTAACACACCAACGAAATGAAAGCCTTCGAAGGATTTTACAAAGAAATATTCTCTTCAGGAGCGAAATGAAAAAGTAAGCCAGTGTTTATTCTCCTTTTTCTTGGAACAAAATTAGGTGATATCTTAATCATCGTGCTCAGAATCATGTTGGTCGCTAAGGATGACCTTAGTGTCGATTAAGGGAGGCAACGTATCGACTGTGTTAGAGGTGATCAAATTATACAAGACGCAAGCCATCTTAAGATCATTACGTTTCATTTTTATTATTAATTAAATTCTATGTAATTTTAAAATTATTTACGACATTAA
>JAODUI010000003.1:6453099-6473066 GCA_027563995.1 Papilio gigon
GTTGCCTTTTGACTTTGATTGTAAAACGCAGATGCGCCAGGGATGTGACGCTCTTGGATTCCTGACGAGTATAGTGATAAGACTTCTTGCTGCTGGTCACGTTGTGCTATTATAATTATAGTCCAGTATAGTGAGTACAGTATAGTTTAACCTCTAGTCCATCGTACCAGTACAAACGGTAGCTCACACTTGTTTCAATGATCATCTGTCAGATGTTTTGTGTATATCGGCATAGTATATTTGAAAACTAAGGAGAGTGACGTAGTACGCGAAATAAGTTGACAATAAAAGTCATCACATTTGTAGACTCCGCGCAATCGATTCAGTCGTGGACTTGGAGCTTCTTTAGGTCTTTTTCCACCTTGTTTGAGCGAGACGTGCTCGGTGATAGCTGGGGCCGCAAATCGACCACTGAAAGTTGCGAAACCAGCAATATTGAGTAACATTTAGAATATTTCGTTTTGCGTACAAACTTCGCTATCTTGTCGCAGTGTCAAGTATATAATGATTTTGACACAAAAGAAAGTGTTCGACTATTAAAAGTACTTTAAAATTTAAAGTACTTGCTCCTTTTAAAGCTCTTATTTTCTGTCCTGGGCCTGCGATATTTTCATTCTGCAACATTTATCCTGAATAAATGAGGCGCTTAAAAAGGTTTTCGGCTGAATTTACTTTCATAAATTGTAGGCAATTACAGTAAATAACACTTTGAGGTTTGCTACTCTGCACGACAAAATTTTACCGTTGAATATTTTCACCTTTATACAAATATGTTCATATCCAATGATAATACTTATAAAATTATCTGATTACTTGCTTCGAGATTAAAGAAAAATAGTACGTTCTTTCAGAGAGTAATCTATATGTGTGCCCGGCATCCATCCACATTCGCTGAACTGTTTTGGAGTCGACAACAACAAACATCCATCCATCCAAACTTTCGCTTTAAAATATTAGTATGATTTGAAGTGATGGTTATATTTCGTTTCATATGCTTGGGATTGCGAAAATTTTTTTTTTAAATGCTAATATTTCTTGAACCATTCCAACTGTGCACTAGACTTGTGCTAGGAGACGGTTTACAATACTATACTATTGTCGACATATGCATTAACAGAACTCTGGAATACAAATGAGCCCCGGGGGCTTAATACTCTGAATGAGTCGTAATTAACAGCTAGCATTCAGACAATTTATACACAAATAGATACAACTGTTTCGATTGATTACAAAATAATTTAAAAAAATGTACCCACCTCCAAACATAACCTAAGTAGGAGTATCAGGGACAACGCTCTGCGGTGACAAACATAAAAAAACCACACAGAAACAGACGAATTGGGAACCTCCTCCTGTTTAAAATCGGTTTATAAAAAGTGTAACGGTTTCAAATAAAGAACAGTTGTCAAAACAAATGAACAACTTTAAACTTAAATATCCGTTTAGTAATGCATAACAATCACGTTAAGTGTTTCACGACGGGCTTGATCGTATATCCTAAAGGTACAGACAAACCAACGTGTGTGACTAAATGATACAGTTAGGGGTAATCTAAAAGTCTGAGATTCCTGCATGTTAGTGGCATGTATCTAACGTGTCCGGTCTACATTATTTATGTTATGTTGCATTTATTACCTATTGGTCTAAACACTTGGCAGACGGCGACGTTCCAAAACGCTGTGAATTATTGACTATACAAATGAGAAACTATTAAATAAAATTTATAGTTGCAATTAAAAATACATTAGCCTTGTTAGTTGCCACCAAGTGTTATAAATGAATACAATATTCACAACTGCATTTAAACTAAGGAAACGTCTAATGACTGCATTTTATATGCAAACTAGATGGCGCTTGCGTCTTCGACCGCGAAAATAAATAATAAAACTTAGTTAACAATGTGTTAATCCAGACGGTGACTTATCTTTTGAATTCACCTGCTAACATCCATTCATCCATAATATCGCATTTATAACACTAAGAAGTAAAATGCGCATACGAAAATGTTATTTCATAAAAATACGTAATACATTTTGATAGGCTACAATTTGAAAAGCGGAAAACGTGAAATATATGACAATCGACAGCCTTCAAGTATAACTTCAAATAAACTTTCGAAGGAGACTTGAAAAGTTTTCGGAGGATGTTATATTCAAAGCATTATCCATGGAATATAGAGTTGAATTGAGCGTGCACCTATCGACCCTAAGCCTTCTCTACGTAGAGTTGACACAATTGATTTTGTCCTCAAAACCTACCATTCGTTATAACTAACGTCACTCCCTTCTTAATCATCATCATCATCAACAGCCCCTGTCTGCCCACTGTTGGACATAGGCCTTTCCCAATGCCTACCACAGTATGCGTACCTCCTTCCGCATCCTTCTTAATCATGTTGAGTATTTTTTTATGGCTCGCACTATGCCACCTTCACCTTCACACGGTGGCTAGAACCTTTATTATCCTTTAATGACCTTAACATTATAGTGAGTATTTTGATGCCTGATTTACTCATACGCAAGTTTAGATGGATGTTTATATGTATAACTCCAAAACGTCTTAACGTATCTGAATGTAATTTGGAAAAGAGATAAATTACTGCCTGGAATAACGCCTGGACTATTAAGTTTTTTTTTTTAACTCCGCGCGGACGGGACGCCAGTGAATGCTAGTATGATGGAATGATTTCGATAGAATAAGGACAGTGTGCGCATTTATAACGTGTATGTTCAGATAATTATAGTATTTGAAAGATTTTAAACCGATTAAAATATGTCTAAAAAGGAAATAAAGCGACTGAAATAAAACAGAAAGTAAGTACATGTTCAATAGGCGGGTGAAATTTATTCAGCTGTTGTTTTGCCTACGAAATAAACCCACGCAAAAGTTTCGTACTAATTAAGAACTTTAAATCTCCCTGCAGTTAAGTTTTATCTTAATTATACTAGTATTTAAAACAAAGTCTCCTTAACACTTCGAAAATTCTAGCTGTATTTAGTGAATAATCTCCAAAAAAATTTAGAATACAAATTATTTTAGTTTATTCGAAGAACATATCTTATTATAAATTACTTTCCAGGGTCTTTATCATCATCAGCTTTTGTCTGCAAACTCCTGGACAAAGGACTCCTTCACGGCGTTGCCTCCCGAGGTGCGCCTTAAATTTGATTAGAGCGCGGTGCCCTGTAGGTGCGCAGTCCGGGGACCTTTCCCGGGGCGGTCAGTGGGGGTCGCGGTGTAAATGTAACTCATGCTCCCGTGGCGCCCAAGAGCCTTTCCCAATACCTTCCACAATATGCGACAGTTTCTTAGTCGTATATGTTAGTAAATACTATATTTTAATTTAAAAAAAAAAAACCTTATAGTTAATATGTATTCAGTTCATACGTAGTTCCCGCGCGCAATGGGCAAACTTTTCTCGAAAATGTTACCGAGAACTCGCTATAATGTTTGAAAATGTTCTTTAAAAATGTCGGAAGAAAAATATTTTTCTCGACGTAAAATATATTTTTCCTTTGGGAAGACGATAAAAACGAGCAATAGACTTGTAGACCATCATTAAATTTCTAGCTACGAAAGTGCTCGGCAAAATTACTCGAGGCCCGAACATGACGGGACCAGTGACGACCGTGAAATTAATAAGAATTCAGTATCTCTAAAATATTTGTGTATAAAAATTATTACATTAGACGGAACTTTTTAATGCAATTAAATGTGTATTAACAAAGATAAAACTTTAAACATAGGACGTACGTCCGTCTTTCCGGCTATGTACGATGCGTAATGCGTAGATAAGGTCTCCTTAAGATTACCTTGACTACTAAACTTCGCCTGCCATCTTTTGACCACATAACCGTTTAACTAATACAATCTTTATTAATTTAAAAAAAAATTGCACAGACACTAAGAATCTGACAATTCTGGCACATTTAAATTAAATAGTTTAATTTGTTAATTAAATATAGTGTTTAATATATATTTTTCAGTTAATTCTAGAAAACATGTTTAGTATTAAAATTATTTCTTAGCGGAACTCAAATTATTACAAGTCTACATTCTAAGTATGTTACGTTAGAAGCATATTAAAAAATTCCAAAGAAATTCTTTGGAATGTTGTGGATTAGAAAGTCTCGGAAAACTGTTGGAATGTTTCAGAATAAATTATAATTTACAGTATATAAAGAATGAGAAAATAGACTATTATTCTAGATGTTATTAAAAGCAAAACAAATATATATGGAGCTTACATACACGAGTTAAATTATGCCAAAGAAAACACGTTTGGTAATACACAAGATTGTTTAGGCAGAACCAACGTTATAAATTTAATATCTTTAAGATGCGGTCTAAGGAAATTTGTAAAGCGTCTGTAACTAGAGGAGACTTTATACTCCAGTCAAAATATGAAACTTGGCATATTAAGTGTAAAATTTGATACAAAGACGAAAGGTCGAAACAAAATTGATGTCTTTGTAAGGTTAAAACAAATAACGTTAATTAGTTGACGACACAAACCAGCATGACTTAACGGAAGCAGCCGTACCTCTTTCACAAAGGTCGGTAAACTGCTCTTCTAGTGTTGTGGATGTCCGTGGACGTCGATGGTCACCTTGGCCGACGCTCATTTGCCACTTTCTCTTATTTCGACTGCAACATATTGGTATAAACGCGGTTGAGTTCACAGACAATACAAGTTCTATATAACTTCATTTGCATTTCACATCTACCTTCAGCAGTATAAACTCTCTGTGGAAAGCTTTACTGTTGCGTTCAGTTTGCTTGTTCACTTGTGTGAGTAAATCTTTTGAAAGTATGTGTGTTTATTTCACTCGAGCTTTATTCCTATTTACGATGTATCTCGCTTCGGCGACTTGCTTTGAAAATTATATTCTTTTAAATACCTATACTGTTATATAAAATGTCCACTTTATTAATAGTGTTATGTAGAATTTCAGCAACAACGGCATTCGTTTGAAACATTCTTTTTTTTTGAAAAAGCCTTGGACTTAGACGATGTTTTCTATACAATCCACCTCTTTTTTTAATAGTATTTGCTCTTATTTTTCCATAAACAAAATGAAATATATAATTATAATTTTTTTTGTATATCTAAATTGTAATTCAATCATTGTAACTTGTCCAAAAAAAAACTGATTTAACTTTATCATGCAAAAAACATGTTTTTCTTAGTCAGCGATAGACCTTAACAACGGCAGACGTAAGCGTAACTTACCTTGTTAAAAGTTCTTGTTTACTCGGATAACTTGTGCGAAAATAGCCCCCGACGACCAACTTCATGTTTTATACTCAAGTACATTTTCTTAAATCTATAGCGTTATATTTCTTACTTTGTTTCTAGTTTTACGGCACAACGAATAAACGGCCAGATTAGGAAGGTCGGGGAGTCGAGACCATTGTTGGGGAACAGGAGAATAGGGGTCTAGCAAGTTTGACTGACGACTTAGTGTGGACGGCGGGAAGTCGTTGGATGCTAAATCTATCTTAGCTTGTTCTCTTTTCTACCTCGTTTTTATAGTAATAAGCTTAACATTTACTTTAATATTTCAGTAGTGTGTTAACTAACTAAAAAATGGTTCCCATCTGACAGTCACCCGACACACTTACCTTCAACACATTCAAACATCTACAAGCTTGTTAGTTAAGAATTTAGGTCCGTGCGGAATTAAAACAATAGAAACTTGTTAAGTATCCAATATATACAGTAATCTTTATCTGTACCAAATAACAATTTTTCAACTAACCTGAAAAACATTCATTTACATTATTATCAAGATTTTATTTAAGCAAAGCTTCCCAGCAACTTTAGTGGAGCCGGTTTTGTAAAATAAAACAAACGACATCGAAAACGCGCAAGAAAGTTGCCTCAGTTGTTGCGAAGTTTACAATTTAACGCGATTGTTGGGAGTTTATTCAACACGATATGAATATTTTATTGCAATATTTCCCTTTGGTACAATAATCATACCGTTGTTTGAATAACTGAATACATATTATTATAAGAAAACTGCATACATTACGTTACGTATACATTTTTTTTTGTTACATGTTTATTTTCTATACAATGATTATTTTAGATGTAGCATTTTAAATAACATCATTTTGTTGTTGCAAATTTTATATCTGTTAAGTCCGGTATATATATTCACCCCAAAAGAAATTCATTATTAATAACAACGACGAAGAAAACAAAAAAAAACATTAACTATATGCACGCCTATACATATTACCTTTATATATTTTAAAATCTTAGACGTTACGTCTAGACTTTAATATCATTCATCCTTGACGGAAGCACCTTCAAAAGAAGGGTTCTTTTGTAAGCTTCAAAAGCATTGTCGGCCTGTGAAGAGGGTTTAAATATGTATGATGAAAACTTTCTTAGCAGCGCGATAATTTCTAACGGGCTTCCAATGAAAAAGATTTTAATGCGTCATTTAATATTTATTTAAATATATCATGATAACAGTTATTTTTAAAATTTGTTTACGTAATGTTAAGTAACCAAGTAGCTCATTACTTTTTATACGAAACAGAAACATTGCATTAAAAATCATTAGTTTGGAATTGTACTACTTATAAAACGGCTTGCGAGCGCAAGTGAGCGACGGGCCGCGAACGCGCTACAGTACCAATCCCACTCGTCCTGAAGAAGAGCCCCAATAATTAATAAATATTTACACGTGAGTTAAGCCGTTTTATAAGTAGTATAGTGAAATGTCTCACGAAAGTTTTAATACTTTAATGGTTTGGAATAATTATCAGATGTGGAAAAAGAGCGTCGGTGGCGCAGTTGCTAAGCGCTTGACCGTACAGAAGCGTACTCGACATTGTCCAGGTTCGATTCCCGCAATGTACCAATGTGTTTTTTGATTTTCAAACTTCATGTGTAGGTAAATTATCCGACGTTCTTACAGTGAAGGAAGAGATCGTGATGCAACCTGTACATGTCTGCGAAGAAATTAAGAGATAAGTGTGAAGTGAACAACCAACACGCACTGCGTCAGCGTGGTTGACTATGACCTAGTCAATGAACAACCACTGGTCTAAACTTGTACAAGGTAAGGACAACACGAGAAAGATTTCTGTTATCTTACAGTTTACATGAAACTTGGGATAAAATTTACTTAACTATCACTTAGATTAAATTAAGTTTTTAAACATTCAACTTAACTTATATATTTCATCATGTTATTCGTTATTAGTTTTTTTTTCAAACGTTAGTAGATTTATGTTAATTTATTAATATTTCTTGTAACCCGGTAAGCTTGAAAAAGCTTGTTAGGATATGGTCCATGACACTGGTCGAATGGTGAGATTAGTATAGAGATGTACTATTTGGAAAAATATATAGGTTACTTACTAAGTTTTTTTTTGCGTGGACGAAGTTACGGACGACTGCTTGTATTATTGTAATTAGTATGTTGCTCTTTGACGTCCGTTGTACTTAAGTACTTAATACGGCTTGAAACAATAGCCCATTGAGTCGCGGCTCACTAATGAGCTTAATATGAGAACATAATTACGCTTCTAATGCTTATATGTTATGATATATATGTGAACCGACACTGTTATCTGACCTAATGAGCATAAGTCAAATTACATGATAACTCACTATCGCCCTCTGTCAATTTCATAAGTTATAAATCGATCATTTTCATACAGAAGCGGTCGTGTCGTGTTTTTTTTCTTTTAATTCACTTTCTATGACGTAGAAGGTTTTACATATCTTCTGATAGAATTAACCGCGACAGCGGCGCCTCCATCGGACTATATAGTCATTTTTATACTATGTCTTATTGCGTGTTTTGCTCAATTTAAAGTTGCTTACATGAAATAAACAGCGAAGCAATTAAGTGGAAAATGTTTTAAGTTCATTGAACAATAAACTTGTTCCAGTGTAACGGTGATGGATCGCTTTATATTATTTAAGACATAATATTTGTTCATAAATATCATTAAGGTTTATAGCATTTTATGGTTATTTAATAACCAACTTTTCTTTATTTACTTATTTATCAAAATACACCACTTTACAACACTTAATGCTGATATGGTCTATGACTAAATACGAACGTATAAAGTCCTAATATTTATAGTAATGTTGTATATATTTAATTCTTGAATACAACAATTGTTCCGTATACAAAAGGAAAAAGAAAACAATGCTATAATGATATTTGATGCGGCAGCTATTTCTCGCTCGCTACGTGAGCGTAGCTTTGTAGCATCGTAGCGGAGCCGTAGCGATATCGTAGCAGCTCGTAGCAATTTCAATGTAAATGCAGTGCACTCCGGTGTCGCGCTACAAATTGAGTGCCTTTGTGAACTGCGCTGGAATTATACCTCCACTTGGATTACGCTTTCGCTATGAAGGAAGGAAGTTGACAAGTAAACATTTAGGATCAAGTTACTCAAGCTACTTTATTTACTTTATTTACCAAGCAAAAAATATATCTAGTAATATCATTCTCGCTAGTTTAAGAAGCGCCAATAGCCTAATGATTTAGGATACAGACTACCGATTTAGCACTCGTAGGTTCGAATCCCACCATTAGACTATTGTGAACTATATCCTAAGACATATTTTTTCAAGCTCACTTGAAATGGTTACAAGAAGTATTAGTAAATTAATAAATATCTAACTACAATTTCATAAAAAAAAAATTAAAAAGCTTAGTATAGAATGTAATACAATTAAGAAACGCCGCATACATCAAAAAGCGCATTCTCAAATACATCTTGCAGCCAGCGGGCGCGCGGAAGTTCTCGGTTGTTCTATTTCACAATGTAGTTCATCCGCATTAACGCTCTCCTTAATTATCCTCGCAGCGAGCTAACGGGGACTCTCTGTGAACATTTTACACGTTCGCTGTGTTTCTGCCAAATTAAATTCTGTTCTCATTGCGGCATAACAACAAAGACGTTTTAAATAAACAGTAATTTAAATTATTCAGTCCCTCGTCAGACATTACTATAAACTAAATAACTGGTAACACTAATATATTTGATGTCAACACCGGAGAAATACGTGTGTTCAATGTTTAGATTATTAAAAGTTTCATGAGACATTTCACTATACTAGTCATAAAAACGGCTTAACCTTAACCTAGTCGGTACCGACACCGATTCAAACGTGAGTTGAACCATTTTTATAAGTAGTATGTTTCATATTTAATTGAAAACAATTACTAGTTGTAAACACATGGAAGAGCGGGGCTTCCAATTACAAGTACCTGATGGTTACTCAAATGGAAGCCCCAAAAACGGAATGAAAATTGTAAATTTTGAGATTTAGTAAATTATTTTCATTTTTTTTCACATTTATTGTAGCCCGATTGTTTAAAATAAATGCTTTATTCGTTTATTAAGATAGTACTATTTATATTTTACTATAATTATGTTAAATCAAATTGAAGATTGAATTAATTTGACTCTGAACTTTACTAAGGTTTTTGGTTGTTAAATTTGAAACACATTTTAAATAGTAAAAGTTCAAAGTTGTAAAATCTAAACTTAATTTCACGTAAACGAATACAGAATTGCCGTAGCTTTGGTATTGGTAATTCCATGATGCCGCTGCCAGACGCATAAAGAACAATAACTGAGCCGACAGCCGCGTGAACCTCACTTTGTTCATTATTGAACGTTCATTTGTCTGATACTACCAAAATATACATCAGCCAGCATATCGCCAGCCTGAGATTGTCAACTGCTGAACGTGAGCCTCACTCATCGGTACCCACGATGACTGGTTCTATGCCTCCATCTAATACACTCTCAGAACCTTGACCAAAGGATCATTCAATGCCGATTTCCATGGGAGTCTGATTAATTAATGGTAGGCAAGTCGAGGCTCGTTAGCTCCCTTCTCGTAAAAAGAATAAGTCAATTGGAACGGAAGCTGCGCTTCCGTCATTGCCTATTGTGTTTCATTATAAAACTTGATAGACATTATGACACATTATCACATGACTGTTTTCATTCTGAGAAATTGTAACAAAAATAAGAACGACGAAGTTTAAGACAATTGACTAATAAATATTGATATTCCAAATAATAACTTTGGACAGACGTGGCTCGATTAAATTTAAAATACTGTGAATTCTATTTATAGAAACGAATATTAAGTTTCTAGAGATTTCAGCGAACTGTAGCAACACTGACCGTGTGAGATATCCCGCAGGATTTCGGGACAATCCCTTCATATGCATTCAAAACCGATTCGCAGGATTACCAAAACAAACCTTCGCTTCCATTAATAACTTGATTACGATTTGCATAATCTCTTATCCTATCACCAGACTCAATGATATAAACGTTCGTGTGAAATAATCTTTAGAACGATATTGACTTTATACATTGTTCTAAGTTCTGTGGTAACTTAAGTTCTAAATTAAAATACTAAGACAAAAATCATATGACATCGTTTTCACATACACTATGTTTGGTGGCGTAATTTATAGCGGAGCTTGAGTACATAGTTAAAGCTTTAAAATCACTACCTGGAATGTCTAGTTGAATATTTAGGGAGATGTAAAAAATTAAAAGATGGACCAATGATTTGGTTAAGGTTGCAGGAGTATCCTGGATGGGAGCGGCCGAGGACCGAACGTGGTTACCTTTGAGGAGGTCACGAGACTGATATGATAATTAATGAGATAAAAAATGGCAACTATATATGGTTGAAATGCGGAACTGGTTTACTAGTGAATTCGTAACGATTCGTTTGTTTGAATCATATAATATCACATTTATTAAATGTATATTTTAATCAGATTAAAAGTAGGGCGTGGGGTAATATGCAAATGGTTTCACTCTACTGGACGATTTTAACAGCGCAGCGGGAAATGAATAATTCACGATAATATGCGCATTTGAATGCATTCGTCCGGATAAAAAAGAGACAGCGTTCTCTGAATAGACACTGCATGAGGGTAAGAAATACAATAAATGAGCTTGTAGAAAGTAGATGTGTGACAGGTCTGAGAGTCAGTACTTTGTTTTCAATCCTTGCATCGTAGTCTACCATTGTGTCTCAGCAGGGGTCAATTTTTGGGGACATAAGTGGATTATATTCTTTTTAAAAATGTTAATAGACACGAAGACTGTACAAGGGAACTTTATCGCTCATAGCCATATGTAAACATTTATATAAATTCAGAATATCGTGAGGGTAGTCGACCCCTGCACGAAGTTGAAAGGCAAACTTTTCTTGTTTATAACGAATAGCTTTGTTGTTGTACATGTCCCCTCGTATATCTTTCACGAGCAGAAAGGTAGAAAAAAAAATAATTCGAGTCGACCGAATGCCTTGATGTTCTTTAAACTGAATCGTAGTCTTTTGTATAGAAAAGTTGTGTTAAATTTACCGTTTCCAACATAAAGTAATAGACAGGGGTTTTTTACTTTGGCTTTTTTGCTGTCGTTGACAGACGTGAACAAGAAAGAAAAAAAAAACAGTCAAATAGCTTTTTGCATCAGAACAAGCGATAGTATTTTTTAAGGACGATATTACTTTGGTCTATTATTCAGGTCGACTTAGTGCAGACGGCAGGAAGTCCTTGGATGCGAAAGGCGGAGGACCGCATACTGTGGAAGGGATTGGAAAAGGTCTATGTCCAGCAGTGGGCAGACAAGGGCTGATGATGATGATATGATTTTATGTATGTAACTATATTGTCATACGTGCTTGCAGTCATCCGAGGTTACGTCTCAAATTGAGATAGGATTAATAATTCAATTATAATAACAAGTGTCAATTATTAACATTCACCATTATCGTTGACTTGTAATAGAAAATTAATTGACTTTACCGTATTAATTAATTATCCTTTTTGTTCTGTGACATAAATTAATTGTGAGAACATTTTATAGACTTTTATTACAACCCTTAACAATTGAGCTATTGAAGCGTCAACAGCCCAATAGATAAGGGTACGGATTTTCAACCACGTGTTCGAGGATTCGAATCCCACAATTAGACTATCGTAGACTATATATACCCTACCATAAGCCTAGAGCTTAGTGGGAGTTTTACAAGAAATATTAGCAAATTAACAAAAATCTATTATTGTTTAAAAAAAAACTAAGGTAATTAATTAGCTTAAAAATACGTTAATAACATAAAGAATTTGTTTCATTCTTAATTTTGTTCCTGGTACTATTGAAAATATTTACTGCAATGCTGAAAAACAGTTTTTGATATTCACGGATCATCATCATCATCAGCCCTTGTCTGCCCACTGCTAATTATTTAATTATTTTCGCAAAACATTTTTCGAAACATCTCCGAAAATTATTTTTCAATATTATCGTAACGATAACATTTTGTATAATGACATTTCGACACAGTAACAAAACATAGCCGGTGTTAGAGGCACTTATAAACATAGTAAGTCATCAAATATTCATCCCTTGGAACTGTTAATTTCTATCCCTTCTATTGATTTAGGTGTACGCACTCGCAGACCACCCTGCTAATTCATTCATGCGTTCCCTTTTGATTTTGATAGGCTTAACCAATTACGTGATGGGTAGGGCTCAGTGCAAATTGAATTCCCCTGCGTTTGATTTCTAGAAATGTTATTCTGTAGGTAATTAATGATACGAATTTATTGGTTAATGACCACCAAATAAAAATAGTCTTTAGTGTTGATTATAAACTTGATTCACAAAAGTCTTATCGTTTGGTTTCTGTCCATGACAGCCCTATCGGTTTCATGTCCGACGCTACTGATCGTCCCATTTAACATTACTTCAAATAGTACATCCAGAGTTTCTCCTGGGATGTGACTAGGATTCTTTGCGGTGCCTTAACCAAACGCAGACCTAGAACGAGCTGGCGGTGTTCTAAGACGTCCTCTGCCCCACTACCAGTACAGAAATATGTACTTAGGAGATTAAGAAGGAGAAGTAGGTGTCGGCTCCAAATTCGCGACATGTTTCACAACAAAGAACACGCAGCACTCGGATCGATGACATTTCTTTCATTACAGCGAAAATCACTTATAGATATACATGAACAAAATAATATCGTAATACGTTTTATGATACAAATGTAATAACGCCATCTAGGCAATATTGTTGTAAATCTAGAATTAACGTTTTATTAGATACGAACTGGAAGTATACTAAATTGTAATATACATACAAGAGAACTTAATTTATTAAATTCCATTACATTGTCAATTGCATTATTAATTCTATTAAGTTTTGAATCGATGCCGGTGTTATTCAATCTCATTGTACTATTTGAATTGAAATTTTAATAATTAACTTCGACTACGTCATTATTATAACAATGGTGCTAATACTGACGAACTTACTAATCTGTTATTCTGACTGAATATGTCTTAGTTCTTGAATACTTTTTTTTTTAAATCTGCTGTAATTTTTCTTACGTCCTTGGTAATTAGACAAGGTCTGATGATGATGAACCTTGGTATCTCCGTGGAAGTTCTTCTGAAATTTTTCCTGTCTCGTCTAGTTTTTGTTGTTCATTTTTTTATCTTACGCTATAGAACTCTGGAACCATTTGATTTTGCGGCCAATGGCGGTATTAAGTCCTAAGTATTGTATATTATTATAACTAGAACAGTGGCTATGGACTATCCAGCAGATTTAGGTCTCTCCTACGATGGACTGATGACTTGGTTAAGATTGGGAGTGAATCGGAGTCGGCTATGTCGGCTGTGTATGTATGTATAATAATTCTAACACATTTAAATATTTGTTCACTGTTAATTTGTTCATTTTAATCCTGATACGAGAGCAGAATATATGTGGATTTAATTGGCCTTTGATACGGTACGTTTCCCTAGTTAATTAAAATTGAATAATTCGATAAAAGGTTTACTAATTATAATCTGCTGATAATTTAAAATATCCCAGTAATATTTTAATTGACTAACTTTTAAATCATTTCCTTATATTAGAGATTGTATAAACTATTTTTTTACTACGTTAGTAGTCTCTACTAATAACAAAAAACTGACGATTTTGTTTGAACGTGATTATCTCAAGAATTACTGAGTGCAATAAAAAAAATCTTTTTGAGTTAGATAATCCATTTATGGAGATATATTGAAGCGCTAATAGTCTAATAGTTAAGAATACGGATTACCATTTTAGCGGTCGTTGGTTCGAATCCCGACATTCGACTATTATCTTGTACTATATCCCAGTAAAAGCTTACCTGGAATGGTTAGAAGAAATATTAGTAAATTAACAAAAACGTACTTACATTTCTCATAGTTATAGGCTATATAACTTTACGCTACGACCAATAGGAGACGAGCATAAATGAAAAAAGCGAATGAAGTCGCGTGCAAAGCTAATTTATTATAAAGTCTATTTTAAGCTATTCAATTGTTCGAAGTTTATATGTTTAATAAAGTTTTTATATATGTTCCCATTACCGTTTGCGGACGGCACGCTACGTGTTGCAAATCGAGTACAATTTGCAGGACAAACGAGGGCCCATTATCGTCTAATTGGTATCGGCGACATTACGTGAAATAATCACCTGAATATAGGAGACGTATGCGGCAATACTAACAAATTGGTACGTTACACAGCCATTTGTGGAACGAAGAAATGATAATGCAATAAATGTGAGTTATTGAATGTATTACAATTGTTATCCACTACCGAGGCTCGTTTACAAAAGCATATTATTATCTCAGGTTTCTTATAATTAATTGTTTATTTTTTAACACTTTTTTGTTGACGGGGTGGTTTGCCGTCTGGGGGAAGACAGGGTATGTTTCGAAGATTTGCTAGTTTCGTCCTACTAAAACTCCCCCGGTGGCCCTAGTCGAGTGCAACTGATGAGGTGTCCGGTATCTCCGAGGAACGCATCGGAATAGCATTCTAAGACCTAGGATATGTTTGGCGACGATATAGTACGATATACATGATTGAAAATCTGTTGTTACTGCCCGTTTCACACATTTCAGTTACAACGTCATAGTTTTATTATTATCGAATACTAAAGCAATGAAACAATAAGTCTTATTAGAAATGATTCTAGAATGATCCATCACTGCCGTAATACAACTCTTAGGTCAGTCGGTAGAAAAGTTTTACCTTCATTAGGAAAAAGAAAGTTAGCTCGCTGACCTCGCAACTCAAACCACAGTGTTCATTAATGATTCTTCTTAAACTTACCAGCAATTTGCTACTTTACTGTAAATAACACGGTGAATGTTTTCGCGAATTTTCTTACATTTTCACAGTAAATTACTTCCGAAACTTTGCTAATATCGTGTGACTATAGTAATTTACTTAATTACTACACGTTTTTAGTAAAGATATTAAATTAACTAGAGTGACACAGCGAAGCAGGCCTCGGTCACCGATACTGAAGTCTCCACTACTAGATCCCGCGCTCCACCCAGTACTGAACTCAGCACCATCTTCGGCCTTTTTCCATCTCGTTTAACCAGCAATATCTGGGATGACCAACTGAGAGTTGACCACTCGGCCGCCTCATTTATCACTTCGATAATTCATTCTTTATAAATGGATGAGGCAGCGATATCTAATTGGTTTTACTCAAGTTATATGACTAGGAACCAGCAAGCGGTGACGGTGGTGGCGAGTGGATACCTAATCAGTTATTTAGTTATACTGTTTATGCAATTTATAGTATCAAATGACTTGTGTCTGTGACTCCCGAACTAGTGTGACAAATTCGCTGGTAGTAAAGCGTAGCACAGCAATTTTTATCTCAATGTTCTCTCAGTCTTCAAGCTTAGAGATTTACTTTGTAATGATAAATTTATTTTAACATTGTTTGAGAAACACACAAAGGTATGCGAATACCAAATATGTAACGTGTATGGAATGCTAATTAATTCAAATAATGATATAGGTAGATAACGCTAGTTATGTGTAGATATAATTTACTTACATTTTATATACAAATATATTTAATAAAGCTTTATCTTGTTTCGGTTAGGTAGGTCTATGTTTAGGTTTTTTTCTATTGAATGATTTTTAACACCTACAGTCACGTGGAGTGTACTCTTTTTGCGTAGCAATTTTATTTGTTTACTTTTTTTATGTGCCTTAGTGAGTCCCTTTTTTTGTTTTTTTTGTTGTGCTTTCAAACTTCAGGTTTTCACAATTTGCGCTAACCTCTCCATATTTTTAGGTATGAACATTGTACTTTAAAACATTTTAAAAAGGTAACACTGAAGAGTCGAGTCCTGTAGCCACCATTTTACACAAGAGCGTGTAGATAATTAGAAGCGATGACATAAAGGAAACGCTAATGGAGATAAACTGGAGCAGCGTATAAAGCAACACAATGTTATGCAGAGTCATTTTAAAAGGCTGTGTTGACTTTTCATAGTTGGAAATGTATGGTAAAATTTTGTTGTGCGAATATCGTCTCTACGTGCATGGACTTTCAAATGTAGGAGCTTTAAATTTCTCTAAATGTAACTAAAAAATAATCAATATTTAAACTCTGAAGGTTCTAGAAATAAATCGAATAATTCAAGGATTCTATGTCGCATCGTCAATATATTACTTCGTATAATTAAATAAAAATCGTAAATATCCATTTATTTAAATAGACATCGACCTTAGCAAGTATACAATAAAACGCATAATCCAATGCAGGACCATTGTGAGAGCGTTTAATAAGCAATTTCCTTCGTTTTCTTTTACTATTGCTTTAAATTGAAAATACGAACAGAATGTCTAATTCCGTTGCGATTTGCATTACAATGTAGCTTAGATGTAGGAGATATAATGGTTTATATGTCTAAATATGGAACGATATTCAATTGTTTATCTGTTAGCAGTACCTAAAACAATACTAGAATGTGTCCTGGCCTCCGATAATAAAAGTATTCACCAATCTCGATTCCGCGCTATCGAGACCCAGTCTAGGACTTAGTTCTTAAGCCACTAAACAGATTTTGATAGAACTTTCAGTTGGGTGTCCTGAGGACTCAATACAATTGAGTTACATCAAAGTTTGACTCATGCCCACCGGTTTAACTTTGTCGGTCGGTTGTCCTTTGAAGTTCAATTATACGTCGGTAATGTCTTTTTTAGTCTAGCTTTCATGAAATAAAACAAAATTTCAATTTTATCGTATGCACCAATAGAACTTTGAAACGGAATTCGTTATAAAATTGAATTTGTTTTAAAAGTTAAATCTAAAATGTAAATTGAACTGTGGAAAACTAATGCAAAATTTCATTTTAATTTCTACATTCGTATATGATCCGCTCTCTATTAATTAAAATGTATTCCAGTTTTGGTCGACTGTTGACTATCGAATGAAATTTTGAAATAAAACATGCAATGTCTGCTACACTATATTGAGTGTTCACACCAGAAACACATGTGTCATAACATGTCACACTCTCCATAGTCATGACAGACATACAAATTTACATCATCTCATTCATATATAATATGAATACACATATAATACTCTAATAATACTTATATATATATAATATGAACTGTACAGAAATTAACGTGGATATGAAGCTATTTTTAATTGAAAATAAAAAAAATATCTTTACTAATTATTGACAGGTCTGAAACTAGTTAGTACCTACACGTCAGGCTTAACGTAAAGCCTGTAGTGTAGTATAAACTGTACCTAATAATTGTTAACTTACTTTTTTTTACTAATTTTGTAATTATCTGAGTCATTTTTTTAATCATTAAAATAATATTTTTATATTATAACATACTGTACATTTTTGGCATAATATCGTATTGAAAAGTATTCTATTAGGGTGTTATTTTTTATTAGAAATGAATAAATAAATCATGGAAGTTTTAATTATTACTTATAAAAACGGCTAAACTCACGTCTAAATCGGTGTTAGTACCGACTAGTTCCACCTGCGATCGACGCGCAGTTAGCGACGGGCCGTGAATGCACTGTAGAACCAATCCCACTCACCGACACCGATTTACAAAGACCTTACTTCATAGGATCATTTCTATAGTAAGTTATTGACGAGACACCGATTTACACGTGAGTTAAGCCGTTTTTATATAACGTAACATGTCATTAAAGTTTTAATAATTTAATTTAAATTTCAATAAGTTAAAACATCTTTAATTACAAATTATGTTTCAACTTCGACGTGTGTGTTACCTTGTTCAACTCTATGTACATCATAATACAGTATTATCGCTTTTGTTATACGAGCGACTTATTCCTATAACGAGTTATTAATACCCCAAATCCGTATAATAGCTTTTCACAAATGCTTCATTATATACTATTGAACGAGGTAATTAAGATTAATCAGATCATATGATATAATGTTTGATGACAATCAATTTTATGTACCATCGTATTTTTTTATTAGAATATTACTAGACTTTTTTTTTTATTTACTAATATTTATTCCAACCATTCCTGGTTAGATTGAAAAAGATTGTGGTAGAACATGGTCAACAATAATATTCGAATAACGGGATTCGAATCCGCGACCGCACGATCGGTAACCTTTAACCATTAGGCTATTGATTTATAATGCATCATTTCAATTATCACTTCATGCAAATTAACATACACTAATTAAAAAAATAATGATGTTAGCTTGTCTAAATAAATGAATAAATCACGACTAATCAAGCATCCGGACATGTTTGTAACTAATTGGTAAAAATGAACTACATCCTTGATCTTACGAATGGTTACAAAATTGACACTAACAAAACAAGTATATCTTCAAAAAAACAGTACTGACTGGTAATAAAATAAAACTCATTTTCTACGTCTCCGTATCGATTTGGAATAAGAGATTTATTAGTAAGAAGCTAAGCAGACTAATGACTATCCATTTTTCTCGGGTGCGAGGAACTGTTAATGGCAGTAGCAGCTGTGCGCAGTAATTTCCTTGGGATCTATGAAATTCGCATTATTCTTACGCAACCATTTCGTATATCGTTATATTAACAAAAAAATATTAGTCGACGTTTACAGACAACGTTGATGTCCTGTTATTTTAATTGCTATCTTCACTGTGTTTAATAAATACAGGGTAAGTAGAAACTTAACTTTTTCTATTAAATAAGTAGAAATTTTGGCATAACTCATTGGGCCGGTATGGTAGACTATGGCCTGGTCACCCCTAATTATAGGGGCTTCGAACCTCTCAGTAGGGACGTACAGTGAGCTGATGATGTCGATGATGTTAGTTTCTAGTCATTCTCTTTTGCTTATAAAAAAAAAGTTGTGAATAAATCACGACATTAATGTAAATTGCGGTGGGTTGGCGAAATTTATTTACCTTACACCACGGAATTTTTTCCTTTTTTTACTTTACCATCCCCTTTTTCGTTTCTCTCACGAACAATACAAATCCCGGTATAAAATTTTGTTTCCACTCCGACGCGAACGTGTCGACGGGCCGCGTCACGTTTGAAACCTAATAAACTTGTTGAAACGCGGATAACGCTTCTAGATTTCCCTCCATGGTAAATTGATAAAAAGAAATGCTTCCTTTTATCGTTTTGCTTTCTTTTGTTACAGAATCATTAACTGGATTTATCTAGAGACTATTTACGTTTCATTAGTAGATACTAACTTCGTATGAAAATAATTTTATCGCCATCTTTTGGCGGAAAGGGTTCCGAAGAAATATTTAAAAAATCCTTCCCTTTAAAAATATTTATTAGTGACTAACTGACCCCGCGAACTCTGTTTCGCCTTAAAGGCAATGAATAAACAGATTTTTGAATTTACTAGGTAATACAAAAAACAAAAAATCTCGGAAAAAATCGTTTGTATTTAAAATGGAAAAAATATTTTTAAGGCTTTCACAGAAGTTTTTCTAATTATTCTCACCTTTTAAACCTGTCCTAGACCTTCATGAACATTCCAAGACCAAGATAAGATAAATCCGTTCAGCCGTTTTCGAGTTTTAGCGAGACTAACGAACAGCAATTCATTTTTA
>JAODUI010000003.1:6488803-6501960 GCA_027563995.1 Papilio gigon
ACACGACGACCCAAACGGAATAATACGTACTGACGATTGTGTGAGACACCTATTTACAAAGAAATTAGGAAATGTTACTAAAATAATCCCTTAGTGTGATCTTCTCTTACTGTATTTACACTAGACGAGTACATTAGTAACAAAATTACTCAGTGTGTAATTGTAGGAAATGCCCATGTGAAGAGGTAAATTAGGTTTTTTGTTAGGGACTACTTAAGGTACTTATTTCGTAACTAATTCTTGAATTCAATTAGAGTGATGTCATAAAATGTATGTATGAAGATGATGAATGATGCTTGTCTCTTGATCGAGTCTTGATTTGCTTTAACTGTCACTGAACAAGAATTATTTAATACACGTATTTTGTTCGACTACAAATTGTGTGACATAATGTGGTTCTATAAGAATAAAAAAAAGAAGATTTCCTTCCAACACGAGTTCTAATGAAGTTATATTAAATCTCAGATGGACTGTGAAAGGCGCGAAAAAGGGTAGCAAATTGCTTTGTAAACATAAGCCTTGAGAAATATTACAGAATTTGTTGCTCTCACAGATCTCCCTGTTGGCAAACTTTTTAATCTGAGAGTTCCAACAAATTTTACGTTCGTAACAGTCCCGGAGCTATTTGATATTTTTTATTATTAAAAATACCGTCGCGGGTCGGACTCGAGCTTTTATTTTGTTCGAAAACTTTGATAATAGAGAGTAAGGATCACGTAACTTATTATTTCATTTAAAAAAAAAGTTTTAATATGAAAACATTTGATAAGACGAAGATATAAAGAAATACGAGTTAACACTTTTTTTTTATTATTTATTCATAATTTCAAACATAAAGAACATTGTGATATGAAAGCTCAGTTTGGACTAGCTTTTACTTAAATTAAGTTATACTTCGCTTGATATCATATTGTTGAATTGTGTAGCAAAGTTGATGTGACACGTTTATATGGAGTATTGGAGATATACTGAAACTACTAAAGTAATAACTGTAGGACAGGAGACCTTTTTTCTGTTAAACGAAAACTTTATATCCTTGTATATGAAAAAATAAAAAACAAAGTTTGATATACGATAGGTTTGTAGGTATTCCGTCCCTCATTTGAAAAACATGTGTTCATCATTTTAACAGGTCCCAAGGCTAGCGAGGGGATCGCGTGGAAGCTCAAATGTTGTCGAAAAGGTCCGCGGTTGTTTCCTCTATCCCGTTGATTAACGGCCTCGGTAGGCTTCAGAGGAATCGATCGATTCCCACGCTCACGATCAACGAGATAACAAAGTTTCTGATACACGAATTGAAAAATTGTTTGTCTTTTTTAGCGTCTACAATTTCTTTTTGTTTTTTGGCGTTAGTAATTAACCGTTTTTGTTTAAAACATTTTCCGAAATCAATTTTTAAAATAAGAATGTGCGTATTTTATTTTGATATTAAAAAAAAATTGTTAATAAAAAATAAAGTAAATAATAAATTACATTCGAACAAACTACAGCACAATCAAGATATTCGGTTTAAATTTTACGTTTTATAAGTATAGAGGAATGTTATATATAAAGGATATACGTGTATAAATTTTAAAACAACACCAGAATAAGACAGCTCTGTCGTTTTGGTATCGTTATTAGTTCACGAGACTTCTAGTATATAATACAATATTGCACATTCACTTGTTTTTCATTTACTTACAAGAACAACACTAATTTCAAGATTAGTGTGACATTAATTTGTTTCCGCCCACTTGCGTTCCAAATAAATAGTGATTAAGAAAATAAATACGATTTTGAAAACAGAGACGTTATTTACAACTCCGAATACATCACGATTAAATCCTTTGCAATGCACATAAACAGTCGTCTCAATCACCTTGATGACATATTCAAATTAAAGATTTCTATTCCGCAATGTACATTTTATATTGCCGAATTCCATTTAAAATACAGGCACATGCAAAAGTTATATTGTTTATAAAAATAAAGTAAAAAAAAATTATTTGGCTTTGGATTAATATTTATTATTCATTGGTCTGTCTTGTGTGGTAGGAAAATCTGTTACAGTATACAGTGCCTTCACTCACATATACACAATAATGCTGTGTCTGTCTGAAGACAAACTTTACATATGTAATTTGTACTTTTTTCTTAATCTACTTAATTTCTTTTACCACTCCAACTAAGTTCTATGTTTTTACGACTAAAATAGTCGAAAGGCAAGATTCGAACTCTCCACCACGTGATTGGTATTCAGTACCCTTAACTATTAGGTTATTACATTTAAAAGTAAATAAAAATGTTTTATAAACCACAAGATGTCTCAGTGTATGCAGTTCATCGACATGACGTAACAGTATTGATTGCGTTGGGTGGCCGCTTGTATCGTGTTAGAGTACAATGTACTAATGAAAGAGTACGTTGTGCGAACAAAATAAAATATTTGTTATAATAAATGAAACAAAAGTATATTAAACAAAAGACGTCTCTATGTCAATTGAATTACAGTCGTAATTTCAAATTATGTCTTAGCTAAATCTGTTACGACACATTTACGCGACTGTGAATTGTCAAATCAGCCTCTATCTGCACACTGCTGGAAGTAAGCTACCTCAATAGCTTCCTTTCTGGACTAGGAATCGATTACACTCAATTTTAGAACATGTTACGTTACAAGTACATATGAGACAAAACAAACCGTTTTTACGACTGACTTTGTTTTAAAATTATTAGTAGATTCCTTTTTCCTTTACTTATTTCTTGTAAGCATTCCAAGTAGGTTTGCGTTGGTATGGTTCACGACAACAGTCGAATGATGGGATTCGAATCAACGACCACAAGATCGGTAGTCCTTACCTGTGACTATTACGTTATTGGAACATCAAAATTTCAACCGTATGTTTTATTTTCTCTGAGAGAAAGTTTACTGTCTGGAATAACGCAGAAGTTACCAAGTTTTGTTTTTAAATCCGCGTGACCGAAGTCTCGAGCAAAAGCTAGTTAATATAATGCTAGCAATTAACAGACGCACTTTGAATTAACGATACTTGTTCTACATGGTTTCCCATTTCATTTCTCCCAGTACAGAAATCTACGTAATGACGTCATCAATATCTTGTAGACAAAGTTCTTTCTCACTAAAGAAGTCAACATATATATGTTGTGTCTTCCCGCAATTTGACCTTGAAAAAGTCCCCGAAATTTAATGTTTTCCTAAAAGACATGAGTATAGTTTATAATGTCGATAAATTTAAACATAAACCTTTTCTATTCGTCTAATGTAAAATATAATGTGTAAAATGTGTGTAAAAAACAGTTTTGTTTCTTCATGATCTAGTCTGGGCCGGTAGGTGGCGATACTATCGCGGTAAGTTATATCAGAAAATACGTAAAAAAACTATTATAGATATAGCGAGAAAAGATTTTCCTTCGTAATTTTTCGGAAAAGTTCGTATTTATCATGCTCACAAATAGCTTCAGTACCATCTTAGAGAATGATATTATTGATTTTGACCTTTGAGAATAAACAATAAAATTCCATATTAATGGATACGAAAATGTCACTCATTTAATTCAACCAATCATTGACAGTTCAGGTGTCATAGTATTTCGAAAAAGACCCGAGTTTTCCAGAAGGAAACTGTACCGATAGTTCGACGGTTTATTATTTGTCTAGGACAGTGACATTATTTTGATGTGGCGCTAGTGAACTATCATATTTGAATGTGACTTGTGCCCGCTTTGGATAGCGTTGTAGGAATAACTCGTAACTTTTCAGACTGGATGTAGACTTTACTATTTATATTTACACGAATTACATTACTCATAGCAACTGTAGTAGAACGAAAATAAAAGTGTGTCGGAAGTGTAACCGAGCCAGTGCCGCGCGGTGCCATTGCAACAAGTGATGTGTCAGGGAGTCCGATTGATGAGTCACAAGTCTTGGCTCCACTTCAATTCCCGAGGAGCACTTTCGGCCACAACCGATAACACGGACTAAAGTATTTTAGGACTGATCATTATACAAGCATTGCATTTATTTTCGTGGTCAAGCGCTCGTTTATTTATCGTTCAAAATAAAAATTCCCTTGAGTACATTATATTTAAAACGTTATTATATACAGCATTTGTTTCTTTCGTTTAGTTTTAAATTTAGTTTCAATATTTCGTTTGCGTTTTTTAATAAGATTTTCATAAAAAGGACAATGTTATTTTAAAAACGACACTTCGTTTCTTTTCATAGACTTTGAATAAAAACTTTTTAACTAGTTTTATATTAAATAATGACAATTTGTTTTTATACAATTTTTCGACAATAGAATACTCATAGCTCGCATGTGTATTTGTGTAATAAATCTTCATTACATCACGTAGCTCACGGGCTAAAAGGGATTCCGTTAGCTGATACCAATTCATACGGAAAACATTTTATACAACGATAAAATATACCGCTGCTAGTATTTTGGGCGCACTTTATTGCCCATCTATATCATGTTTTTATAACTTTATATACAGCCATAATTTATTCCAAAATTTAACCTTGTTATTAGGGCTAGGTAATTTCAACACCATTTTATGTCTTCCTTTAAAACGGATGCTTGGGATTTAAACAACTAATAACGAAAAGATTTTTTTCAGACTCTTATTTATGAGTCAGAATAGCTGTTGCTGGTGACTTCGTCGGCGTAAAATAAAATTGCCTAAATTACTCTCGCATCCACCTACCTTGCTTTAAAAGCCCCGTTAAAATAAGTCTAGCTGTTTCAGAGCAATAAAGGCGATCTTGCTAAGTTATGTACATATTTTGTACGATTTAATATTGTTCAATAAAGGATAATTATCAATGTTACAATTGTAGATTGTATATCGATGTCGCTTCTAAATATATGGAAGTACGTATGCTTTTTTAATAGGTTTTTTAGTTGAAATCAAGATATAATTTGTATGAATTGTCATAAAACAATTATGCGACTGTGTTCGTTCATCAGAAAGTAAATAAAATCAAATAAAAAATATGCGACTTTCGGTAACAAATGGAGTCATTTCGGTTGGCAAAATGTTGGAGCGTTTATTTCTTGGCAAAAGATCGGAGCAAATAAAATAATTTAACATTATCGTTTACGTACAAAGGGATGTCTTAAGAGATTAGGCATTGTTTTGTAAATTCGCCGAGTGGAACGGAGCCGGATTCGAGATACGCTCTCCACGTCAAAGGGAAAATTGTAAATTGAAGGCATTAGAGAATCTTGAAGAGGACAATTTTGGCGTTATACGATACGTTTATGAGACATTCCACGTAGTCGTTTTTTTAAGTATTTGCGGTTAAGATATATTTTATAAATGTACGGTTTTATAAATGAAGTATGAGAGATGATATTAAAGAAATGTCAACTGATTTTAGTCGTGTAGCTAAGTTGTTTAACGTAGCTTTTTAAGAACATTGATAAGGGCTTTGTCCAGCAGTGGGCAGAGAAAGGCTGCTCCCAATGATAATGATAATACAGCTTTTTTTGGAACATAAAATAAAATCATTACTAATACTTTGGGACACTTTTGAGTACTTTAAAATTTCGTTTGTTGGCTCCAATAATATATAAACCATCAGTAGAAAGGAGCGAAAATGGTAACTCAATCTATTGATTTATTTGTTCCTAGTAACTCACCATATATCCGTGACCACTGCGCCGGGGGTCGCCAGTCCGGGTAGTGTTTGGGAAACTTCTCTCTCGTCCAGTAAGTGTGCAGTACCATGCGGTACACGGTCATCTTGTCGGGGTTGCACCCGTCGTCCGCGGCCGCCGCGACCGCCGCGACCGCCGCCAGTAGCGGCAGCAACAACAACACCGTGTTCAACAACATCATCAATGTGTACTAGGTATTAATCATTATCTAATATTGATGATCATTTCAAACGTTCTCGCCGTGTCTGAAACAAAAGATAAGCGTTGGAATAAAAATAAAATTAAATCATCTAATCCATTCAAAAAAGTACACCAGTTTAAATACATTGAAAACACCAAAAAAAAAAACCTTTCTGGCAATACCAAACAACACATTAATCTATTAAACTACGGACTCGAAAAACAAAAGAAAGTAAATACAATAAAAAGTGATTTGAAGAAGTTTTTGACATAATTATGCGTTTTAATGGTACGGAGGCAATCATTGCAAAATATTGAATTCAACAAACTTGACCTTAAATTACGATTATAAAATCTTACTGTTTCAAGTTCGAATGCAATTTGCTTTAGTCATGTTGCCTTCTTGAATACCAAGAAGTTGTGATTATTCACAATGATAAAATTATCATTATAAAGTGTGCCTCACAATTAGTATTACCTAGGCTAGACAGAGTTAATTATAAATGTGCAGACGGCTATATTTAAATATTGAACGTCATTCTTTTCACCAGACACGTGCGTCAACAATCCGTCCCGTTAATTTAACCGACATCTCACCTCAAAGAGACTGAAATAGATGAGTTCATTGACTTCAATCCTCACGTGAAAGTGTAAAGACTCACTCCAATCTTCACCCATTCATAACTTCCAAATTGACGGAACATGAATTTTCAAATTAATTTCCTAACCAACGGCAATAAATTTATTACGCTACCAAAAATTTTAATTGGCTCTTTAGAATAATATCAACATAAACATTATCAACCTGCCCTTTTTTCTAAAGGGTCGGCACATCTCAGTCAGCCGTCATACCTGATCTCACATATTTCTTACGCATATCCTCTTTCACACAATCTATCCGCACCTTTTTCCTCTACCTTTATAGCAATCCGCATTCAATCTCATTATCTTGTTTATGTGCTCATCATCTCATCACATAACATGTCCATACCACGGTAACCACTTTTGCTTCTCAATAATATCAACAGAATAAAAGTATCAATATAGTCAGTGACTCATCATCATCATCATCATCATATCTGCTACATGTCGCCCACTGCTGAGCGTAGGCCTCCCCCAAAGATCGCCACTACGATCGGTCCTCGGCCGCCCTCATCCAGGATGCTCCCGCAAACTTAACCAGATCATCGGTCCATCTTGCGGGACGCCTATCCACGCTGCGTCGTATATTTACATAAAACAAGTAATGTAGACTTTTCTACGAAGAGTTTTGTTTCTTTCACATAACACAAAGATAGTCAAAAAGATTGTTTAATTAAATGAAACAGTTACTTAAGTATATACTAGATGTCGCTGGCAACTCTGTCCACGCGGAATTAAAAAAAAAACATATATTTTTTCTTAATCAGCAGATTTTTTTTGATTTACAAATATTCCTTTTACCACTCCAACTAAGTTCTAAACTTGTGCTAGGAAATAGTTCGGGATAATAGTCGTATGGCGGCAATCGAACTCACGACCGCGTGATTGGGAATCCGTGCCCTTAACCATTAGACTATTGGCGCTTTATTAGTAGCCGATGTGTTCTTTCAGACTATGTTCTAAATGAATATCAGCGAGCTCCGTTTATATGTTGTAAACATGTCTGTAACAACCACGTCTATCTATCTCAACTTTCGCATTTATAATGTTATTATGATATCAAAGTTTCGTGGACCATGTTATGAAGAAACCATCGCAAATTGATTTGAAGTAACACAGGGTCTTACTGGACGGGTCTGTTACAAGTGAGATAGCGTTCTTGGTGGATTTGATATAAGTAAGGGGTTGTTTAATATCATAGTAACTTTGTTTATGTCATAAACCACTAAATAATGTATAATACATTTGCGAGGTAACAATTACATGTTATGTAGTAGTCGTCCTTTGGTCAAAATTTGACTGAGACATAAATAAAAGACGATTAACTGATTTATATTCCAGTAATACATTTAGTTACAGCTGTTAACCTTAACAGGAATAATTTTGTTCAACGTGTCTTGGTCCAAAACAGACCTTTACATTACTTTATATGTATGTCTAAAGATTATATGAAACATATTAATAAATGTACGTATTAAATTCTAAAAATAGATTTGTAAATGTCAGGGATCGAACCAACGCGACCTGCAAATTACATATCAAATGCTCGACCCAGAGGTCTGTCAAAAATGATCCCCTTTAATCACAAGTTTAACAATTTCACAATAAACAGGGTAACATGGCAAACAAGATAGTAAATCATAACTAGTACATTATACGGTGGTTCTGTAATGTTCTATAGCAGATAAACTTGTCGAACTGAGGGTAGAGTTATAGTCGCCATTACACTCCCTACACTCGATTACACGCGATTCATGATACTTCTTTACGACTGCAATAAAACATCTGTATGACGTTTGCTTGCTAACGACCACGTCTCCTAAAGCATGAAACAATTACTTCGAGGGTTGCAATGTGAAAATATGAAACTCATGTGACTGAGGTATAACTGACACGACTGACTTATTTTAATGATACTATTGACACTAATTACTTATACGATTGACTTATTTGTCTAATACAACTGACTTATAATAGAGTCGTCATCATCAGCTCACTATACGTCCCCACAGAGGGGCTCAGAGTCTACCTTATTATTAGGTGACTAGGCCATAGTCAACCACGCTCCAGTGCGTGTTAGTTGATTTCACACATATCCGTCTCGTATCGTATATTAATTACCAATTTTGTGTCAATTGTTTTGTTAATTAGTTACCATAGTAAAAGAAAAAGAAATGAACTATGTTCTTTTAAAGACGCAAACTTGATATTTAAAAACGTTGTATACAGTAATCCAGAAACGGTCCGTTGGCTGGAAGACTAGTAGCGTTGATGAATGCATTTAAATGCGCATATTATCTTGCGATGCATATTTTCCGCATACACGGCGAACTTCGCCAGGGTACGGAAAATGTTTGCATAATTTTAGATACTCTAGTATACCCTGTTTAGGATGTGAGACGATTGTGTTTTATTAATATTTTTTGCTTTTTAACAAGGTTTCGTATTTGTACTTAAGTAAGCATGTAATATGCGAAGAGCCAATAGTCTAGTAGTTAAGAGTAATTTTTCCGAGCAAGTGGTAGACTATTCGAATCCCGACATTCTATTATAAATCATATCGTAAACTGTATTCTATGTTCTAGTTCGAGCATAGAGTTTAGTTTTTTGTTTTAATATTAGCAGAATTTTTGTTCATTTACTATTTTTTTTTGACCGTTCCCGGTATGCTTGAAAAAGCTTGTGTTAGGAAATGGTCCATGACAATAGTCGAATGGCAGCATTCGAACCCACGACCGCAAGATCGGTAGTCCGTACCCTTAACTATTACCACGGTTGGAATGGTTTAATTAAAAAAATAAATCTATTTCAAAACCGCTTTGCAAACTTTTAAGTTCTAACATAGTCAAACACAGTCCGTCATCGTGGTTCAAATTTATTTTATACGTTGATAAAGTTGTAACAATTATACGTAATTGAAGCAGTGATAGATTGATTTTAATCTTCACACTTTCATTAGAACGTAAAGTGGCGCCCCCTCGACTGCTCTCAGACATTTAAATAATGTCCGTTCGATTGAAGTACGTTTTAACAAGATTTCTTTTGCAACGGAATATTCACCAAGTCTATTTTATAAAACGTTTTTTAAAAAATCCACAATTATAGAATGTTTTAAAGGAAAAGTACTACAAAAGGGTTATTTAAAAATTACACCTTGAAATCAATTTAAGCAAACTATTTGGTAAATCTACGTTATATGCTATTAAAATTCTGCATACAAATATTTTAAACTGCATCCAACGACTTTCTGCCGACCGCACTATGTCGAATTGGATGCGGACGGATATCGATTGGTGGAGGACGGCATACTATGCCGGCAATGACATAGGCATATGTCCAACGTTGGGCAGACAGGGGCTGATGATGATAATGATGATGAAATATTTAGATGTACACATCTAGATGGAACTTGGCACGGAAATAGATTACTGGCTGGTATACCGCATAGACTGTTGTTTTTTTTCTGACGGATGAACGACGTCTTGTAATGTAAAACATTATATGGGTATAAAAGTTAACTAACTATACGAATAATGTTACGTCAGTTTGTTATACGTCATATCTTGCCTTATAGGACATTTCTTAATAGAATAGTAAGTTCTCTGAATACGTGAGGGCATGATAACGGATTATGCAAATTCATGTCAAAGTTAAATAGAGGTATGGGGGAGACAGTAATCCATCTATTTGACTTGAAATGTGTTTGATATTTAGACTTAGCTTATCTATTCTGGACAGATACATGTATTTAGTAGGCTAGGATAACTAGAAACATATAGAAGCGACAATAGCGTAACGGAGACGGACTACCTAGCTATCGTGGGCTCTAATCTCACCTTTCGATTATTGACGTAAAATATATTTTAACAAAGCCTTACTTACCAGGAATTATTGCAAGAAATATTAGTAAGTTAACAAAATCCCACAATTTTTTTATAAAATATATAAATATATATTGGTTCAGTATGTTAGTACCCGTTAATGACTTTACATTATTACCGACGCGAAAAGTAACAATTTAATACCTATTTTTTTTTAATAAATCTCAAAACTAATAAACAGTAAACTTGAACAGAAAGTATTTCGTTGCAGAACATTTTCATAATTTCCAAGTACTAATTAGATCTCACTGTGGTAGAGTTGGCGATGAAGAGCTGTCATCTTTGTTACCTTAATTATAAGTTAGATTGGTGTTACTTTTGACGTGCTTCTGAAAAAATTATAATTTATCACAGTTTTGTTTAAACCATAAAATAAAAAAAAAATCTTCTCACGGTGCTTGATACCACTGTTTTACTATTAGATATATATATTTTTTTAATTTACTTATATTTATTTTACCATACCAAATAAGGTCTAGTATTATACTAGGATAAGGTTTACAATAATCATGGCGGGATTCGAACTCTCGACCACGTGATCGGAAATCCATAACTTCTAATAACACGTAAAAAAATTATAACATCGAAGTATTTTTATAGATAGCTTAGTGATGATCGACGTTACGTGAGAAATTTTACTTTGAACGCACGTACGAAAAATACAAGAGTAAAACCTAATTGCAACGTGTACGGTGGCTTAATTAGGGTAGACAATTGCCGGTGTAACAATATCCCGAGCACGAGAGCTAATGGCCGTAATGTAAGACGTCTGTATTGCTGCGACATTGCTGGGGAGTAACAAGCCAATCTCCACTGAGCAAGAAGTACGTATAATTTATCGAACGCTTTATCTTCGACTCGGCAGAGCTATAGACATCTTATTATTATTTAAACTATATTGCAGTGTATCTGTGATATAAAAATGCTTCACACAAATGGCACCTTCGCTTACATTATCGAACATAACGTTATCGCGATTCAATATGATTCTGACGCCATCTATTGGCTCAAATTGTTAATTTTCAAAACAACGATCGTATTCCAAGCAATATATCAAGCTTATTGTAAAGTTTTACTCATAGTTTATATTCGTTTTGTTTGTAATTGAGTTTTATATAACCGAGAAATTATATAGGCATAACGAACGGGTACTAAAAGCTTTGTAGAAAGTGCTGTGACATAAGTTTGTGTAACCGCGTTGTCAGAGTTCCATTTGTTCGAAACAAGCTTACAGAAGTGAATTTATGATTACGTTTAATTAACAGTATCTGAATGTAAATTAAATCTTGAACTTGAACTCAAAAAGGTCTTTGAATTAATGAAATTAAGTGTTATAAAACTCTATATATCTAAGGGCGTAAATGTATGTTTACTTGATTCATTTGTTCAAGCATATACCTTTTTTTATTAATAGTTTTTTTTCCTCTACAGACTCGCGGTCCGCGGTCTTTTTTGCTCTATTTACATTTATACCTGAGTTCCTGAATTTGATATATATCTACTTATATAACTATACTATATATTTTTTTGTGTTTTTTTTGTGCCGTTGAAGCGGCAAAGTCTCAAGGCTAAGCTCATACCTTTATAGCTTTGATACATAGTATATAAAACTTAACGAGTTTCAGTTTAGGCGTCTTAAAGAATTAACGGCTCACGTTTTATGTTTTAATATAATCAACTTCCAGCGTCGGATAAAATTTGTAGCTTTAGCCATTTAAATAAACCTTAATTAAATACTAAAACATATTTTATGTTACCTATAAATTTATATTAAAAGGACGATAAATGTTACTCTGATAAAGGTGAGAATGTTGCAAGCAAGCAGGGGGATCACAAAGATGGTAGTCGACACCCATGGACATCCATAACACAAAAGAACAGATGCCTTGCCTTTGAGAAAGATACGCTCGCTTCTGGAAGAACCCTGAGTCCTACTGGTTTGGAAATACCGCCGAGGACAGACTGTTCCACAACGCGGCTGTGCGAGGCAGAAAATAATTTTGATTAGATAATATTACATGTCCAATATGGCTAGCTAAGGGAGTTCAGGAGCGATTTATCATTTGAAGACTTGAAGATGACTTAATGAGTTAAAGTGTGGTATAGTACTAAATCTAAGGACTTGAATAATAAAATAACTCAGGCTGTCAGTATTGTTTCACAATCAGTTAATTGTACTGTAAAAATATAAGGCTTTACAATGTAAGCAATTTGCGTTACTCATTGAACGGGTTAAAATCGTCCCACGCATGGTTGACACTATCCGACAGGCTCTTTTTTCTTTAAAGAGATGTTTTTTTTTATAAATTCCATACTATTATATAAAGTTGAGTTATTTTATATAGAACTTAGTTTTGCAGGATAGCTAGCACCACAAACGCCACACATGGCATGGTTCTGGAAAAATTAAATTCAAAGTTTTAAATTAAGATTACGTTCGCTGTGAATCGTTTAAATTCCAGCCTATGTCGCTACATATTAAGTAAGCCCTTTCTTCGCTTGAATGTCGTATACATAACAATTACTGTTTAATGTGTTGTGTGTAATGTTTCATGGTCGGCTTCGACTGTATCGTCTGAAAGTTAGTGTACCGTTCTTACAAAGTTTGTTGTTTAGTTAAATAACGTCCGCAGTCCAAGTCACTATAAATTAAACTATTAAAACTTTCGTGAGACATTTCACTAAACTACTAATAAAAACGGCTTAACTCGCGTGTAGATCGGTGTAGGTACCGACTAGTTTCGGACTCGTCGGGAGTCCTTCATCAGGGTGAGTGAACTATAGGGCT
>JAODUI010000003.1:6515836-6526712 GCA_027563995.1 Papilio gigon
CCCCTTATTAAACATATCCACTTTCACACAATCATTTCATTCTTTTTCCCAGTCTTCTTCTTTGTAACTATTCATGTGCAAACGCATTACGTTCATCATCATCACATATTTTTTATCCCAAATTCATACATATTAATAGAAGAAACGTGAAAACGTGCCGGGACTTTTTATTGCAGGCATAAAACAGCGTCGGCCACAATGAAAATGAAATGGACCGCGCCATGCTCGACCTTTTCGATCCTAATTTGTCCCCCTCCTCTCTGCAATTTTTACAATATTTTAAAAATGTTATAAGGTTCATTTCAATTTAAATAATACGTGCATAATGTTTTATAATTAACTTTGTTAAAAAAATGCAAGAAACATTTGTTTGCACTTAATTAAAAAAATAAGGTATGGAAGTATTTTGTGAAAGAGGATATGCGTAAGAAGGTGTAGTACATACTGTGCCGACCCTAGAAGAGAAAAGGATAGGTTGTTGATGATGACTCTATGTCTTGACTTTGGGTACAATAAATATACCTATTTTTTTAAATAGTTTTTATAAAATATTAGCAGATTTTTGTTAATTTACTAACAATTAAGCGACAATAGTCCAATAAAAAGGCTTCGAACTGTTGACTACATGACTGGTTACCCTTCATCATTAGACTATTGGTGCTTCAAAATTTTAGTTGAATTTCAACGACCATAACGTACCTTTATAAAGTGAAGCAAATTCCCCGTTCCCCATTGTTCCCTACAATATGGTTCCTAATAATTAAACATGGTAACAATGGTACTAATAACTTTATTCAATAACTCGTTGCACAATGACAGCTGGCGTTATTCACTTGTCATATTCACGGACAAAAGGCAATAACCGTCGGCTTTCACTGTACACTCGTACCATTGCCATCTCTGTCGCACTCTTTGTCACAAGGAACGCAATAATACAATTCTGTCGCCATTAAAATTTCACGGTAATATGTAATATATTCTCAAAGAATCAAATTGACTTTCCACTTAGGATCGAATATCGTTCGGCAAAATCGCCAATATTCTAATGGTTAAGGGTGTCCCGATTACATGGTCAAAGATTCCAATCTCGCCATTCGATTGTTGTTAACCATATCCTAAAACAAGCTTAGAACTAAATTCTAAGTAAAACAAAAAATTAACGAAATTAACAAGGCTCTACTTATTTTTTTTATAAAATAACTGTCACCATAAGTTATAATCTAGAATAACTTTATGTTACTATGTTAACTAATGAACCTATTTCCATTGTACCTCAAATTATAATTCGAGATGGGCAGGAAATAAATGTCCTTGACTGTAAAGCGTAGGTATTGTCCTCGGTGAATACACACAAATTTTTCATGCAAATTGTTCCCGACAACCTTGTCGTGCCCTCATGGTAATGTGCTTTGATTAAAATGTGTTTCGCCAAAATGTTTTATGTTTATTAATTAGTATTTTAATGAAATTAATAATATTAGAAATGCGACGGTTTGCATGGATGGATTATTGTTAATAGATTAACTAAAAAACTGTTAAATGCATCTAGATGAAATTTGACTCACAGCTTACTATCGAAAGTAGCACGTAAACTGCTGAATATTTTTTTAATTGCACACTGCCGCAGTCGTCTTCATAAGCTATTCAATTTTGAACTTTTTTTCTACAAAAAAAAATTAGGTCTATGCGGTAACCCAGACAATATTTTATATGTGTGCCGAATTTCATCCAGATCCGTTGAGCCGTTTTGATGGTATCTAACAAATTTCATACATTAATATAAACGTTTGCTTTTATGTTATACAGCCTAGAGTCGATTTCCATTTGTTTTCACTACTCCATTCATTCGGCGACAAAACTCTTAACTAATAAATTTGTATGGATATAAATGTTCTAGATTCCTTCGCATCTAATTCTAGAGTTCGTTCATTTTTTTATACACGTAAATTTTGTATATTTTACAAGAGTACCTATAGCGTAAAAGAAAATCTTTCTAGAATGTTCCCGACACGACAGAAGCTGTAGAATAATGCGCAATGCATGCAATTCTCTCCATGAGCGTCAGTCCTCGGGGAAATCTGCTCAGCGGGCTTGCTATAAGCAGTACCAGCATGCATTCTGTTAACTAGCCGGCACGAACTCTACCGTAAATATTTTGTCTGTTAACGCCATATATATTAATACTAAAAAGCAAATACGTAACCCGCATATGACTTTAAACAAACTTCAAGTTAAATCCATTACAGAAAAACAATAAATACGCAAGTTATGATTAAAAAAAAAAGCACAACTTTTTTTGCTCTGGTGATATTTTTGTTAATCAAATTCGTTCTCATTTTTATAAAGGAAGTGATGTATTAATTCAATATAAATTTGATAAAACAAAAACTGCAAAACGTTATCTTAACGGAATTACACAAAAAATTCATGGATTTAATTTGAATTTTGCGAATTTAATGTGCAACTACTTCATTCATTACGTCCAAGTTTAGTAAGATAATCATTGAAGTTATGATGAATATACGATTTTTTTATAGCCAATGTTCTTACTCAGTCCACAGCGTTTCTAAAGTTAGCGACATCTACCGATTCATTAAACGTAAAGATAACGAACATGTCTAGTATATTTGTTACACATCTCCGGTAGCATTACGTATCGTTTCAATTTGCTATGTGCCCACGTCTAATAGAGACTGATGCACGCGTCGCGTCGCGTCGTGCCGCGGCGCCCTCGGCCGGCGGAATTCGATTTATTTGTATCATTTAGTGAGCCGTTCGAGATTGGATTAATATATCCATTTCCATTTGAAAATGAGACCCGAATAAGATTTTCCATTGAATATATTTATTTTCATTCGGATTATTTTAGACATTTCACATGATTTTCGATTGCTTGCTATAAGAAGTAATATGATAAGCTCCCTACCTCGAGTTTGAACTGAACAGTCGAACTGTGCAGTCTACGCTTCCGAGTGCATGCAAAACTAAGAATTGTACAGTTTATCCAAATTGACGATGTAAACATGCCTGTTTTAATGTATCTGATTACAAAAGTTCATTAGATAGGTTTATGATTTCTCATTTCCATTGAACTCTAACAAATTAAGTCTTTGTCAGCAAGAAAACAAATAGATTTTGTGAGATAATCCAATCTTTCAATTGTTAGCATTAATTTAGGATTCGCCATTTGTATAGAGAACTTAAGTAAATTGATACCTGGCGAGAGCGCCCTCGGTGGTTGCTTAGTTACACTAATTCAATCAAGCGAAGCCTTCGCTTTTACTTTGTCTATGTTTATTTTAGTAATAGCGTCAGCTTTCTATTGCTATAGCCTGTAACTTAGTAGTTTTTCGCTGTGTTGCCTGTTTACTTTTTTAATACAAATAAAATCTGGTTATTTAATCACCAAAACTTATTTACCCGAAGATAATGATGACAATTAGAGTCTGGCCATGTCTAAACTAAAAAATATTGGCTAAACTCTACAGAAATATTACTTAAAACAGTCAATGAACACGCTATAAAAGCCGATTGATAGAATTCGAATCTGCGACCATAATCATAATTGTTGGGTCTTTAATAAACACGATAGCTAGCTTTAAAGGATTTCATCTTTTCAATAACAACGTGAAATTAATAAAAATAGACGCAGTGTAGTGGTTTAACACGCGGGGAAGCAATCTAACTTCTCGACAGGACAGACGTAGTGCGAAGATTAAGAAAGGATGTCAGGCTCACATAATTTACTGACGTAATTAAAACAAAAGACGTGGTGATATTTTAAGATAAGTATAAGAATGTTCCTAATTTAATTACTTATTTTCAGCACATAATATTTAGTGTCATTTAACTTATTAATATTATTATTTGTTTTGTATGACGTTAGCAGATTTTTGTTAATTCACTAATATTTCTTTTAACACTCCGACTACGCTATAGGCTTATCCTGGAATATGGTTTATAACAGTGCAATGGCGGGAATCGAACTCGTAACCACTTGATAGGAAATCTGTACTCTTAACCATAATATGATATTATTTCTTACGCCAATCGCCTATAGGAATTTATCAATTACAATGAAAATAAAGCTTCAAACGCCAACAGTCTTTTGGTAAACTTGTAGGTTTGTTTCCTGTCATTCAATCTCCTAGAACTTTTGTAATACAACAAGATATATAAGTAAATTGTATGTAATAATATGTCGTTATTTAAAATAAATATAAAGTTGTGAGACCGCAGGATATCGCGAACATTGTATTTCGCTCGACAATTGACGATTCAGTTCACGTCGCGATGTATAGGGTCATTGTGTTCGCAAACAATCAAAACATATTTCCACGTATTTTTTTTATTCAAATTTACATCTTGTCATATCTGTATTATTGTGATGTCGGGTATCGAGAACACGAATATAGACCGATAAAGTTTACTGACCCGGTAGGCATAAGTCAAACTAAATAAGCTCACTAGCGCCCTCCTGTCAAAACACAATGAACTGTTATGTCATATTTTTATATGATTTTCTACGTTTTAATAGATTTACATATATTTTTGATAGAAATAACCATGACAGTAGCGCCACCTACCGGGTCAGATAAACCCGTCGCACTATACTTTAACAAGTGTTTTTTTTATTTTAATATAATGTGATATAATTATATTTTCATGTCATTGTGGGGATATTAATCATATGTGATTTATATATTTCTATAATACACATAGTGCAGGAAGGTAATTTGTTTATTCTAAACTATAATTATACTGGCCTTCAATTTTTGACAGCGCGATAAAAAAAAAATTTAGTAGCCTATGTGTTAGTCCAAACAGAATTGTATCTCTGTGCCAAATGTCATCTAGATCAGTTACGCTGTATTGTATAATTTACATAAATAACGTGTCAGTGAGAAAAAGAGGATTACCAAAGCTTAATCCTTAATTAAAAACTAGTTTTCACATGTAACTCAGACAGACAGCGGCGCCCGCTGGCAATCCAACTTTAGCCGACGATTTTCGACAAATCCTCGCGCGATAACGTAAATGAGTTGCAATCCAAAAGCGATTTGAATTTAAATCCGTATTAGAGTCGGGATCGGGATTAAAAATCAGCACCGGTCGAATAGTGGGTGACGTTGAGCAATTAATCTTGCGGGACTGGTCCGTCCCTTGTCCAAGACAGTCCCGGCCTCGCCGTAAATCTTGCACACCCGCGTCCCTTCTGATATCTCGCTGCGAATACAAATTCCGACTTCGAGCCTGCTTTTGAATAATAGAAACCGAGACAAAGGAAATTATCTAGTGCTGTGCTTTGTTTAAAAACACTTATAAATATCACTTTTTATTGTTTAAAAAAAAACGCCTGTGAAAATAAACCAGCAAAAATTTTATACTACGAAAGCTATTTTTAAACTGGCAGGCAAAAATAAAGCAATAACATTACGAGTTGGTCTGATCAAATCAGAGCGGTTGTATTCCCTTGCACCAATGTGCAAATGAGCGGCGATCGGGAGGAGTGGCTTGTGATGCGGGTCACTACTTGACGACGGAGACAAGTTTTGAAAGATTGTGTAGACGAAGAAAGAAATGTGGGAAAATTGAAAAATAATGTTCAATTAAATCTGATGAAATGTTGTTTAACTTCGTGTCAAATATATAACACGTTCAAACCTATAGTATCGTCTTGTGAGCGACCTGTATTTACTAAAATACCATTTTAGCGCGCGTTACTTTCATAATATGATCACAGAATGGTATATAATTTGCGTATTTCGTGGTTCTTTAGATAACATTACGGCTTGTTTCACACTCGACAGCGGATAACGTGCCGCCGGCGCTAGTTGGGAGGAATTCTTACTCACATGTCGGCCGGGTACGTTTTATCTCAACCTATTAAAGCGACAAATTATTAAGTGTTCGTACACATCGCGGGTCAACGTCTTTGGCTTTCTTTTGTTTCTTGTCCTTTTAAAATGTAACAAACAACTTACGCATACTGTGGCAGGCATTCGGAAAGGCCTATGTCCAGCAGAGGGAAGACCAGGGCTGATGGTGATGACGATGATGATGAAACAACTATGAAAATACAACCAGTAATATAAATGAAATATACAAACGAATAATCGTGATGTTATATCAGTGATTTGTCAGTTAGTATTACAATTGTTCCAAACATACTTGAAGCGCTTCTATAGTCATTTTTTTTTATTTAGTAAGCAATATCGCATGCTAATTAATTATAGAACCTACATTTAATTGGAGTTCTAAAAATTACATGGAAATTGATGGTACTGCAAGCGTACCTTTCCCAAACGCTGGCGTCACAGCTACAGTTTTTTTTGGTATTGCATGTCCATGGGCATCCATGATCGCATTTGTGTTCAAGGCACTCTTTTGCCATCGTCGGTTATACAAAAAAAAAACCAGTTTATTTTTTAAAGAATTAGAGAATTCTAGTGTGTA
This sequence comes from Papilio gigon, assembly GCA_027563995.1. Lineage (NCBI taxonomy): Eukaryota > Metazoa > Arthropoda > Insecta > Lepidoptera > Papilionidae > Papilio > Papilio gigon. Next base: position 6,522,293 of record JAODUI010000003.1, read on the forward strand.
CAATCACCAACGAGAAATGTCAGCCTCAATTTATATTAAAAGGCGGAGGCGTTGGCTGTGCGACGCTCATTTAAACAATAATATGATAACAGAATGTCAACCGTCAGCCTAAAGACACGTGTATTGTTACAAGCGTTTCGCCAGTGAAACCTACTTTAAATACTAACAAAATAAACATAAGGAGTTTTATAAGAGAAGTGTGTGTACGAGCGATAGGATCCCTAATGTGATCATCTACGCCCGGACATTTGCAATACTGGAGGAACCAAAGATGGGTTTCCAGCATTAGAGAAAGAGATACGCTCGCGTCTTGGTTGTGTCCAGAAATCATTATTAGACATATACATTGCTACACTGCTATTGAGTCCAATAACAAACTGCACTACAAATTATTTTAACGAGTAATGGAGGACAACAATCTTACAATATTATAACATTAACATCTGGTAAATTAATAAAATAAAAATGCATTAAATCATCTTGCATTGCGTATCTACAGCTGCAAAAGTCATTGGTGCAATTTGTTTTAGACATTCAAGATTACTTCTTTATATCCGAATATTCTGTTCTTATATTTCTTCGCCAACAGCCTAATGGTCAATGATACGGACTTCCGATTTAGCGGTCGTGAGTTCGAATCCCCATCCCTACTAAAAGCTTTTTCAAGCTTACATCGTCTGGATACAAGAAATATTAGTAAATCAACAAAAATTTACTATTGTTTTAATAACAAAAAAAAAATGATAAACCGCAACATAGTTTGAGAATTAAGTCGTTAACGTGTACGTTAAATTCTACATTACAACGCAATGAATACAAGGAAAGAAAGGAAATATTTTCCCAAGACAATAATGTAATAACGTTTTGCTCCGCCGCAGCACTGCATTCGCCACTTGGAATTTCATTCAACTAAAAGCAGTATATGCGGACCGAGCGATATTACACGCTAGTCTAAAGGTCGATGACCTCGGATACTTTACTAAGACGATAAAACTCCTGCCTCTTTGCCTTCATACTCTGTCATGTATACACGTATATCTTACGAAGGTATGTCATTCTTTTGTTTTCAAATATTACTAGATTTTGTTACTTTCCTAATATTTCTTGTTATCCCAGGTAAACTTGAAAAAGCTCGTGTAAGGATATAGTTCCCGACAATAGTCGAATGGAAACGCTAAATAGTTCGTCCATACCGATAACCATTAGACTATTAGCGCTTCAATTACATTGGTTAAAACGCTGGCTATACTCAAGGACCAGAGAAGAACACTTAAAACCGATAAGCATGTTTGAATGAAAAATCGAGAAAAGATCTCGCCAAATGATCGTCCGTAGTCTCTGTTTACTCCGCTGCGTTACTGGTGTGCCTTTTTGCTATATTTGTGGTCTTTAACATATAGTTTAGATATTAAGTAAGCTAGTTAAATGTGTAGCAACTTAAAGATAGCCATGTACTGTGTTGTGGGACACAACTTGCTCACTGTTCCCTTGGGCAATTTACGTAAAAGTCTGCTTGTAAGTGCTTGACCAAAGAACCCCATTGACTTAATTCCCACGAGACCAGGGATGGTGAAGTGGTCAATAAAGCTAATGATGCATTTTACGATAACTGCATAGATTATAAAATACTATTTAGAATATTTCTTTAAGCACTATATTTGAAATGTGAATAGGTTTACAAAAATTTAGATGAATACATGTTTGTTATTACGTAATTACAGAACAGAACTTGCTGTAATTAGGCATAGATGGACACTGGAAGATTTTTTTTTTAATTCAGCATAGATATAATCAATAGCGACATCTAGTGTCAAAATATTTTTTAAAGTTTCGTTTATAAATAAAATTGTGTATTTTTTTCTTTGTATTGTTAATGAAATAACGCATAGATTCCTTTAAATCCTACTAGGATTTATATAAAAAAAATCTCGCGTATTTTTTTCTCGTTAAAAGTGCATATAATGAAGCACACAATGAATATGACAAGATGCCTGTAAATATTTATCCTGGACTAAATGCTAATTGCTAATTATCTCCCCAACCCCATTGTTGTCGAGAAGGGTACCCAAATAAATTACGTCATTTCCTATTATACTGATGACAAAGGATGTACTTTAATGACTGCGCTGAAAAATTACACGATATTTTATTTTTTTTTTCTCTGTCGGACTCTCTTCTTGTTTACTTTAAAAACACAAAAGTTACATTGATGACCCCGTCATGTAAGCCTGTAATTCTTTCTTTTAGTTAAATATTTTTTTGTTTTTCGAACTCTACTAAAACATATATAAATTTCGTTTAGAATATAAACATGTAAAGAACATATATAAGTCTAGGAACCATATAGATATACTTTTAAAGTCATAGGAATGTTTAACTTTTTGTTTTGAAAACTAAATTAACGCTTGACTCTGGTCTCGTATGATGTTTGTGATACTGTTGAAAGATGGTCAGCGCTAGTTTAGTAAGTACCTATTCGCTCTACTCTTAGAAGCCCCCTATGTCGTCCATGGACGGAAACAAGTCCGATTTAAGGTCCTTCAAGAAGAGAGCGTACACTGAAAGGTCAGCAATGTATCAGCGATTCCTCTGGTGTTGCTGATGGCCCTGGGCATCGAGATAAATAACATTCGACGATCTGCGGCTCGTTTTCTCACTTCTCTAATAACGAAACACTGTTCTTATTTTAGTGAAATAATAGGTAGGAGATTTTTACTATTTTACTAAACTTTCTTGTAACCATTCTTGGTAAGCTCGAGAAAGCTTGTATTGGGATATGATTCAACAATAGTCAAGGCGGAATTCGAACCTACGATCGCTAGATCGGTATTCCGTGCCTATAACTATTAGGCTATTGACGCTTCAAAGGTTCTTTGGTAATTTATTTATGAACAGACATACATTTATGTTCTTATCTACCACTTCTCTATGCAATAGTCACGCATTTATCTACGTCGTACGTATAATAAATCGTGTAATACAGACGAAACCGTTTCTTGTATTATTTATGAGAGGGGGTCTGTTCTCATCTGAGGCATGAGACAATACTCTCTGCCTACTTTAGTGAACGTTTCATTTTATAATTTACTAAGTTACTTTAAATGTGGAATTCCACTAATCTTAGAAGCCGTATGAACGTGTACAGTCAGCTACATAAATGTAATACATTTACAAATATATATATATACAAAGTTACAATTTGTATACAACTTTGGTTTGGAAAATACAGTCAAGAACAATGAATACGGGTCACCTAAAGCCTAAAGATCTTGGAATTAAAAAATGCTAGCTTAATATAATAATGGTGTTTAATAGACAATACAAAACAACTTAAATAAAAGGAATAAGTTGTAATTGACCATATTTTATTTATTAAAAATTACGTAAAGATTTTTTTTTGCCTTATAACAAAAATAGGAAACACGACGTTTTTGTAAAACAATATGGTTTACAGACCCACTTAAAAACAGATTAAAAAAAATCTAGATTTATTCATTCAAGATTCATAGGTATTTTTAAGTGACCCGAAGTCATTGCTCCTGACTGTATATCCACAAATTTGTCATTAAAATATATCCAGAGTCGGAAGCAAATACATTGTGAAGGTGAATGTACAAAATATACATACATTATCCTTTTGTACACATTTTCTTTGTGATAGTACAATCAAAGTGTTTTAAAAAGCTCAAATTTGTTTACAGAATTAAATGAAAATGAGAAAAGATTATCACACTTTACACTTGCTAGCAATATCTTATCTGTTAATTTATTTAGTCTTTCTAGTTTTTAAATTAATGGTACACACACGTCTGTTTTAAGGAAGTCTGTAATCATAGTCTTAATAAGGTGACTTTTTTTTTAAATGTTAGTAGATTTTTGTTAATTTACTAATATTTCTCGTGATCATTCCTGGTAAGCTTGAAAAAGCTTGTGTTAGGATATGGTCCACGACAATAGTCGAATGGTGGGATTCGAACCCACGACCTCTAGATCGGTAGTCTGTACCCATAAACATTAGGCTATTGGCGCTTCAAAAGATTGTTTGAATAGATTGATTATAATTTCTCTTTCCCCTTCATATCAACTATAGCGAGTAGCTTTCCTTAACCACAAGCTATGCATTAATGATTTAATACATTGTCTAGACGCTGTGTAGGGAGACTTAATCGAACAGTATGGCAACATTGACGGTTGAATTTTAAACGTTTTAATGCCAGTATTAAAATTCTTGTGATACTTTTTTATACGCAAATGTTCCATAGAAAAATAACTCCGCCCTATTCATATCACAACATCATCATCATCATCATCAACAGCCCCTGTCTGCCCACTGTTGGGCATAGGCCTTTCCCAATGTCTTCCAGAGTATGCGGTCCTCCGCTTTCCGTATCAAAACGACTTCCTGCCGTCCGCACTAAAT
>JAODUI010000003.1:6527562-6543069 GCA_027563995.1 Papilio gigon
CAGCAACGTCTGGCCACTGTAGCGCCGTCCCATGTCTCTACAGCCATTCAGATTCAAAAGCAAAGAGGTTTTAAGTCATCCGCTTTCCGCATCCAACGACTTCCTGCCGTCCACACCAAGTCGTCAGTCAACCTGTAAGAAGAACGACCCACTCTCCTGGTACCCAACCGTGGCCTCCATTCCAGCAATTTCCTACCCCTGGCGTCGTTCGCCCGACAGATGTGACCGGCCCATTGCTACTTCAGCCTACAGTCAGATAAAATATAAAAAATTTCATTTTCGTAAAAGCATCTCACATCCATCATTTTCCATCCAGTCGTTCCAATTTTATCAATTGTATTGATGGGTTAAAAAAAACATGCCTTCAATGATTTATTAAAGGCACATAAGACACTCACATACAAGGGGCTATAAGCCAAAATCCAGAGTGCAGAAGGGATTAATGTCAGACAGCAAACACTCCAAAGAGGTTTTATTCTAAATATTTGTTTAGCAAAATTAGTAAAGATCCTCAAACTTATTGCGATGTTTTGAAAATAACGTTTATATGCTGCCCTCTGACGTACCGGCTTTAACTGTCATTACAATTATAAGATAATCGACACATTAAGCGCCAATAGTGTAATGGTGAAGGGTAAGGATTTCAGATCACGTAGTCGACACATAATGGTCACTTTATAATGTGTTAAGTTTGTTGAAAACAAAACGCATATGTTATGACGTGATGTATTAGGCTATCGATCTCTTAACCACAACCCTTCTTACTTCAATTACAAAGGATTTTGCATGTCTGACAATCTTATATAGACTACACACGTTTGTTAATAGATGTAGCAAACGAGAGGTGATCATCGACGCCCATGGGCATATGGAATACTAGAGTAACTACAGATGCGTTGCCGGTCTTTGATCAGCGTTGCAACCCTAACCTTTGAGTGGCAAAACAATACAATTATATATACCTTCAATGTCGCTGTAAGGAAAGTTCTATGCATATTTTGTCCTTGCTGAGATTAAGCTTGCTGAGGTTATGTCAAACTCGCACCGAACAAACCTTTATATTCAGGTACTTCTAACTCTTTCGCTTATTATGAGTACGTACTGTGTATTTTATTTATGTTTTTTTATATAGACTTGCAAGGTTAGAATAATTATTCAAATCTAACGTGTGTAACCTACCTAATTTGAAAATAATACAGCCGTGCAGGGGTGAACTGTAGGTATTTATTTCACAAAACAGAGTCGCTCAATGAGGGCTATTTGTCTTGCACTCGTCGCGTCTCTTCTGTTTTGTCCGAATATAACGTTTGAAGGGGATTTAGGGGCTTCCCTCTTTTGTCCTGTATTTTTCCTCATCCGACTTCTTTTAGATTATCGTGCATTGAAACATATTGTGCGTGTTCACTGTTAAAATACTTGTTTAATTCACCCCTCTCATTGTTCTTAAAATAGAGAATTAACAAAATATTTTTATAAGAGAATTTACGTACATATTTTACGGTTATGCTAATTATTATGTTATTTTGTACAATGTAAATTAATCTATTGATCGCCTGTGTTCGAAAATCAAACATAATTCATAATAGAATTAATTCAAAGTATGTTTATGCACTTCACCACGTTACCTTTTAATGTATGACACACTCAAGAGCAATGAATACGGGTCACTTAAAAACACTTATAATTCTAGAATGAATAAATCTAGAACTATGGATGCTAGTTTTATAAAACGGTGTTTAGCAGACCATATAATGCCCCTTGAATAGAGGTAATAACACTTCCGAGTTATTGCAAGGTTACATCATAAAAAATCAAATTTGGAAAAGGGAGACTTCGAAGATGTAACTACAAAATTACTGCACTTGAGTTTGTTTTTTTTTCTAATCTGTTTTCAAGTGTGTTTATAAACCATATTGTTATACAAAAAGTCGTGTTTTAAGATAAGATCAGCAGTTTTTTCCTGATGTAATTTTTAATAAAAAATATGGTAACCTAAATGTTTTATTGCCTTAACTTAAGGGGTTTTACATTGTCTATTAGACACCGTTTATTTGATTGAGGCGTTTATGTGACCCGCATTAATTGCTCTAAACTATACAAAGATTTTTCTCAACATAATAGTATACTTTTAAGAGTAATTACTACGTTTTTAATTTTTTGTCTTGAAGCATTTTAGTAAAACATAAAAAATCTAAAATCCATTAATACTATCCAAACATAGATTTTGGGAATATACATACAAATAAATACAATATCAAAAGCCGGCCTATATAGATACGAGCACATAGTATTATATATATATGTGTGTGAAGGTTTAACGCTTCCATTGTTTCAGTGGAAGCGTTCGGTAAATGGAGCTTTCAGAGTAATGTATGCGGTCTTGTTACATTGTCGAATATCTATTAAATATTTATGGAATTTAATTATTTGGAATTAATATACGTATTTTAATTATGTTTATATTTCCTAGAAGCATTTGTGTTAATAGTTTAAGTGTAAAGTCCGCTAACTAATCTAATAAATGCATATCTTAATATTAAACATTTTCAGAATGTCAACACAATTGAAAAAAGAGGGGGTCCGTCGATAGGCGACATGGACGTAAAACGTGCAACTCGTTTCAATTTTCCTTCTTTTCTCCGTACGTTCTGTCTAGTTTGTAACACTTTATACCTTACAGGTCATATTCTGTCTATCCATACCAAATTTCATCCGGATCTACGAAGCCTTTCTGGAGATACTTTCTAACTTCCAAACTTTCGTATTCATAATGTTAGAATTGTTATATTTCCTTTTATAAATATGGTCAAAGTGATATAGGTAACATAATAAAAAGTCGTCATACAATAGATCGATATAAAACGGTTGTAACAACAACACGAGGAGCCATTGCAAACGTATTCGTGTAAGCTATGTCAATCGTTTCAATTCAGTGATCGTTTCATTCAATGACCTGTTTTTAAACGATCAAGTTACATCTAATTTATTACCATTTGAATAATTTTCTTTTTCATTTATCTCTCCAATTGAAATCTTGAAGCGGAATATTCTATAAAATTAACGGGACTTCGTGAGTTATGCATTCTATTTGCTATGTTTATTGCAAATTTCAACAAGATAGGTTTAGCTGTTGTTACTTAATAAGAATATCCATCCATCCATCCTTCCAAACATTTGTAATATTAGTAAGATTTTATTAGGTTACTTATTCTTCTTCGTGGTCTTTATTGTAGATTATTTAAGCCTCTCTAAAAATCAACAACATTTTAACAACGCTCGTTAATTAATCATAGGCATACTACAGCATTTCTAACATGTTGATTAGTGTTAGGAACATATAAAATTAAATGTTTTAATACTGTTAATTAATAGTGTTCATCATGTCCGAAACATTTTGAAACAGTTACAAAGGTTTAGCCGTAACTAACTTAAAGTTGCAAAGTTCGGGGCTAACGGGCGCTTCAAACAACTTCAAACTATGTCGTCACTTGGCCATGTGATATGGAGGCTGTATTATATGTTGTATTATATCAATCATATATGTTTCAACTGACATTATATTTAGATTTCTCAACATAAAACTCGATTAATTAATTAATATAATTAGTTGACCTCGCGCGACTTTAATCACTCAAATTCTCATAGAACAGTTTATGTCAAAATTACTCACAACCTAAGTTTAATAGCGTGATAATATGTAATCTAAAACATAACCTAAGTGTAGGGTTTGTGTTAATAAAAAGATTAATTCAAATCTATGTCGTGGTTGTTGAGATCTTACCTAACAAATATTAAAAAATATTGCGCTTTTTGTAACACTCTAAAACAGTAGTTTTTATTTTATTTTTCTATTAAAAGGATGTTAATGCTTACAACTGGTATGTATTTATGAAGCATAACGTAATTTGTATGGTCTAGTCATCCCTTATAATACGGTAGGCTCCGAGCCCCTCAGTGGGGACGTATAGTGTAGTAGCTGATGATGATTTCGTATGTTTCCCAGATTGGCTTAGAAATACAGTATAATGACATTTATTTTTATTTAAAATATGCATGTAAGGTTAGCATCCGCGTTTATATAACTTAGATATTATGAGAGGGAAAGTATACAATTATTAAATACGTGATTAAGGTCATTCTTCAGGTTCATTCTGTCGGCGCGGCATTTCACTTGAACGATACCACAATGCAGTCCAAATGCATGCCGATTTATTCCGCCTTTGTTCTAATCTCTAGTGATCTGTTATTACTGGTTTATGTAACTGTTTGTGAATAAATTGTTTTATAGACAATAGCTGCATTGTATCACTTTATTTTACATTTGTTGAAGGGGAATATTAAAAGGCTTTTGTCAAACAGTGGGCAGGAAATTATGATGATGATGATGAAAGGGAATGTAAAAAAAATAACTTCTATTTCATTAATTGATATAATGTTAAATAACATTTCTACGCTCATCTTAAACAAGTAGAATTTGCTTCGTCTTTTGTATTCCACGAGCAAAGTTTTTTTTAAATGAAATGATGTTTGATAAATTTCATTTTTTTAGTCGTTACAGTTATTTTTAATTTTGTCTATTTCTAGTGTATCATATGACATGAATTTTCAACATTTTGTTGTCCGAAAAATATTCATTTTTTTTTATCTGTGATGTCAGTTTTGTGTTCCACAATTCAGTGTCAAAATGTTCACGTATACGAAATTCTCAAAGCTGTTTGTAGTGCGCTTGCAGTCAAACAATGGAAGCACAGGGCAAAGTGATTGTAAACTGTGTCTGTACGATAGTGCTTCTAACGCTTTTGATATGAAATTCTGCTCGTAAGCTGCTTATATAAACTGTAATCCAGATACCGTATTGGCTGTTGTGAAGGCTCGTAAAGTTATATATAGACGCTGTAACATTGTCTTGTCTTTCAATGAAAGGGAACGCAACAATTTCATGAATAGATTTAAAAACAATTGACAATTGAAAGAAATGAATCAAAGTAGTTTAAACATGCATTGACTTTAAAATACTTAACGTTTTTTTTAAACAATTTCAAATTTAAATTTCGAATTACTTAACACATTCTTTACTTAGACACGATAGTATTTGCAAGTAAAAGAATTCTAATAGTAAAAAGGAATTCACTGTGCTTTAGTTTAGCAATAGCGTCGGTCTCAGAGTTGTCTGGAAAGGAAGCATACAACTCTTAAGCCTCAAAATCCGCTTCAAATGCTACTTACGGCCGAGACAGACGATTCAACCGAGTGCACAACAAATTGATGGAGCATACGTATAACGTTGTAACTCATTTATCAAGAAAATACTGTTGTATACTACTAAACGGCCGACGGTGGATCTGCGCGGGCGACATCTACCGGCCATCTCCCGTCTCCCCGCCAGCCAATCAGTCCTTCACCACAAGTTGCGTCATCTACTTGCGTTTTAACACACTTGCAATAAAATCATTCAATAGCAAAATTCTTTATATCCAACATCTATTAACAGTTCACTCTGGATAATTACCTTTCGAGCTTTTTTATTGCAAAACACGATATTCATATTTCAAAAGTCATTATTTGAATATTTTTAAATCGTACCAATTTTAGAGCTTAACGTTCTTTTTAAATTACAAAAAATCTCTTTGTTGAATAATTACATTTTTAAAGTTACAACTACTCGCTAAGGAGCAGGTAAAACAGCCTTCATTCTCGACTTTATTTTCCGTACGGAATACCTACGAGTTACCCTCGCAAACTTTATCACGGTTACATCACAACTGTGGATATTTAAGACGTTTCTAACAGGAATAAGGTAGGCCATTGGCGACGTTAATTGGAAGTGATTGTTATGTTTTACTGGATGGATTTTTGGTAACAAAATTTGCTTAGAATATAATGGTTTATCTATTTTCTCTCGTTTAAATTGTTAATTTGAAATTATGATTAAAAATATTTGACTACAGCGTAATATCATAACTAAATATGCGTGCATATGCGACAGATGAGTGAAATTCCTCAGGAATTTATTGAGGCGCATTCGATGGCCAGTATTTTCCTAGGGACGTTTTTAATAAAACCTCTAGCAGTGGGAAGTCGGAACAATGGATTTCCGTGCACCGTCAAAGCGCGCGGCTCACAGAATGGCACGGCACTGCCAAATGGTTTTTATGGATTTTTTTCTAATTAATATTTTAAATAAATATGAGTACAAGTAATTTTAATTAATTAATTTATTTTTAATAAGTTTCGACAATATAGTATTTATTTGGAATTAACATTTTTTTCAACACAAATCACAACATTTTTTTAATCCTGTAATTTTTAAATCTTTCCAGCCGGAGATACGTCTTCCCTGATGGGACTTTATTGTGGTTATACAAAATGTTTCTAGCGATTAATACAATGGATCTTGTATTTTGACTCCTACGTTAAGTTTACACGGCGATATAAACCAAAACATATTATCACCGCTCTTATTCTGCAGTGGAAATTAGCGCAAACTTTTGGCTTATAACATTATCTATATATAAATATGTCAAGCATCATCGTCAGTCCTGTCTGCCCACTGCTGGACATAGAGTAGAGTAGAGTGCCAATGCCTTCCCCAGTATGCGGTCCTCCTTTCGCATCAAACGAAGCACTAAATACGTGAATCGATAGCCTCATACCCTTTTTAAGATAGTGAACGGGTGATTCGACTTTTACTAATATTAATATAATATAGAAGTGGTATGTAACAAAGATTTGAGTAATAAAATGTATAGCATGAATCGATGTTTACTCCCGTGTTTGTTGAATTTGTATCTATACGCGAGAGTTCCCCTGGGCATCGACAAATGGATTAGTCAATTACTTAAAGGCCCAAACTCACAAATAAAACCGAATAGACAATCCAATTATTGTATTCTCAAATACAAAATCATGTTATAAATAAAATTACAATGATATTGAATACAGGTTATAAATAAACATGACAATTTTAATTCTCAGAACAGTTCATACGGGCTCGACAGTTTTCTATTTCGTTGAATTATTATAAAAAAAAACTCTTCATTCTACAAAACATTTTACATAGGTCGCTTGGTCCTTGTTTCCTGTGGTAGGTGAGGACCTGTGTAAAAGAAAGCATTGCCTTCTCTTGATCATGTTAATTACTAAGAGACAGGACAACGAGACATGTTTGTGATTTTGTATGTGTGTATGTGCGTGTGTGTGTTAAATTAAACAATAAAAATTTATCTTTTTTATTTGTCTTATGTTATATATTTAAATATAACAATTTTTATTCTGCCTTGTATTCTTTTCTTAATAATACTTCAGCACTTTTGCTGTACCGTAGAGAAGCGCGTAAAGTGCAGTTTCAAAAGTATTTTGACGAAAACACGCGAGCGAACAACAAAATGTCTTTCCTGATATTAGAACTATGTAGATTGGTGTAACTGGAAATTAGCGATTAAAAATATTGTTTTTTTTAGTAAACATATTAGTAGATTTTTATTAATTTACTAATATTTCTTGTGACCATTCCTGGTAAATTGGAAAAGGTTGTGTTAGGATGATCCACGGCAATAGTCGAATGGCGGGATTCGAATCCTCGACCGCTAGATCGGTAGTCCATACCCTTAACCATTAGGCTATTGGCGCATCAAAACACTTATCCGAATTAATTTAATTTTAAGTCTATGTTTATATTTTAGTCTATATACGTCGTATATATGCATACGACATATTCATTTTTACGAGATACTGCGGTAGGCGGGAAGTTGTTGGATGTGGTCGGAGGACCGCATATTGAAGGCGGCGGGAAAGACTTTTGTCCAGCTGTGGGCCAAAGGCTGAAGATTATCATAAACGATATAGCAATTGTGCTCCAAACTAAAGGTGTAGTTGTGTTACTTAGTTATTTTTTTAAACAACTATTTAATTGTGTTAGTCTTTACTAGTGCGAGAGATGTCTAGACTTTGAACATTGTTTATTTTTATAAAAATAAATACGTCATTAATTTCTAACTGCGAAAGCAGATATTATTTGTCCGTTGTCTACCAAATACATTTTTTATTTACCGCTTATAAATTGAACAATATTTTCCTCCCCCGGGGTCCTTGTAAAAAGTGACAGCAGAGTATGATTTATTACTACAACTTGTTCAAAGCGGCGACAGACAAGAACAAAAAGAACGGTTAGACTGACTGTTATTATATCTTTGTTTCCTCTAACAATATTAAAACAAGCTATCTCACTTTATAAGTAAATATATTTTGTTATATAAACATAACAAAGCAGCATCAAAAAATACGTTGATCCAATCAAACTTGTTTCAAACAACACAAATCACACGTTGACAACAAAAGTAATTTCAACTTTGATGATTATTTGCATTAGGTACATGAGTTTACAATGCATTATCATTTATGTTAGCTATTTCACCAAAGCATACCTTTACTTACAGTTAAAGAATTAAATTCCATACCCACGTAATGATTATTGTGCAGCGGAGTGCGAGCAGAAGAGAAACGGACTTTGTGGCAATCGATAGGAGAGGCATAAGTTCAGTCGTAGACGACCTTGGTCTGATTAACTGAACGGTCGACACGACACGGTCAGTTTAACTGAATTTCGATAGGAGAGACTTGACATATCTTTGTCTCTCTCTTTGTAAATGGTATGTAAAAGATGGCAATAATTCAAGTTAAGTTCAACTTCTGATGTAAGAAATATAGATATATAGATTATTGGTATTGATCATCTGAATATCTATATTTCTTACATCAGCCTAATTGCATTGCATCTAAATGGGTAGGTTAAAACATGCTCAAATCATCATATCAGTCACATGCCCACTACTGGGCGTTTACCAAATACTGCCACGATCCTCGGCCCTCATCTAGGGTAGTAACGCAACCTTGACCATATTATCCATCTACTTATAATAAATAAAACGATAGTAAAAATGCTATGTTTTAGATCATTTGATGTACGTATATTAAGGTAGAGAAGATCATTAAAATGATTACAATATAATTTTGCTAAAGGAAGCCAGCACGATATTAATTCGAGCTCGGCGCCGCGGTAAACATCACTGGAGTGAGGTTCGGAGAGACATAATTAGCAATTAGTTAATGGGCCACAAGGAATGTTTGCCGAGGACTCTGAGTGACTTGTATTGAACTAATATCTATAAAGGGAGTTGTTACTAACATAATAAAGCTAAAGAGTTTGTTTGAACGCTCTTATCTGAGGAACTGCTGGTTGGATTTGAAAGAATCATTTTGTGTTTTATAGTCCATTTATCAAGGACTATTATGAGCTATATAACATCATGCTACGACCGGTAGCAGAGCACAAATGACAATTTATTCGTAATAAATAAATAAATTTTTGGAAACACTAGTAATTGTAAAAATGTCTCAGTTTTGTTAGTTAAAGAAGTATGATATTTAGCAAAATAGTCACACTAATTTATATAACTGTCACACTCAGTATCCTTAATTCACTGAGGATTAAAATATATAAGAACTATTAACTAACCTATGTAATGTAATTTAAAAAAGTATTTATTGAAATAAATATTAAGAAAAGGATTTAATATTTTAAACATCTTATTCACACCAATTATCTGTCGAGCCAGCGACGCTAGATGGGGTAGGAAATTGCTGGAGTGGAGACCACGGTTGGGGACCAGGAGTGTGGGTCGTCTTCCCACCAAGTGGACCGACGACTTGGTGCGGACGGCAGAAAGGAGGACCGCATACTGTGGAAGGCATTGGGAAAGGCCTATGTACAACAGTGGGTACACAAGTACTGCTGATGATGATATATAACATTATCAATATGTTCTTTATAAAATCGCAACAAAACTACAGCGACAGTATATGATTGTATCGTGATATTCTCGGCTCCTACAATAAAACTTGTACGTATAAACTTGTTAAGGATTTAGCGAAAGAACATTTCTTAAGTTTTAAGTAACAAGAGGCGAGAATACTCGAACATCATTCATTGAGAACTCGACTCGTTTCAAACTGGAAACATTTTGCAGCTGTCGCTTGACAATTGCAACTAAATGTTTATAAAACTTTTCTATAAATCAAACTACGAAATTCAGAACGGATTCAAGCACATTTTAACTTTATTAAATGGCAGAAGCAACATGGAATCTCGTCTTAGTCTACGAAGAACAAGATGAGAGACCAAAATTAGATAAATGATTGAATTATGAAAAATTGTGACACTCCCTTACTTATCTATATTCAATAAAGTGATCATCATAAATGTTCAGATGGATGTTTGTTATTACATATATAAAGGAAATAGTTTTTTTTTTAATTTAAACAAAGAGCTTACATTATTTCATTTTTTAATTTTAAACATGTCTCCTTTTATTCTTCTCTATATCAGATTGACAGATTTTTATGTGCCTTTTTATGTTGTTCTTGTTATTTACAAGTATGTAGATATTTTTATTATTTTTTTCTTGTAATGTGAACATGTAAATGATAATTGTTATTTCCAAAAACAGAATAACAGTCTGTTTATTCAAATATTCATATAAGTATCTACAGAACAGATAAACGGATTTCTTTGTTATTATTATTAACATAGGCTACCATTTTTTTCTTTTAATTGCAGACGGAATGACGGTCGCCAACTAGTTATATATTGTAAAATGCTTGTATAGGAGTTATAAAACGAGGGCAATCGCATTTCCGAGTGCCCAAACTAAAAGCATTCTACTGTTTCGGATTTACCGGAGATGCGTCTTAAAAACTTTTTTCTGGTTAGATTTTGTTGTGCTAGTTTTAGGAACTTGTTTTACATAAAGTGTTCCAGGATATGTAGAACATTTTTTTGGATACTAGTAAATTTTTGTTATTTAGTACCTAATATTCCTTGTTACCATTTCAGGTAAACTTGAAAAAGATAGTGTTAGGATATGGTTCACGACTCTAGTGGAATTGTGGTATTCCAATCCACGACCTCTATATCGGCTTCCCTAAAATTTACTAAGTTTTGTTTACAAGTTATTCTAAACACATTAAGCTATTATAACACGTAAAATTGTATAAATAGTTGATTTAATGTTTTCATTCGTTACTTTTCAGTTTAAGTTACAAAGCAATTGACGCAAAACGAGTATAAAATTCGATTCGAAAGAAGCCTTTTCTAAATGCTTTCGAATGCTCCGAATAAATTTTATTACTTTCTTCGTATAACGCTGGAAGTTATATGCTCTGCATAAACGATTATTCTAATAGTCTTAAATCGCATTACAAGTGTTCGGAGTTTCAAATATATTATCGCCATTTTTTTTTATATTAGACTTTTGACTTTGTGGCCACAGAGACCTGGAATGGCCGGGTTTAGATCGACGCAGTGTGGGTAGTCCTTCTCGCAAGATGGACCGATGACACGGTCATGTTTTGCGGTAGTATCCTGGAGGAGGCTTACGCCCAGCAGTGGGCGACATGTGGCTGACATGATGATGATTATACTTTTGCTAATATACTAATATTTGTTATACTATTCCACGCTCTATCAGATAGAATGTCTTATCAGGAACTTGCAGAACTGTTTCGTTCTCTATCTGACACTCAAATCTCACTCTGGGACTGCATCAAAAGGTCAGATAGGATATAATACTTCCTGTACCATCACAAATAAACTATAAGCTTATGTTAGAATATGGTCGACAATAGTCGAATTGAAGGATTTGAACCCTAGTTTATGTAATCGGAAATACTTACTCAAAACCATTAGACTATTGATGTTACGTCAATTATTTTTCATAATGCTTTTTAGCCTGAAATGGAGAAATGCAATGTTTGTATGAATATATGTACAATTTATTATTATCTATAGGATAGTCTCGAATTAAAAATTGATGACGTTAGTATGAAAGGTGTGTGATTTAGCTTTTCAAATATGTTACTAGTTTTGAATCGTTCGCAAAATTTAAGTTATTTGTCGCGTTATAAAATTTAGTGCGGAACTCAACTGTGAAGAATGTTGCACGGTATCCACGTAGCTCGCGTTTAAACTGCTATTTTATGTTTAGCAAAGCGATTAACTTAAATTTATCGATCTTTTTAAAATAGCTTTGCAATCTAAACGATACGGCACGTTCCACTGAGGTTTTATATAAGCATTAAACGCAAAAAAACATGCGCAATGTTGTTGAGATTGCGCTCGCTTGGTCCGGTAGGGACGCCCAGATACTGAAATTCATTTTTATTAATTAAGATTAGAAATGTATTGAAACTGTTTGATAATAAAGTTAAAAAACGAATACTAACCGAATTATAATATAAATATCCTTGATCATGTAAGTGTAATGTTTTGTTATCTTTTTAAATACAAAAGTTTGGATGAATGGATGTCGTAAAGTCGTAAGCCGTTAAGGAGTTGCCTTAACGGCTTAACTAATCTGAATTTATTTATTCATTTATTAAGACAAGCCAACAACATACATATAAAAAGACTTAAGAATTTACTTTAGACCCGAATCAGGTTTCAACTCGGTATAGTCTAAATTCTAATTACGTTTTTTTTTTTCTAATTCCATGCGTCCAGATTTATTCAAATTGTAGCCGTCACAGGTGAGAGCTAATGTTAGAGTATGGAGGTTTTAATACACGGGAATAAAACATCGATAGGATAATCTGCAAATACATGTGTATGGGTAGAGATCACTTCGCTATTTTTGCGACCCAGTTGGCAGGTTACTCATTGTCAACGTGTACGATAAAAAATATATGAATAGTGTAATGATATTAAGTGTTTTATGACTGAACCCTCTCCACCATACCTACTCAAGCATCTTAAATCAGTCCGGATCATTCCCGGAAATTAAAGTGTCTACGCAAATGACGTAGTACTGGTTTGCTTGACTTTTTCATTAAAATTTTAGGTACATATTTCAACGTCACTTCTTAAACACTGACAGATTAATTAAGGAAACGGTTTGAATTACTTTGTTAATATTGTAATGGATATTTAAATTGCACACTGGGTGAAATAAAATTTAAATACATTTTACTGAGGGTATTTAATACCGAAATAAGCGTACGAAAAACCGTCTGTCATTATTTTTCTACATGTTGTCCCCCTCATTTCCGGTATCGCGTAAATGCAGGATTGTTGCAAAAATATATGGATACGGTTGCTTTTTGACTCTGTTTATAAAAAGCAGATGCTCTGGGAATGGTACACTCTTGAATTCCTGACAAGTAAGTCTTCCTCAGGATGATTGGGATTGGTACTATAGCAGGTTCGCGGCCCGTCGCTCACCAAAAACTATTCGGTACCGAAACCAATTTACACGTGAGTTAAGCAGTACAGTACATCTATGTTACTATTCAGAGTTGAACTCTATCATTGTTTAAATCTCCGACAGATGTCGCGAGTATCACGTACCAACACTACGTTGTGAAGTTATAAACTTGCCAGTATGAACATTACGTCGCAACCACGTACAAAGTTCTAGGAACAGCTTAAAGATAAATTACTTCTGCATGCTCTAACTGTATCAACGCTTTCAATTTAAATAAATTGTTATAGTAGACTAACATATATTTTTTATATATATAAGAGAAAGGGGGCAAACGAGCTGTGAGATCACGATGCAATCATCGACGCCCATGAACATCTGCTACAGCAGAAGAACCACACATGCATTGAAGTTAAGTTTGACTCATGTTTACCGGACCAAATAACTCTATCCATCTATGCTAAATAAAATCTCATAATATGTTTTTTTATTTATTTATTAGGACAAGCATACAGCATACATATAATAAAGCTATTACCAAAATCACATTACATTATAGATCAATATAGATATATATATATATATGCCAAGTACAGGCTTGTACAAATAATTTGACATATTCGATTTATACATTGTTATATATTTACAATTTTATACAACTTTTTTCTGAACAACTTCAGACCGTCACTAAATATATCGACATCACTATTGTTATAGAAGTTATGTTTAAACAATAACGTCTGTATTCATTATAAAACTGTTGACTAAATAGACAAGATGTATTGAGTGGTCTTGATAAAAAGTGTCCGGATACGATGATTAATGGAACATGGAAATACGGAGACGTGTCAAATTAAGTTAGATCGTTTCGTAAGATTGATGTACTTGATTCGTTTGCAAAAAAATAAAGTTTTTTTTTTCAAATATATGTGTATTATCAGAAAACTCAATCTGCGGTCTTAATCTTGATTTCTACATGCTTTCAATCCTGTAGTTTTAAAGACATTTTTAAACACTGTCCTATTAATATTATAAATTCGATTGGACGGATGGATAGATAATCGTTTTTACGTCATATTCAAAACGTTTATGTCATTTGTCATACATGTAGAACAGTCTAGAAGAACACAAAGACTGTTAATTTGATTTTTAAATTCCACGCGAACTGAGTCGCGGGCCAAGTGCTAGCATTCTAGTTATATTTGAGTTTGCTTTATTCATAAAGTTAGTATCAAATATATTTAAATATACAATGTATTTGTATGTTCTTATAACGTAAGTGAAAAATGAAGAGTGGGCTTTGAGAACATCGTTGATCCTTTAATAGAGTGCATGGTCACGTCTTGCCAGTGTCAATGTTTATCGTCCATTACCACTCTATCCGTTCCAGCGAACGACTGAGACCCGGCGACCCACTTGATACGTACTAGACCTACAGTCGGATTCAATAGAAACGAGAAATTATCTTCACACAAGTAAACATTTAGTGAGTTTTTGAATTACCGTTTGCACTCGTACTATAGGTTAACTTTGAACTTAACTGGACTATAATTTATATAAATAAAGCTACATAACCGTCTGCAAGGTCTTTTCTGGTGATGGTTAGAAATTCAAAAGCGTAAATCAGCGGTCGCCAAACCGAAGCCCGCTAAGCTTACTCAGTCCACGATTGTGCGGACCGCAGTAAAACCTCACATTGCCCTATTTGGCCCTTGGATAGAAAACGATGACGGTAACTGAAGTAAATCCTTAGATCGTCTCCTTTATGTAATTTAAGTCAAAGGGCACACGTTTTCATATATTTTTATTCAATATTCTTTCATTTTCGGTACACCGGAAATGACGCCAACGTGACGATAACCGTAATGTTTATAAGAAACGAGATTCTTATCACGCTTAGTCTGTTTGAGCTCCCGATATTTCGGCACAGCATGTGCCATGGTCACGAGTTGACTAAAGTTTGTGTGGTAGTCGAAAAAAAAATATGATTAAAAACCACGATTGTTTAAAAAGTTATATAATGTCAAAAATCATTCATTCATTTTACGTCGAACCAAACAGATCTTAATGACGTCATCCCGTTGCCATTACGAAAACATGACATTAAAATACTATGTGTGTACGCCGGCCGCATTCATTTTAATTAAGTTAATTATTGACAGGTAGTGGAAATAAATAACGACGACACAGCCCTCACTGACCTAGATTATCAAATGACCGACATGCAGCATATCTGTGACCGTAGACTGCTTTG
>JAODUI010000003.1:6543169-6558927 GCA_027563995.1 Papilio gigon
CCAAGACCAAGATAAGATAAATCCGTTCAGCCGTTCTCGAGTTTTAGCGAGACTAACGAACAGCAATTAATTTTTATTATTATAATATTATTTAACACAAAAAAATTAAGTAATTCGAACATCAACATGGCCGCCAGGTGTACAAATTTTCAGCTTCTGTTTACTTATTTTAGGTTTTTGTTAGAAACCAAACTTTATTTTCTTTTAGTAAAACTGTTCAACTCTGTTTTGACAACAATACAGTTGACATTGACGTTGTATGTATGAGCTGTATGTTGTGCGCAGGTGTACGAGCTGGAGCGGCGGTTCAAGCAGCAGAAGTACCTGTCGGCGCCGGAGCGCGAGCACCTCGCCTCGCTCATCCACCTCACGCCCACGCAGGTCAGTGCAGACGCGCGTCCTCAGTTCAATAGAAACGAGAAATTTTAACAAACTCAACAATACGACAATAATGTAATCGCACATTACATTATTAAGATAAATGTATTATGAATTTTGCACACACAAAAAATAATATTGTAGCATATTTGTATACATAATTTACTTAGGTCATTATTTAATGAAATCTTATATATTTTTTTTGAATCGATAAATTGACACTTGTCGACACTATTTATTTTGGACTGACACAATCGTAAATAACGCCACACAATAGGCGACCACTCAAGCACAACAGTGCGAAGGCGTCGCCGCACGCCCCGGGCTCCGCGAGCGTGTCGTGTCTCCGGCACGGACAACATAAATCAGTGGAGAACAGGCGACGGCCGCGGGCTATGAGCGGGACATCCCCTATTACCCGGATCCAATTACCGAACACAAACCGCCCACGCGGGGGCGCTGCGCCGCCGGCTAATGTTTTACAACTTCCGTCTGTTGTTATCGTAAAGAAAAACAAATCGGTTAGTTCCGATTGACAGGAACAGAGATAGTGTAGGTCATTCAACCGTAGATAATTGTGCGACTCGCGAACCTTTTTTTAATTATATACTCATGTATATACATTTCAAAGAAAAATATGTTTTTTAGAAACTTGATTCAAAGTAAAAAAAAAAGTTCTAAAAAACTTACATCTACGGGAACACGTGTTATAAGAGCTCATAAAAAATTAAATAGATTGCTTGTGTCGACTACTTAGTGCAGGAATGTGCGGCCCGCAGCGATACCTCACGTTGTCCTATTTGGCCCTTGGATAGAACAGTGTGACGACCACTGGTCTACGGTATAGACTAACTTATATTTAAAGGGCAAGAGACCAAGGTGTCATGTCCTAATAACGATATATTTGAAATGTTCACACGGTGATAGAGAAAACATTGGGTGATTAGTGACATCGCCGCGGGTTACCTTGTTAGGGCATGTCGTCACGCCGGCGTCGCTCTGGAGGAGCTCGGGGCACCTTTGAGGGCTGCAAAATTTCACTTGTTTGTATTTTTTTATTCGAGTGCTGTCTTCAAATTGGAGAGCTCTTTGATGACGTCACGGGAGTAACGCAGCGTACCGTGAGGATGCTACGAGGGATGGTTGCGGCTTCGAGGTTTTATTATAGTGCTTCGAGAGTTCCCTTTGAAGTATTCAGGTTTTTGATCCAGAGAGGTCACCAATTACGTGCATTGCTAGTTTCTGCGTAATCTTTTTTTTATTGATTGAAATTATCAAGGACAGTGCGTAGTGGAAACGTTTAGCGTATTTGTTTAATAAAGTTCTGTGCGCGGCCGCAAACAAACCGTTCGCGGGCTCCGTTATTAATATCTGTCAGGGGCACGCGGCGCGCTTTCCCACACCGCGGCGCGCGCGAATTCGAATCCTGCACAACAAAGACTCGATAATCTCGGCCGTGTCAATATAAATTTCATAAACTCGGCGTATAACCCCAACAAAGGGCCGCAAACATCCATGAATAATCTCCATTCTGAGGGTGTCAACACCATTTACGACGGAGCGTTTGAATTCGCGCCAAAACAAATGATGGCCGGACAGGACCCAGTCAAGAGAGCAAACGTACACTACGATTGAACAATCTACATACCTACACATCTACAACCAGCTTCTGAATTATATTTTGTTTTTTTTCTTAGTTTCACAAAGCTTTAACTGTGTGTGTTACTAAAATCGATGATTTATTTGTACTAAATGAATCATAGTACATTTCATCATCATCATCATCAACGGCCCTTGTCTGCCCACACCTGGACATAGACCTTTCCCAATGCCTTCAACAGTATGCGGTCCTCCGCCTTCCGCATCCAACGACTTCCTGCCGTCCGTACTAAGTCGTCGGTCCACCTGGAGGGAGGACGACTCACACTCCTGGTCCCCAACTATTACGGAATTACAAAAATATAGTACGTTTCAAATATTAGTAGATATGTCAATAGTGCGTTTCCTACACAACTTGTTTAAAATGACAGACTCAACCACCGATAGCAAACAATTTCTACACAACGCAAACGACAACAACGATAAGGTAATAACAACATCAACTAACTATCATGTCTTTTTTTTGGGGTGACAGTATTGTTACTCTTTGCCTTTAAAAGGCATTTACAGTTTCACCGGGCTTGAGGGAAAATATAGATTAATTTGAGTTATTATTAGATTATTGACAGGTAGTGGAAATAAATCGTTGTTTTCAATTACGCGCTACGGTTTTGTATATTTCAACGTTAAATACGGTCTTTCAATGACAATTAAAATGACAGAGAGATATTGTTATGACAAAAAGTAATACTCTACAAAAACGAAAATATTAATCTTATATGTTTTGACTTTAGTGTACTCTCTGACGCTTGAGACTTTGTCCAAGTGGATTCAAAAAACCTTATGTATAGGTGTTTTGTTCTTGCAAACTAGATACTAGGTCTGTGCCAAATATCATCGAAATTTGTTTAACTATTTTAGAGATACGTAATAACAAACCTTCTCGTCCAAACTTTACTAGTAATTATATTAGTAAGATAACAAAAATTGGATACAGTTAATAGTGGGTACAGAAAATATGCTTGTTTAACTTTTAATTACGGCTATGATGACTGTTGAAGGCGTTTCTGCCGCGCCCCAATAGAGGGCGCTGTGGTTAGACATTATCTACTTCAATCGCGGTGTGTATAGTAATGTCCACCACATATACAGTCCCCGCTCGCCGCAGATGTCTTGGTCTGTATCCTTACGCTCTTACATTGTCGTTGTTGTCGTTTTGTAGATATTATTTGCCTTGTTTCGTTGGTCGAGTTGTTCATTTTGAAAAAGTTGTGTATGTTAACAATAATACATGAAAATTAAAAATTAAACTATTAAAAGTGTAAAACAGTGAGCGACGGGCCGCGAACGCGCTATAGTACCGTTCTCACTCACCCTGAAGATGGACCCCCGATGGGCTCGAAACTAGTCGGTACTGACACCGAGTTACACGTGAGTTAAGCTGTTTTATAAGTAGTAAAATTAAAAATGTTCAGAATTTTAACACATTTATTTCATCGTTATTTTAATGAGACATTACTGAGAGTTTACGTTTCGGTATAAACCGGTAGTAAGTGCGGAGCAGGTGTGAGCAGCATTTTGCGAAGACTCGCGGAGCTGTGTAAGAATTATTTATTAAATTTCACCCTATCGGATGATCGGCGGCAGTGAAAAAGCAATTTCCCTCTTGAATATTGCCTGTCAATTTCGTGGACGCGATGTCAATGTACGGAAATACTATCAAAATGATATAGGAGCATTTTTTTGTTTTTGTTTTTATAACGTTGCCTATATTTTATTTAATGACTATTAAATTCGAAAACGACTATAGGTCTTTGTTGGCATAATTTTTAAATAATAAATAAAAAGGGATTGATGATTCGAATGTGCTTTTTTAATTTACCACTACAGTAATTGATTGATTTCGTAGCACATGCGTAGCATGTCTACGGGATATGTTGATTGTTGTGTCTTTTTAAAAGTGTAATTTTTGACACACCATACACTTATAAGGTTATTTATTGTTAAGCGATTGGTGAAATAAAATCGAAATATTTTGTTTATACATTTATGATATAAAAACAAAAGTGTCAAGTCGCGTTATATCAAATAAATTAACGAAATTTTTACAATAAGTTAATCGTTTACGGTACATTTTAAAATTTATTATACAAATTCCGTAACTGAATAAATGAACCGGTTCAATGCGGTTTCGTCTGCTGTTAATCTCGTAGCTCATTACTTGTAAATCTGTTGCCGGATGTACAGTGCTGCGCACAACGGCGCCGCTACATTGATTATTATAATCGAATATAATTTTATAACCGAATAAAATTTAAACATACTCCATTTATTCGAGTAGGCTTTAATATTATTGCAGCGGATATTTCGAGCGCATCGGTTATGAAACAAATTAAGTAAGATTGAAATTGAAATCGTATTAAGTATAAATAGTTCATAATTATAAAAATCTATTAAGTTTACTACTTGTAAAACTGCTTAACTCACGTGTAGATCGGTGTCTGTACCGACTAGGGACTGTGGACTTCGCGAGGCGGCGGGAAGCGCGCTATAGTACCAATCCCACTCACCCTAAAGAAGAGACCACGATGGGCTCGAAACTAGTCGGTACCAACACCGATATACACGTGAATTAAGACGTTTTATAAGTAGTATAGTGAAATGTCTCACAAAAGTATTAATAGTTTAATCTATTAATATGGTTGAGAGTTCGAATCCCGCCATTTGTATATTCTAAACCATAATTCTAATACA
This sequence comes from Papilio gigon, assembly GCA_027563995.1. NCBI lineage: Eukaryota > Metazoa > Arthropoda > Insecta > Lepidoptera > Papilionidae > Papilio > Papilio gigon. Next base: position 6,547,901 of record JAODUI010000003.1, read on the forward strand.
AGGAGGTTAGTTGGTGATTAACAAGAAATGTTAATAGATAAACAATAATCTTTTGATGTTTAAAACAGTGATCAATTTATGTACAAACACTTTACTATAATTGTTAACGAAAGTTGTACGACCCGTGTCCAGAAACATAAGAAGGGATAAATGATGTTCCAGTACAACGCGTGTGGGCAACATGAGTATCAATCATATGCAGTGGCCGCTGACGTCACTCACAACGCGTCCCGGCCTACCCAGCTATGCGGTTAAGGAAACATGGACGTAACAATGTATTGTCAAGGGAAAAGTGTAAACTGTTTTTTGCATATTTTATATTTCAATATATGCTACATCTTTTAATAAAAGCATGAAACTAAATTCTTGTGAGAATTCGCGAAATTTTTCAAGTAAAAAATTGCTCACGTAAGAGAAAAACATTTTCTTGTAATCTTTTTTTTAGGGCAAAGGGGGGAATGTATATCGTCCCGTAGTTAAACTAATGTTGTTTTTTTAATTGCGTTAAATAGTATATCTACATTCACCTCTTTCTATTAACGTACCTATAGATTATTACATTTGCTAAACGCGATCAACTCAAAATATATGTCGAAACAATTGAAACTAGTATGAGCAAATAATATACAAAAATCCACAATCACTTTGCAAAGGCACATTATTTGTTCAGTTCAAAGAGCTGTCAGTTAGGATTAGAGATAAGAAAGGGCGAGCCAGTCGAATGGTGAGATATTTTCTTGTACAAAAAGAACCATTGACTTGAAATATTTTAACATCTTAAAACGTATTCATGTACCTTGTAATGATTTAAATAACATAACATTAAGTTAATTTTGTTAAGATTTTACACTAGTCCAAAATTATTAAAAATGTAACTATCATACCTCCCTACGTACGTGTGTTAACCAGCATACTGAGTACATCGGAAGCAATAGCCAGTCTTTAAGTTTTCAACGTTTTGATCTCCAACATCTTCAAGTTTCTGCACATTGCCGACAGAGCACAAGATTGTAATTTTATTGTTATCACTGACAAATTATAACAATAGTTCACCGCTTTGCGGATAACTTCAGTAACGGGTGCTCCCCCGAGTCACGTTAGAACTTGTACAGATTTATAGCGCCAACGAACTTGCGCTGCGAGCAGATGCTACTTCTGTTTCATAGTCGAGCAACAAATGAACTTCTAGAACATGAAAAAGGTAATATAACAAAGTGTTTTTATTATCAACAGACGTGTATACAATATTTTATCACAGCTTTAATTTTTCTTCAAATATAAAGCACATTTATCAACATTTTCATTTGAGAATATACACCGCTAGACGACAAAATCCATAAAAATAGGTTGATGCGCGGCGATCTTTACAAAAACTATTTACAAGAATATAAAAGGATGCAAGTCAGGAAAAAGTAAGTTAGTAAGAAGAAAAAAATGAATTCCGGTACCGGGAATCGAACCCGAGCCTCCTGGGTGAGAGCCAGGTATCCTAGCCACTAGACCATACCGGATAGTTACAGGAATACCAAAAATATAATACCCATACAATCATAACACAAAAAGTTTTCACATCTTGATATTTTGTTAAAGATTTTATCATCTTCAAAAAATGTTAATTAAAACTTTAAGTAGCAATTAATTAATCTCTTCCCCCAAGCTTTAAACAAAAATGGAGTAACGTGGGGTACTGTCCGGAACAGAGATGCGTTAGGGGACGGCAGAAACCAATTAATTTTATTCTGTCTTACTCTTTACATGTATTTATTTAAACTCGATTTACCTTTCTAATGCAGGCCGTTAGAAATTAGTAAGTTTTTCCTTTTTTGAGTATATTCTCCTAGCAAAAAACGTATTTATTTCAAAATTGTTAAGTACAATTTCATTGTTATTTAGTTAAAAAAGATTGCTCGAAATACATTGCTTATTCATTAAATACGTTTAACAATTTTTTGGAACAAATTTTATTTATTTATTACAATTACAAATACAATTACAATTACAAACATATACATACAGATAGGATGAGCGATGGGGCAATATTAACAGTTATTAATAGGTAACGTATTACTAGGTAGTGTCTAATATTGGATAATGTAAACTAAAAAATTAACAATGAATGCTCTTTTTGACTATACAAAGTGAGATAAAAGTCGTGTAAATAAAATGATAAGTCCAATCGCACTCCTCTCGGAGAGCTTCTTGGAAAACGTTTCTAAATGCTTTTAAATGGAGTGAAGAAAAGAATAAATTTTGTAACGATTTATTGAGTTGAATTTCGAATCTTCTCGAATACCCCGTCTCAGTTCCTTTTGTTTTATTCGTTCTGTGACTTCAGCTTTAATTACACCTTTTTAAACTATCGCAATTTAAAATGGAACTACCGACATTTTAATTCCGGAATCTTCTTAAATAATCTTCTAGAGTTATAGAAAAAAAGAACGATTACTACAAAGAAACATGAAACGACAAGACATGCCAATTTTTATTTTCATATTTAGATTTTGCTTTAGCATAACTATACAGTGAATTGACAAACATGTTTCAGTCTCTGTATCATAGTAATTAATGAACAAGAGAAGGCACTGCTTCCTGAAACACAGGTCTCCCATCTACCACAGGAAGCAGAGCCCCAGCGAAAATTTGAAGAAAGTTTTGTTAAATAAAGAGTTTTTTTACTTATTTTTTTTTCAATTTTTACTATGATTTTATTAAGATACTAACATACTTATGTTCTATATTATAAAAAAAAACCTTTGGTTGTTTTATTACTTTTTCTTAATAGTCTTTGCTCCGTTGTTAGCTCACATATTACGTCCCCACCGAAGGGTTCCAAGCCTAATCACGTAGACTAGGCAACAGTCAATGCTGTCCCAGTGCGTTGACTTTACACATATCTTAGTTTCCTATGTTCGTTGTTGGTATGATTGTTTCGAAATAAGTTAATAACGACAAGGATTAAGTCTAGCGCTTGTGAAACAGTGCAATGCTTTTAGTTCACATTTTGAAGCCGAGATTGACCCGATTCCGCTCTACACTGTTTCTTCATTTTGTACTTCCTGCATTCAGCTCTTAAAAGTAACTGAGATTAATTTTAATACATTTATAAACACTTTTATTTATGTACTAAATATCGAGTTTGACTGCACGAGAATTAAGTAAAAGAAAACTTAGTTTGTAGCCCATATCTTCTTCAAACTATGTTATCTGTGCTTAATTTCATCGAGTACCGTTTAGTCGTTCTGGTGATACCTTCTAATAAATATACATTAAACTTTGGCGTTTACAATATTAGTACGTTTTAATCTACATACAAACAAGTAAAGGGCAAACAACACAGGTAGTGGTGAGCTCTAGTTTTTTTTTTAAGTTTTTCTTCCTTTAAACTTTATGAATTCACATGAGTATAAATTGAGGAATAAAACATAATGAACCTTTTTCGTATAGACTTTTTTGTATCGTTGACTATGAAACATCATTTACTGCGTCATGACGTCATTAATCGCTAGTCACGTGTTACAGTGACTGCTATGTTTGTTTTGTTCATTTATGTAGTGTATAACAGAAAACCAATTCATGTATATTAATATGAACTGATTGGCAATTCGACATCGTTTGCGAATATTAATCAGGATCATAATGAAGCAGAAATACGATGCTTGAAATATTAAAGCTATTCTAAAAATTAAAGCATATTTCGATATTATCAACTTTTTTTTAAATAACAATTAATTTTTAAACAGTTATTTTCCGAAGACACGAAGTTATCACATATGTGAAATAAAATATAACTGCCATTAACAAAATTTTTGTTATAACGCTTTATTAAAACAGTTAAAACTGATCTTGATTGAATTTATAAAGGCTACCTCGTTTTTTTTTTTAATTCCGCAAGTAATATCAAGTTCTATTTATAAATGCCAATTTTATATGTATGTAAACTTACTTTATTTTCGACGTAAAGCCACAAAACATGACGGCAAAGTAACATTTTCTTGTAAGAAGTGAAATTGCCAAATTTCTTGTTTGCGCCTAACAAAAAGTAATAGTGTTTTCGGAATAGTTTCAGCCTCTTGAAGCGTTACAAAAACAAATCGAAAACGAGTTGCAAGAAAAAAATATAACAGACAAAGGAAATGAGAAATTTGTTTCGAGGAATACACGCCTTCAAAAGATCTCGAATCAAAAAGATTTACTCGAAGTTCTAACAACATTTTTATATAATGTTCAACTTTATTTTTTTTTAAATCATCTTGTATTCGCAAATTTAACACAGCCAATAACTTCCTGTACAAAATAATCCCATGATCATAAATAAATGTATTAATATAATTTAGAACATAAAAGGTAATGTCTAAAAGGAAAGGGTAAATAAAATAAACATTATCTTTGGTGTTCAATCTTCGTTTGCATGACCGAAGATTGACCTAATGTGTCCCAAAGGATAACATACCCTTGTCTCTATTACTTTTAACGACCATATAAAAACGTGGCTAATAAATTATAATTCTTTTTGTATCATAATTTCATAATTTGAATAATATCTTATTACCGTAACCATAGAAAAATTACATTCACTAACACCTATACATTGACAAGCTATGTGCCGTGGTATTTTGTGCCTATTTGATGTCCGCCATTTTGGCGCTGACAGTATTCGTTAGTTACGGTGGTGAGGATACGAACTAAACAGGGTGTTGGTATAAGCTGGCAGTAACATCAACAGAAAGCGAAAGCTGTCATTTCTTAGTGACCTATGTAGAGTCTGTGGTTATGTTCAATTGCTGAATTTTCTAGCTATGTAATATATTGGTAGGGCCCTCTAAGTGAGTGTTTATGGATGAGTAGTTTGAATAATGGACAGGGGGAAGTTCGGTAGCATTTTATGTTTGATTTACGATTGAAAGATGACGAGGGTGGACTTTGTGGATGATTAAGTGAATTGATTTTACTTAAACGAATCAATTACTAATTAAAACTCATATTTATATCCACTTAAATATAAAAAAAAGGAAGATACGATGCAATCTTTGTGGGAAGCCTACGCTCAGCGGCGGGCGACATGTAGCTTATATGATGATGATGATGAAGTACAAAAAAAAATAACTTGTACTTTCTTCACTAAGATTAACTTAAGTTAGATAATATTCATATTTTTTAATTATTGAGACGTGACATTTAACATGAATCACTATGTTATCATATCATTTATTGTATTCGAAATATAAATTTTGCATACGTAAATTTAACAAGTCAGTTCAAATTATAATTTAAAGTTTTGAATTGTCTAGCCACGGAATTTTACAATTAATAGACCATTAAGTCAACCTTCATCATATGGTACTTCAGACCTGTATAACACGACTCTCCGACCCCTTAATTTGAACGATTCATATTAATAAACAAATATTTGTTTAGACAACCGCTGTCAGAGATAATTCGAACAATGAAATAATTAATTTCAACTTACTTACTATGAAAAATATGACAATTGACTTTATCACTATGCCGGCCTAACATTTCTCCCTTACTAAGTCTTGTTACTCGTTTTATGTTTAACCATCTCAAGACTTCATCAGCGTAAAAATATGAACACTAACCTATAACTCAACATACATCAACTTCCTAATAAAAGTCGCTTTAAAATCAATCCAACCGATTCGGAGATTATTTGTGACAAACCCGAACATGCCGGACAGACAGACGAAATTTTTTGAGAATTGTATTTTCGTTCTAAGCAACGTAAATATTTCTTGTTCACTAAATAATAGTTTTTTAAAACATATAGATACTCTAACTTTGTTAATTATAGATATTAGACTAGCTAGATAACTAGAGTGAGGAAGCGACCCGTAGCTCTTGGCTTGCCACAATAAAAGTCTCCTATCTCGATCCCGCGACATCACGACCCAGTCCTGGACTTGCAGTTCTCTTTCCATCTCGTTTTCCCAACGATGCCTGGAATATTGTAGCTGTTTACAAATTATTCTAACAAGTACTTAACCGCTACCTCGATTAATATTTAGTGGTGATGTAGTCGCAAAATGGTACTCACCAGGTTAACAAATGCCTATTCAATCTACTCTTAAGGACTCCGTGATTTTGGACGGAAAATCTGGACAGCTAAAAAACATATTTTCTGAAAAACACTTATTGCAGCTTTCCTGCACGATGGTACTTACATCGATGCCGAGTGAGGCGTGGCTGCTGTCATATACGTAAGTGAGTCGGTGATTGAATGTTCATTGGTTAAAATATATATTTAAAATAGCGCGAACATACATATATTCTAGTCACTACATAACAAAGGAAAGTAATAACAGAAATATATCGTGTAAGTCGTCATTCAATATAAGTACTGTCTGCAGAAGTTTTAACGATGCTACTTGATATATTATGTTCGAAAAGTAGTTGATAACCGAGCGCCACTCGCGAGTATAACATTCCAACGAAATTGTAACAGTTTACGAACTAGCGACAACTCGTGTTCTGTTCAAGTTAGTTTAATATTCATATACCAAAACTAAACTATAACATCGGTGACACACCTTCTGTTTTAAAGCTATTAATGTTTTTTTAAGTTGTAATGTTAGTAGTGTTTTGTTAATTTACTAATATTTCTCGCAATCATTCCAACAAAACTCGAAAAAGCTTTATTCGGATATGGTTCACGACAATAGTCGAATAGTGGGATTCGAATTCATGCCCGTTCAGTAGTCCGTGCCCTTAACTATTAGGCTATTGTTCTTTAGGTAATATAATCGTTTGAACTCGGTTACCAAAACAAAGGTTTTCACGTACTTGTGTATAGCCTTAGGGGTAATTAAAGTGCAAAACTCGAGGTAGCTCTTTATCGCACAGAGAGCCGCGTTTCGTGCACCCCTTGCTAACTGAGGATTTAACGTAAGCCGTCTTAAACAGAGATATGCAACTCCAACAGAGGTTCCCCTACACTACCTATGTTCTTATATTTACCTCTGATATATTGTTAATACCTTCGCCAGCAAAATGTATTATAAAGTAACTCATACTTCTAATCTTACGGATTTGTGAATTACTTTAATCATTTACGATAGAAACAACGATGAATTCGCCCCACAAATTGTAATTGTAAATACACAATAAGTGTATTTAAAAGCGGTCTGTCCTCCGCGGCATTTCCAAACCAATACGTATTAGGGACCTCTCTTTTAATTGCCGGCAACACAAATATGGTTCGTCTAGTATTCCATGTGCGTCGATGATCATTCTTGAGATACCGCCGCTCGTTTGCCCCCATCCTCTTATAAAAAAAATAATTATTAAAATTAAAGTCTGTTTATCCCTCTGGGTAACGGCTGAGATATTGTACTTAAAACGAAATAATTTTCGAAATCAAATAACATACTGTACGCAAGAATCGTCACCAAAAGTTTATTTCTGTCCGGACAGCGAAGAGATCTCAAAATAGAAAAGTCAACTCTCTCGAAGTCAGTGTACGCATGTACGTCGCGGACTTTGGCGGTGAAAGTTTCTGGCAATTTGAAAAATAAAAATTACGTAATAAATAACAGAATTGTTACTACGTGTGACATTGACGATGGCTCGAATACAAATAGCGGCCATGTTTCTTTTTTTTAGCATGTGTTACTCTTGTGACGTGGATATGGTAGTTTACAAAATGACAGTGCGAATGTTATGGAGCGAAGAGACGTTCCCGAAGGATTATCCGATGCAACGTCCGAAAGCACAATGGTCACCGGTGTTTGGTTAGTCATCGTGAAATAAATATTGTGTATCTCTTTGTCACATATTTATTCTTTAATATATTTACATCAGACCCATCAGACGGAGATGGTTAATTAAGCAATAGTTCATCCACTGCATTGACATGTGACAATAAAATTAATAAAAATCGAAACTTTAAAGAAAATTGTAGTAAATCCTAGAGTTACATTTTGTTTAATTCATAACCATTCAATTATTAAAACTCCCGTGTAGATATGTATCGGTACCGACTAGTTTTGAGCCAATCGGGGGCTCTTCTTCAGGGTGAATGGGATTATTGCGCGAATGCATGAGAGAAATTAGTCGGTACCGACATCGATCTACACGTGAGTTAAGCCGTTTTTATAAGTTGTATATTATATAACGAAATACGTGAATACGAATATTTCTACTTGTTTGTTCATGTCTAAATAAGAATAAAGTGCGCGCTATTAGTCCTAACTTCAACAACAAGAAGCGTTAGATAGCATCATTGCCTCTCCTTTGGGGACGTCGAATAAATACGCGCTTATCTCGAGCAAGTGAAACCGTGAAATGTCACTTAAGTAGTACAGATAAGACTTTTTCTATTTTTCCTTCTTCTAGACTTTTTTTTGTTTCTTTGTTTTTGGTGAAACGCTTTCCGGAAAGGTCAAGAGTAAAATTTCTTGGCGAAAGGAATTTATGAATGTAGATTGAAAATTCAACTTGCTTCTTAATCTTTTTATATTTAATAGGAGATTTACTTGCATACTTTTTTCAATATCTCAAAATTGATTTTATCAATGTAAATAGAGTTTATCAGGTCATATTAAAATTTTACAACTGCTTTTTTTATAAAATTCTAATAGAAATCTCAGCTAAGATGGGAAGCTTGATCATTTGCATTTCTCGATCCAGTGAACCTGAAACCAATGGGCTGTGAAACATTGTAGCAAAGTAAAAAACGTATAGACCGTGTTATCATATTTTTACGTGATAGTTTTTGTTCTTTATTTTTTTCATTACATTTTAAAATACATGCGAAGTTTTGCTGCGAAAACACTGAACCGAATTAAATGGATTCGAAATCAAAGAAATATCCAAAAAGTTTATAAAGAAATGATAGATCATGATTTATGGAAGGTCGCTAATTAGAAGTATCCATCAATAAAAAAATAAAATTCACTTCCTATTTGAAATCGAAGAAGGTGACGATAATTGGGCACTGGTATATGTTGATGACCGCATACCATGGAAAGCATTGGTAAAGGCCTGTGCCCAGCAGTGGGCCGATAAGGTTGATGACTGTGACAATTTCCACGTAAATGTAAGCGAAATACGAGATTTCATCCAAACGGTTAGAAAATAAACGTTCTCAACTACACACGATGATATAAGCCAAGAAATTCAATTCAATCTCCATTTTAGGTCAGTCTCACAACAAATCTTACACCCTTTTCCGTGTTGGAGAAGTGGCGAGATCATCAGTTCGAAACTTTGCTCAATATGGAAAACTTGATACTATGATACTAGAAGGTGAAGAGGATCCAAGAGTGTACGATCAGTTTTCAACTCCCGCCCTTGGGAGTGGAACTGGAGAAAAAGAAAACTTGGTGTTCGTTGACACTGACCATAGCAAGGTAAATTACTATCGCTGGTGGTAACAAGAAACACTTAATGGATAATAGTTCTTATGATAATGAAACTATGTTCAATTTCTTTTGCCCGCAGATATCAATGATCAGTAGAATCATACCATCACCTGATTGGTTTATAGGAGTTGATAGTTTGGATTTATGCGTGGATTCATCATGGGTCGATCAAATTGTGCTTGATGTATGTAAAATCCATGAAACTATTTATGCTAATTTTATTGCTTTGATATATTCTTTATGGCTTTTTATATAAATTTTAACATTCACAAAAAAAATGGTACCAACAAGATTTCCTTTCCAGAGGACATTTTCCATGAACCTTGGAATCCTTTTCTCCTTTGAATAATCGTCAAAGGCGTTTGAGAATTACTGTTTTTTTTAATACAATGAAAATATATGTACTGTGACTATTTTAGCTGGAGCCTTTAGACGCTGGGGCTGCCAGTGGTCTCACATTCACAGCACCACGTTGGGAGAACTCGCCTCCCGAAGCCGTATCAAAACACAAACCTAGACAACCCAATCACCCGGCTGCCGGTTTTTATTATCCATCCAAAAAAGAATTACCACCGATAGCTAAAGTCGAATTTACAAAGGTAAGAGTATAAATATAATAAAAAAAAAACTATAATTGTAAAAGAAAAATTAAAATTAAAATATAAAAGTTGTAAGATAATCCTACGTCAATACATTGTGCATAATCCATTTTTTTTGTTATTAAAAACTAAAAAGAATTCGCCATACATAATTACAGATAAAAGAATATTCATCAATAGAAGTTAATGATTTAGCAAGAAAAGAATTATTGAATAATCTTCAGTTAAAAGATAAATTGAAAGGTTTACCTAAAAGGAAATCGTTGAAAAGTTACCAAACAACCGAATTTAGCCAAGAAATAACAACGAAGAATCATTTCGATGAATTAGTTGAGTTAGAAGAGGAACCGTTTGGCACTCCGCGACCCAATCAACCAGATAACAATGTTTTGGTTGTAACTAATGCACCTACCACGTAAGTAACATCAAGACAAGTGTAGTAGAAATTATTTTGGATACTATACTATTCATTTTGCATTGTATCTGTGGTAAAATTGATGTTCCAAGCATTTTTATTTCTTATAAATCTGTAATTACATGGTCAGTTTATTAACTGCTTTGTAATAATGTTTCATTTTCATTAAAATTGTCTATGGTATAAGTTTTCATATAGAAATAAGTCGTTATAAATCAAACGCAGTCCACTTCTCTTATGTAAACAAAAAATAATAATATCAGTTCGATGTCAGTCATCAAAGAGTACCATTTATTAAAAAAAAAATCAAACTACACGGTCAATATTTAATTAAAAACCGAACAACGCATGTGGAAAGTAGAACGCAACGTTTTTGTGAATATTCATAACATTTTGATTTATCTATGAGGCATTTCATATTGAAATTGGATACGCTTATCATTGTAGTACCAAAATTATTGAATTTTTAGCTGGCTCTGGCACAAATAGACACGTGCTCAAAGGAAATAATGTACACTCGTTTGAGATAAATTAGTATTTGAATTAACTTATTGCAATTCAATACTACTTATAAAACGGCTTAACTCACGTGTAACTCGGTGTCAGTACCGACTAGTTTCGAGCCCATCGGGGGCT
>JAODUI010000003.1:6566107-6580100 GCA_027563995.1 Papilio gigon
GCTACAAAGTTAATAGTGTTTCTTTTATTATTACAATCAATTTGTCTATAAAAAATCGTTTATATCATTACTCTGCCGCCGCCCCGCCGCCCGCCGCCGGGTAACGGTAACGTCGACGTATTGCAAATAGAGTTATTCCAGTACTCGCACGTTCCCCTTGAATTGAGCTTAGGCAAAATATTCCGATCGTAAATTGTTTTACGTTGAAACCTCTTTTAATAAAACCTTATTTTTATTCTATCATACATTACCTACATTAATTTAGTGTTAACTGTCGCCAATGATTTCCTCACTGCAGAATAAAAAAAATAGCAAGTAGCTTGAAGCGCTAATAGCCTAATAGTTACGGGTACAAACTACCGATCTCGCGGTAGTGGGTTCGAATCCTGTCATCAAACTATTGTCGTGAACATATCCTAACACAAGCTTTTCCAAGCTTACCAGAAATGTTTACAAGAACGTAAAAGTAAATAAAAAAATCTACTAATGTTTTAAAACAATTTTGTAAATATCATGTTTATAACATTCTAGACAGTAATCAGTATCTGTGTCAATTTCATCTAGACACGTTAAGCCGTTTTAGAATTATGTAAACAAACATCCATCCATCCATCCATCCATAAGTATTTAAACACAAAGTAAAAAACATTTTTTCTCCTTTCACTTCATCTTCCGGTAAACTGTACACTCTTGAAATATTATGAAACGAATTTAAAACTGCAAATAGGTTTAGTTAAGTTCTGTTCCAACATTGTCCCGGTCGGCCTTCGTAAATTGTATGCTCCGTCCCGGATAATGGAAACCTTACGGAACTAGTTCCTTCTAGACATGAGATGGAAACTGCAGTAGCTAAACCTTACTAACTCAAACTTGAATGTTACGGATTTAACTGAAATACATATTGAATAGAAAACGCAATTAAATGAATACATTTGTATTTTCTTTATCATATTTATTTTACTTATTTTATTTGTTTCACTTATTTTAATGATTACATTTATTACAACACGAAAAGGCAGACAAAGGATGTTTCAACAATTTGATTTAAAAAAAATAATTTAATAAAATTGTTTCTTTTTATACTTTTTTTTCAAATACTAGCAGGTGTTTGTTAATTTCCTAATTTTTTTTACCACTCCATCTAAGCTCTAGGTTTGTGCCAGGATGAGGGTTTACTACAATAATCGAATGGCGGGATTCTAACTCTTGACCACGTGATCAGAAATCTATACCCTTAACTGTTAGACTATTGGCGCTTACTTTAACGGTAATTACAATTTTTCATATTTACGTTTTTAAATCCTTAATATTTATTTAAGTGTGCTAGTTAACGTTCACACCAATATCGAAATAAATAGAATTTATAAGAACTGAGACCTATTTCCACAAATAACATTGATGAAGATGAAAATGAAGTTAATTTTGAGTAATATTTAAATAAGGAAAAGGCATTCGAAATCTCTAATTAGTCGTTCGAAGTCGACTTCATTAATTGGTACAAAATTTCAATTCAACTCTGAGTTATTTCTCGAGTTTTAACCTACTTGCAAATGACAGTATAAATAAATTCGCCTCGAAATTATCAAGTTTTAATTAAATAACATTCCGATGTAATTGCTAATTTGATGTTACAAAATGTGGATAACAAATTAATTTTACCTTTGCTTATTTATATTAAGTGTGACTTACTGGATCTGTGTCACTAGAGATAGAATTAGAAATGCCATATAGCGGAAAAATTAGGTACTAAATTCATTACGTATACATGAAAATGACGATAAAAAGTAGCAGATCAGTCTAAGATTTATTATTATATTCTTATTTTATTTTTCTTATATTCTTTACATTATATTTCTTTATATTATATTATTGGTTAAGCTATACGACAAACTTGAGACTTGAGAGTAATGATTTAACGTAGACACTACTGGTAAAACAGTTGTAAATATTGATAAATATGTTTTGTACGGTGGCAGTGAAAAGTCACGGTTATATCTAGCAAGTTTAACTAGGCTTACATTCATAGTTCGTAAGTTTCTTTTTGTTATAAATAATTATGTAAACTACTAAAATCTCACCAATGTTTTTAATGCAAAAGTTTTTTTTAATATTTCTTAGAAGGTTTCCAGATCGGCTGCAAGGATTTGGATGAAATTTGGTACAGATGATGTGGAAGTATGCATCGCTTACTTACTAATTCTTCTTATTAATTCCTTGCGGAACAGACAGACAAGCCAGTGATTTTATAAAAGACGATGTTAACGGTGCAGCTTTATAGTTATTTATAGATGAGGCCATTCGCCTTCCGCGTTCCTCTGCCCTAGTTTCTTTTTAAATACTGTCTTATTTTATCACGGTCTACTATGTTTAAAAAATAACCTTTAAATATGTAATACATAACAGATTTGAAAATCATATATAAGGCTTGGGCAAGTTATTATTTTTTTTTATTTCGCATTAACGAAGAATTGGTTAAACTAGTTTCGTAATACATGTAATAAAAACTAAATAATATTTGAGTACTACTAGAATATTTGAAAGATGAAAAAAGGATTCCGGTACCGGGAATCGAACCCGAGCCTCCTGGGTGAGAGCCAGGTATCCTAGCCACTAGACCATACCGGATCATAGCAGATGCGTTGAATTTGATGAATTGATCCGCACTCAATTATTAGTTGCTGAAGCAGTCTACAGTATGGAAATATTTCATTAAATCTGTACTCAATCACACTCATAGTGGCCAATTATCAACTACATTATTAATTAGACTATTTGATGACCCACATGATATTGCGATGACATCAGTTCTCATATAAGAAATAAAGTAGACTGAAATAAATAGCTTCTCACCGAAAAATGCGATTAATAAAAACATAAGTTGGCTTAACGAGTCAGAATTAAGTGCTCATTCCCGACAAGTGGCAATTTAAAACACTCTCCTTATAAATACTTCAATTAATACGAACTTATTTCACTACTGTTTTTTTTATCTTTTTCTTTACTCCTAACTGTAAACGAATAAATTTTCTTGTCATTGATAAGATTCATAAAAAGAATTCGGATTCATACCATGGACAGGATGTAAGCCTTAGTATTCTGTGCCTGTTTCATTTACGCCATTTTGGCGCTGATAGTTGCGAATGGTAATACGGCGAGAATGCGAACTAATAACGGAGATGGAATAAACTATCAGTAACGTAGGCGTGTTTATGTCGAAACGAAAAAGTTGTCATTTCCAATCAACGACCTATCGATCTATAGATATTAGAACCCAATACAAGATTATTATAATTACATATTTTACAGGAATTTATGGAGAGAAAATTCACGGAAACAATCCCTACTGTTTTTATCATTAACACATGTTTTTCCGACGCTGTTATTTATAAAGTCGAACGTGCGTATTGCTTAATGATCGGCTAATTGAATAATTGAAGAATTCCTCTTTGCCAGTTTTCTGTACCTTAGTCCTTTATTGAATCAACACACATCATTGGCTTTGGAACAACTCGAGCGACAAGCAAATAAATAAGTTAAATACCAGCCCCTTAAGGACTTTGCTCTGATCAAAGCCTCTTTGGAAGTCGTTTAATGAACTGTTTATAAATACGTAAAGAGCTTGGAAGGTTCAAATTATCAATAAATCTACAATAAACATGATAACAAAATCTCTTGCGTAAATCTTTAAAATAAAAAAAAAACAGATTCCTTTTTTAAATTCAAATACCGAACGACTTATGTCTCGGTGACCATTTCAATAGCTCACTAGCGCCACCCTGTCACTATCAAATGGCACACGAACATCATTTGCTTGCACCTCTTTTTTTCATCGTAGAAGGGCCCAAACGAGCGGAGGGATCGCAAAGGTGGTCGGCGACACCCATGGACATCTGCAACACTACAGGAGCTGATGCGTTGCCGGCCTTTGAGAAAGAAATACGCTCGCTTCTTGAAAGTCCCTAACGTACGTGTTTGGAAATACCGTCGAGGACAGACCGTTCCACAACCTGACTGTGCTAGGCAGAAAATTTCTTATCTTGTTTTGTCATATTTTATCTTGTGTGTAATTGTGTATGTCCAAAAAGTAGATGGATATATTTTGATACGCTAAGCAGATTAAAATTTATTTTGAATTTTTATTAGACGTGTGTTCAATACTAACTTTAGTACATGAAGGGTTAGATAACGAAATGTCTAAGCGAACGATCGTGACAGTAGCAGAACTATTACTTACGTTCTGTTGAACATTGTTTTCGGCTCGTCGTTTTATGATATAACAAAAAAGTCTTCAAAGAAAAAAACGAAATATAGTTATGTAGTTTGCAAAAAAAAGGGAAATGTAATGTTAGGATTGGGCCGTCTTGAAATCGAAACAAAATTCAATCCATTTCTTGAGCAAATAAATCGCTAGATGTGCCTCGACTATTGACTTCAATATTTTCTTATCGGATAACTTCGTGCTCTCTTCCATTTATCACGTACTGAAGAATCTTCGCGCTTCCGATCGTCCTTTGTTACTTTACACTATTCTTCCGTTTGATACTAAAAATGGGTTAAGTATATTTTTTAATACTAATAAATAGACATTATTAAATACAGAATCAAGAAGGTGTTGAGATTGAATGCGGATGGCTATAAAGGTAGAGGGAGACCGAAGAAGTTGTGGTTTGCTTGTGCGAAAGACCAGTGTTCAGGTATGGCGGCTGACATAGTATGTAAGAGTACATACTGTGCGTACCCTCCGTAAGGTAAAGAGCAGGTTGATGCTAGACATTATTAATGTATAAAAGAATTAATAAAAACGGGCCGTACTTATTTACACTAATAAAATTAATTACAAAATAAAATAAATGAAATCTAAAATAGTTCTGTAGTGTAGATTTAGTATGTGATTTGAAATTATGACAGAAAATTAGTTTTGTTTTTCACCTAATATTTTAACTATGTAAGTGAATAATAAACTTTGTTAAGGTTGAATTAACGTTAAAATACGGATGCGTAACATTTAATTAAGCTCAGCATTACCTTCGGATCAACCCTACTGTTCAGTGAGTCGACGAAACTGGATCAAAGTATTAGAGGAAACACCTTTGTCCCTGAAATAATGTTTTGATATCAATTTGAGGTGAAATGTTAGTTTAGTACAATTTTAACTACAAGTAATTTTTCATTTATAATGTAATTGTTGGTTAAAAAGCTTCAGGTTTTTTAATGCTAAAAATGAGAAATAAAGACGCCGTACACCTTATCTTGTGGTAAATTCTTGGGTATTTGTCATTTGCGAAACTAATCTCCCATTTAAATGTCAATCTTGCATAAAAACTTTATGTATATACAATGTCAATGCCTAAGAATTTTTATACTTTAAAGCAAGCAAAAACGAACCTTACATGTGACACAAAATACTTCATTAGCTTCCGTTTACATTGCAACAATATATACACCATCAAATTGTTAAATTAATTTTTACAAAGAGACTGTAAGGAGCAAATGTTTCAAACAGGACTAAAAAAAACTAGTGTTTATTTATAAAACTACACGATATATTTTAAAATAAACAAGGGAAGCAGTTTACGATGGGACCGAGCGTGTTTATGGTGGGCCGGATTAGGCGACGCGACGACCGCCCACTCTCGCTGTGGACGTGAGAAAATTGGCAATATTCTCTTCCAACCGACTTATACGTATGTGAACTTTGTCTGCCATATTGCATACTATTTCTTCCTGATACACCAGATGGTAAAGATGGTTCAAAACGTTCCATGCTCTAAATAGTCACAATGTTCACAAACGTAATACTAAAGTAATTGACAAAAACAAATTTTTGGCTCCTATAATTGATTACGTTTGAGTTTTTTATATGCTACGTCATTGGTATCGATATTTAACTTACTTAGCTAATATACAAGTTGAAAATGTGAAGTTATAATATTTCTGTATATCTCGCTTAGTTTAGTTTGAAGCAATAAGACCATTGTAATGTCATCTCTACATATAAATAAAACGGTATAAATTTGACGTTTGTGACTCTCAAAAGGCGTGTAAAGTTAATTGTGGTGTCATTTTTTCATGAAAAATAAACTTGTTATATCTCAAAAGTTTCGACAATGATCTCCAGTTTTATATTCTCCATGTTTGTTGTCAAATATTGTTAATAAAATCTCATGACCAAATTATGTAAAGTCCCTTAAATATGAATGACAAAAGCATTTTTATTGAGTCAGATTTAACCCTTGGGACATAAAATTTCGCGAATGTGAGTTTGTGAAAATTTTTAGGTAACGCATCAACTCTGTGGAATTATATTGTATAACTTTTTTATTTTTGTTACGCTTTAAAAAAGCACATTAAGAGTATGCTTATATCAGTTTTAAGGTGTGTTTCCAGTATCTTCGAATGATACCCTGACTTCTAGGGTAAGACGGGGTTATGTTGGGATAGACCTAATAAAATCCCCCCAGTGGCCACAAGTGCAACTGATGAGGGTACCGGGATCTCCGAAGCACGCACCAGAATCCCTCACCACTTTCCGACTCACGGGCAGTCCATTCAAGCTCTTCAGAACTAAGGCATATAGGACCACGCTGTATCGCTGTCTACTCGAGGTAGTTCTGAAAGGCGATTAGGGCCTCACCCTCATCACCCACGATCCCCAGAGCGTTAGCCTCTAGAAAACAGTTCTATAAAAGCACATTTTATGGCATTTATTATCTTCGGAGAATCTCTTAAACTGTAATAAACTGAGTACATAATTTTCTGCCTGCCTATTCTTCTAAGGTTTTGTTCGTTAACACTTATCGTATCTTTAAATTAACTTCAACTCAACTGTGTCTTGCGAATAAATGGCGGGGATCGAACCTGGACTTGTCGATTTTATTACGTTCCATTCAAGATATTTTCTTTTTATTTTTCTTAAGTTCTATGTTTTTATAAGCAAGCAGTATTATATTAAATTTATATAATACTCTTTTAGGTAATGTGAAAGAAGAATTAATTTCAAAACTTATAACGTTTTTCATCTACGTTTCCAATTTTAAAAATTAAAAACGTGTTGAAGTTAAACGTCGCACTCTACGCCTTTTGTGTCCGGAGCTCGAAATTAATCTGGGCAAATGAACAATCGCTTGCTGAATGTAACATTTCTCGTCACGTACAAAATATTTTTTACGCGCCGTCACTGTGATAGAGAATTTTAAAATTTTTCATTAAATTTCCCATAACGTAAGATTTTTTTTTAACTCTTGTCATATTTTCGATCGTAATCATCTAGTGATCTACAGTCGAATTCAATGGAAATAAGAAATAGTAACAAATGTAAACTATTTTACCTTTATACATTTGTTTAATAAATAGACGTCTTTATGTTACTTTAAAGCCGGTAATTGTCCAAAATAAATCCATTTGCAACAAACCATATTGTCAGCCAGTGATATATTTAAACATAATTTCTCATTTCCATTGAATTCTAATATCGCCCTCGTTTCATAAATACTCCAACGTGATTTAGAAAGATTTCCTACAAGTCCAATGAGTTCGTTAAGAAATTTTGTCGACAATTCTTGCGATTTTTAAGTTAACGACTTATCAATTCAATGTTTATCTATACAACGGGACTTAGGTTTCAAAAGTGAGTGTAATTTGTCTTTTCCATTTATTTTTTTTTTAAGAAAAGGGGGCAAACGAGCGTCCGGTTCACAAAGATGGTCATCGACGCCCATGGACACCGGCAACACTAGAGTAGCAACTGCAGTTTCTCACTTATGGTGGGAACATGATACTTGGAACATAAAGCTCACTTAGATCAAAGTATTGCGCAGCTTTACTCTTGCTGTGTACGGACGCATACATTTGATTTTAAATGACGTTGGCATTTTTGCTGCGGAAAACTTGTATTTTTTCGGTGCATTGGATTGCTGCCAGCGTTATCACGGCGCGTAAAAACCCGGCCGCCGCAGATGTCGGTAATTTGCATGTCAATTGTTTGAGTTTGAAAATATACACTCAAAAACTGAGCTAGCGTAAACTGATACCGACATTTCACATAGAGTATAGGCAATATATAAATGCGTAACAATTAAAGCTAAATAAACCTTTTTCTTTTTTATCATATGTTTTTTTTTTAGAAGAGAAGGTATTCTAGCGGTGGGATCACAAGGGTAATAATCGACGTTAATAAAAATCTGCATTTGACTGATTTGACCTTCTTGTTACATTATTTATTCAAGTACTGATAATAAATTTTGTCGACTAACTATTTATCCGGTATGGTCTAGTGGCTAGGATACCTGGCTCTCACCCAGGAGGCTCGGGTTCGATTCCCGGTACCGGAATACATTTTTGTCTCCTTCACATAAAATTACGGTAAAGCTTATAATGATTTAAACATTATAATGATTTTTCTTTGACAAAAAACAACTGTTTTCGACACTAAAAGTTCATTGATGCGGAAAGCAAACAAAGCCGTTTGTTAGAATAATGGCTGCCATATTTTTTATGTAAGAGCGTTTAATCCAAAACAAAACAAAGATAAACGAAAAAAATTGCCATTTGGCAACCAGGGTGGAGTTAACTGACGATACAAATGCAATATTCTCTTTACATTACACAGTCAAGTTTCTTATATGGAAATTTAATATCTACTTTCCAAACAATAGAACCAAAATGAAAAATATGAAAAGAAGATAATAGGTTTAGTTCTTAAGGATATGAGATAGATGTTTAAAAATACACATAATATCAAGAACTACCAAGATAGCACGCAACAGTCTATGTAAATTCAAAAAAACAATTCTACAAAAACTAGTAACTATACGTATTTATCATCATCGTCATATCAGCCGCACGTCGCCCACTGCTGAGCGTAGACCGCCCCCAAAGATCGTCCCGTCGATCGGTCCTCGGCCGCCCTCATCCCGGTAATAAAAAATTTGAATTGTTTTTTTGATTGGTTCATCTAAACCTTACAAAGTTCGTGAGACCATTGCCAAGTACTCAAGTACTAACTTTACAAGACTAGACTATATTTTTAAAACTATTGAGAGTACACTCGCCCTATCTAACTTTTCGTCTCGACAAGAATAAATCACTGTCAGGGAATCGATTACTGAACGTACGCTTTATAGCCGCAACAAATCGTTCGCGGGACCGAATCTAATCAACTGAATAATTGAACGACTATGGAACGAAAACTTCAGCGCCCTCTAACAAGGTTACGTTAAATCATATTAATTAATACTTTCTTCATAAGAGAAGGCGGCAAGCGAGCAACGAGATCACGAGGTGTGCATCGATGCCTATGGACATCCACAATATCAGATGAACCACGAATGGGCTGCCGCTTTTTTGTACATAAACTACGAGACCAACATGTTAAGAAAAAGGTGTTGACCATTTTTGACAACGAACCAAATGATACAGTAGCGAAAAGGTCAGTAATTTTTAGATTACTTTAAATTTTTACTTTTCTTAAGTAGCTTTACTCTGAGTTACCTGAATGCACTGTCAACAAAACTTCGCTCAGTTGATTTATTCAGTGACGACGGTGATTGATTGATTGTGCTTTCAACTCGGAAGTTCCTATAATGCAGAATTTTAACACGGTTTAAAACTGTTTTATATTTTGAAATTGTTTTATAGTAGCTATGGTTTGGATATACTGATTTGTAGCGATCGCCTTAATTTTTCATATTTGCACCCACATTTCGTCCACGTAATCAAGTTACTTTTGTTGTCTTTATTAAACTAAACCTTTGGACTTAGTTCTAAAAAATAAATTGAAAAACACTGTTAGTGAGAATTTTACACAGACGAGTTGGTTTTTCCATCATGGAGACTTCTCAGTTCTACAACTTTTATTAAAACAAATAACAGTCAACACCAAAATACCGTTCGTAAGTCATATAGGTGATCTTATAATCGGTTTTAAATCTCATATCATTCAATATATGTAACATATATGGCATTAATATTTGTTACGACCCGTGATAATACGCTGGCTGACTTCCAAGACTTGGTGAAACCAATTTTTCCACTGGCAAGCAAAAATGCCAACGTCATTTAAACATTTATGAATGCTAACCCGCACGGCGCGCCGCCCAGCCCGCAGGCGACGATCCAGATGTACAAAGTGTCCTGAAATTACTAGAAAAAAAAAAAAACGTCGAATTTGGCTAAATCTTCCGTTCAACATTTCAGTTTCAAACATACTGTTCAGTAACAGACTCAGAAGATGACATCTCCTGAAATGCATTCTTAATTTTTCTTATCGATTTCTTTTATCTACAATGTTGAATGATTCGATTGATTAGCTTTGAATTTCGTTACAATTATCCCAAAAACTATTGAAGATTAAAAATGCTTACGGTATATTCAAAAAGTTGATAAAAGATTGACAATCTATGAATAATACTGAGATCTTTTAAGATTCATGTATACTAAAGAATGTTATTAAAGACCACATTTTTCTTAGAAGATTCTGAACGAGCAAACCGCATACCATTATTAAAAATGCAGTGATATATTCTTGGGATATCGCCATATTAAATATTACGTTATCTTTATTAATCGTCTAACAATATAATAAGGATTAAAGAAAAGGGTTTAGTATGTCTATATCAAACTGTATGTACCTCAGTATCACTCACCACTCTGAATCTCTTAATCATACTATCTCTCTCTCTCTCTCTTAAGAAACTCTTAATCATAAATAAATCTATCAGTAAAAGAATAATAATCTTCTCAATGTTACACATTGACTACGTAGCATTTTAGTTCATTTTCATTTCAAGAGAACAAAAAAAATGAATTCCGGTACCGGGAATCGAACCCGAGCCTCCTGGGTGAGAGCCAGGTATCCTAGCCACTAGACCATACCGGATTGGTGTGATGAAAACCAATAGCTTCGTCGTACTTCATGGATCTAGTTTGAGCACAACCAGGTATTATAAAATTATCACAAATTAGAGGATGTAACTGTATTGATTTCCTAAAAAATACTGAAAACGATTGATCGTTTTCTGTTGTTTTTTGGGAAACCAACCCTGACGATGACTAAGACGATATAAAACAATAGGAAGCGTAATTATATGCCGAAACAATTCTACAAACACATTGTCCATCCATCCATGTGATATAATAGAAACCGTGATATACTTCCATACAAATGTTTCGTCAGTGAACACACACGGTATGTAAAATGTAACATCAGCCACCAACCACCTGTGACAACCGAATAAAACTACACCATGAATCCGTTGACCGCAGTCGGTGTTCCGATTCCCTCGAATAATTCTGACCCTCATAAATCGGATGCTTACCCTTACACTACCAGAACTATTGAACAACATTGGACTTTCAAAAACTTTCTCAGGTTAACAGTACCTTTTATTTACACGTGAGGTACTTAGGTACATTAATTTTTATTAAAATTATAATCATTTATATAAAACTATTTTCGAATGCAACGCATGTCTACATTTCGTGACGTAAAAGTAATAAAGAGATGAAAAATCATACGAACACCGGACATTTGGAACCGAAAAACATATGAGTAACATTGTATTGTTTCTATATAGTGAAACTCTACTTGTATTAAATGTCGAAAATGATAATTAAAAAGCTTTCATTTTTATTGAACTCATACATCTAATTACATATTTGTCGAACACTGAATTTGGGTCAGGGACATCGGCAATAGGAAAGGTCTATGTCCAACAGTTGTCTAAAAAGGGCTGATGATAATGATTATGAATTTGGGTCTCTATGATTCCTATCAACTTGTTCTAGGAACAATTAGACAAATAAATGGAAGTATATAACCTTAAAATTTTAATTTGTGTAATAACCAAAATTGATAACATCCATAGTACGATATACGAAATGGATACAAATTTAATTAAAGTAATGGAAATTATTAATCTACTAAAATTATTAAGAATAATATATATGTATGCTGGACATAATATTTCTTATACCAGCATTGAACGAAGTTACACAGACGAAGAGTTAAATTAAATTTTGTGACGTAAAATGAATTTAGAAGAGGTCGGTGTGAAAATTATTAATTGTATGAAACCATCGCTTGTTACCGAATACTGCTATGGAATTATTCGATACCGTATAAAGGGACCGATTTTGTTATCGATTAATAGAAGAATGAAGATACTCGGCATTATCATAACAATAGTGTGGATGATAATTTTTAATGTCATTTGTGTTATACCTAATTTGATTAGTGTATTCCGAAATAAAGTAAACAAGGCACAATTAATACGCGATGTACCATGGTTGGTTTGTAGTATACATTATGCGATATCTAATGTTGTATTGTTATTGGGACAAAGTGATAATAATCTCAAGGTTCTAGTGAAGTTGGCTAAAATTGATGTCGCTCTTCGTGTGAGCATGAACAAAAATTTCTATCAGACAACACGGAACGAATGCAAGAAACTGATGATTGGCTTTCTATTGATTTGTTTTCTGATTATCGTAA
Source organism: Papilio gigon (assembly GCA_027563995.1). Lineage (NCBI taxonomy): Eukaryota > Metazoa > Arthropoda > Insecta > Lepidoptera > Papilionidae > Papilio > Papilio gigon. Next base: position 6,578,598 of record JAODUI010000003.1, read on the forward strand.
CAGTTTTTGTATGTGAAGACGAAACGTATTATGCGTCATTCCCTTATTTGTTATTATATTTTGAAAGGAAAATAGAAATAGTGGTACTGTGTGAATTTTTACATCTTCTGAAACATAGATTGTTGTTGATAAAGAATTACATTGAGAAGTTTATTACTAGTCAAAATCAACTGTCGAGTATAAATTGCAAAGGTCTCGTCAAACATGATCACGATGTTAATTTCATCGGTACAGCTTCAATAACGAATAATAAAATATTAGATTTAGCAAATGTTTACAAAGAATTAGGCGACGCTTGTAATATTGTAAACGATATTTTTAACTTTTTCATTACAACATCAATTATATGTACATTTGTATTCATCATATCATTTTTCTGGGCGTCATTGAAATTTGTCAAAGTTACAGGAGTTGAGAGAACTGCATTGACATGCGTAAAGATAGTTACTTGGAGCTTTGTTGAATTGTTTTCAGTATTCACTGTATCTTATTATTGCGAGAAAATCGTTGAAGTCAAAGAAGAAATCAAGATTGTATTAAACAAGATCTTGGTTGACGACAAACTGCCTAAGAGAATGAAGGTACAGGCTAAAGCATTCATGGACGTAACTACGGTTTGGTCGATGTCTTTTCACGCTTACAACATGTTTGAAATTAACAAAAATCTAATCTTAAAGTTTATTGGTATTTGCACATCTTATCTTATAGTGGTCATACAAATGGATGAATTTGTACAAGAATAATGTATGTTTATAATTTAGTCATTCAAAGAGTTACTTGAAGTGCACAAAATCTTTCAATGTTTTATTTTTTAAATTAACAATAAAAAAGAACAAAATCATATCAACTGAATACATGCATGTAACAAATTAAATTATTTTAATAACTATAGTAATAGAATGAATAACTTGACCTAAATTCACAACACATCAGAAACCAAATTACAGTCGGATTTGAAAGGAGAGACCCATATAAAAACCTTTTCAAACCTCAAGAGAGCAGGCATAACAAACTACTGACATCACTATGACGAATACTTGTGAAGAATAAAAATATTTCTCATTTCATTTCAGTTTTTTATTTTAAAAATTGTAATACATAAATTTGAAAATTTTATTAGTCATATTATGACTGTAGAATTCCCTAGGACTGGGACAACTACAAATTTGGATGACAATCTTTAAAAGAAAGGCTCTAAAATTGATTCCGAAATAATACACGAACACGACAAGTGTAGTCAATGAAATCCTTTTGAATCGACTTTATATAAAAATGGGAAATAAAGAACACTGATTCATATTTTATTTAAAAGGTAATATATTAACGATCGCGTGACGCATCCATAAAAAAGACTACACAGTCTTCCGTATTTAAGAACACACTTCAAACTTATACCCTGAATGTTGTCCAGTAAGGGATTTCAGTCCATGTCGGGGACATAGTTTGGAATTTATGAGGGTCAGGTTTATTTAACTGTCTCCCAAACGAGTCACCGCGGTCACT
>JAODUI010000003.1:6582194-6605434 GCA_027563995.1 Papilio gigon
ATCCGGTATGGTCTAGTGGCTAGGATACCTGGCTCTCACCCAGGAGGCTCGGGTTCGATTCCCGGTACCGGAATACAATTTTTGCTCCGATATAACTTTGTTTGCAAAATGTGAACATACTTTATACTTAATTGTACTGGTTTCAAATTATTTAACTAAAGTAACTTATCTTTCGAGTTTTTTTATTTAAGTTTTGTATTCGCCTACATCCTGGAATGAATTTACTCAACGAAATCGAGTACACTCCAAACGAACATTCCTTTAGATATTTTTTCCAAATAATAAAATACGCGTGAAGATACGAAATAAAATATTGGATTCAACAATTTCAGAATGTATCGTGGATTTATTTGCGCAAGAAATGGATTGAATATTGTTTCAATATACAGATGGCCCAATATCAACGCGTACTTCAGTATTTTATAAGCAACGTAGACATATTCCGGTGCGGCACTCACCCCCTCGGAGATTCCGATATCATTCGCAGACTCGACGAGTCGAATACAAATCCAGTTGACTCGCGTCCTTTTATCTTTTGTTCTGTATGTCGAGGGCAGTGACGTATGTAACTTATTGCCGTCTCCGTTATACTCTTTGAAAAAAACAGGGACAGACAGCAGTAAAATTTTTAACACTCTCACTGCCTTGGGGCATGCGTCATATGCCACTACGATAACGAAATTTGTTGTAACACATTAATTGATGTATCGGTTACGAAAGTGTTAAATAATTGGTTCTCATAATTGGTAATTGTAAAAATATATCCTTTGTTCTCGAAATACTATTGCAGTTGTAAAATTTAAGAAATAAGAAAAATTTTTTGCTTGTTATTCGAGTAAACCGCGCGCCATACTTGTGGAAATATTAAAAAACTTCTACAAGACAGGGCCAGCAATTTTGAAAATTTAAACGGAGAATTGAATTTGTTTCTTTATAAACTACAATGTTAGTTACCAGAAGTTTTCTTTTGTTTATAAAATACTAATCTAAAGACTTTCAGTGTCTTTGAAATTAATAAATAAAAAAACTTAATCTAACAACCACTAACAACCAGATTTTCTTCACAGGAAACAATGGTCTGTTTATTCGGAGATTGACACAAAAATGTAGGCTAGATTTTTTATGCTGACAATAGCTTACTTTAAAATTACCAGTTAAAAGAAAAGCTTAATTTTAAATTATAAATGAACAGAGAAATAGTTATTAATATATCGCTATAAATCAGTAAAACAATTCACGATTTTATAAAATCGCAACGATTCATTCGAACGGAAATAAATAAATTCTCCGGGCACTCGATGCAATAAAGATTCATTATTTTAAATCACTCTTAACTCATTTATATTCAGGAATTCCGTAATATTTTGTATAAATAAAAAAAAAACAATACAATAATATTGGTGTAAGTTGGCGGCGTCAATTTTCCGTCCAAGTACGACCTTAAGAGTAGAGTGAACAGGCATTAGTTAAGTTAGCGCGTATCATCTTTCGACATCACCATTTAATAATAGCGGTCAAGCACTAGCTTAATTCACTTAACATGTTATACCTCTCTTTAAATGAGTACAATATGCGACATCATCTCCATGTCCAGAGGTCGGCGGATAAATTATTTCATTACGACACGTCCTTTTCATTACAGCTGTCAAAAGTTGATAAGAAAAAAAAACAACTGGAACGAAATTTAAAAGAAAACCGCTTTGATCTCAATTTAATTATTCTCGCTTTACAGACGAAATATTTTCTTAAATATTTCGTTTTTATTAAGGTTTCGTTAAATTCTTTTAAACATGACGAACCTTTTATCCTGCTTAATATTTGTATTCAACAGTACCTTTGATTAATTATAAAATTAAACATTGCATTATATAATTTATAGTTACATTAAACTATATAATATGTAATGAAGGAAGTTTCCCTTAGGTCCGATTAATCGGGACACAGTTCAGAATTTTTGTCCCATTGAGCCGACTGTATCTATAGAATCAATCGGACCAATCGGGAAAACAATTCCCATTGAGTCGATTGAAATTAATAATTGAAAATTAGTCGTAGACAATAAATATCCTACAATGAAACAAAAAAATCCAAATACCTCACTTTGTATTCATTGTTTGTTAACACCATTGTATAAATAATTCAGTGGTCAATGAAATGTTCGATTTTTTTATTTGCAATCTTGTCGATGCAGCATTTTATCGGATTTTTACGATACGGGCCGCTCATAAAACGGCCGTTAATATAAAAAAAACAAATTGTACAATTTCTCCAACAAAGGTCTGCGTTAAAATGTTAGTTAAATATGTAATTAATTCCATACAATTATATTGTTATCTTTAATTTTATTTCTTACAACTAAATGGCTGCTTCATCCGGAGTAGGTACCGACTAGTCTTTATTCCTTAAGAAATTTAAAACAATTTAATTCTCTTTTATTGATTGATAATTTAACATATTTCGAAGTTACATTTCCAATAACCTTCTGGACACAGACATTGTAATTCTAATAATTTCACAGCGCAATTATTGTCACGCGGTACACTCTCGAACACTTTATTGCCAGCTTGGACATTTATACCGATATTTGCAAAGCATTATATTTATGACTAACATTAAAGCAACATGTGCTTTTAGTTTTTTTTTTTAAAGAGAAAAAGGCAAACGATCGGCGGAATAATAAAGGCGGTCGTCGACGCCCAGACATCCGCAACATTAGAGAAGCAGATGCGTGGTCTTTGAGAAAGAGATACGCTCGCTTCTAGAAGGATACTAAGTTGTACTGGTTTGGAAATACCGTCGATTTTTTGTTTTGTATATTTTAGTATTGAAACAAATGAAGAGGTAACGGCTGATGTTTTAAGATATGACGCTCTTGGATTCCTGACAAGATCTCTCTTGCAGATTGTTATGTTACTAATATAATTATAGTCCTGTATATTGAGTTTAGTTTATAGTTAATTTATCGTATAATAGAGGCATAATAGTAGTAAGCGCCAAGACCCTAATGGTTAAGGGTATGGATTTCCGATTAAGTGGTCAAGATTTCGAATCCCGCCATTCGACTATTATCGTGGACCGTGCCCTAGCACAAGCCTGGAGCTTAGTTGGAGTGTTATAATAAATTAACAAAAATGTGCTAATAGTTTATAAAAAAAAAAATATTGGTACATTATACATGTTAACATTCAGTGGTGGCGTTACACGGTTGAAATCCCGCGGCTTCACTCGGAATATCAATCAGCAATGACTCGCAGTCGACAGTAAACTTTTACAATCCTGCCGGGAATCGAAAAACGTAACGTCGTATAGTTTTATTCGGCAATGGAGATTTAAGGCTCTCACTTTTATAACATTACATTACATACTGTCTTTCTTACACTGTCTTTGCTGAAACGAATTTGAAATACAAGACAGAGACGTTAATTTCAGACCCACTAAGAATGCAAAAAGTTGAATACCACAATTTAATAATAATATGTAAATGGTAACGTTAGTCATAAATAATTAATAGGTACATACGTTTTTTTTTAATTAGAACGCATTAATCCCGGGTAACAGTTCATTATGCTTGTAAAAAACAAAAACATCATAGTTGCTATCTACATGGTATTGTGTATCGTCATGGTATTGGTGGTATTGCCAATATTAAAAAAAAATGTATTACGTGCTCAATAAAGTTGGCAAAGTTGCTGCGTCAAAGAGATTCGATTTTGTCTAAACTGCGCTGTGTGGCGGACATAAATCAGAAACCAACACGTGACAGCCGAAACCTTGCCAGGAATATTTTATAGACATATTTTAACAATGTAACATTTTTAAATTATTAAAACATATTCGTGGTACTAAAATTATTTACTATTTAATTACATTTACATTTTGGTTAATAGAAAAACTTTTACGAACTTTTTAACTTCTAAAGTGATAAGTTCTTAAATAGTGCTAAGGCGAATGAATCCTGGTTGCTATGAGACGGGTCTCGGAGCCTAGTACAGCAATCAGGCGAACATATATTTTTATTATGTACACATTGTTTTTGTTGCCCAATACGTTTTTTTATAAAGTAAGAAATCTATAAATATTTTGAATGCTTTAAAAAGACTTCACTTAATCAAACTTCTAAATAATTTCATGTTGACATCTACGTTATGTAGTTGTATTTAGTTGTCCACGAGAGGGCGCTGTATCTACTTACATGAGTATTCTCGGAGATCGTTACCAACGGATAGAGTTGTGACGGTCCATACAAGCATCTTTTGGCAGTCCGGATTAAACCATGCTATCCTTAACGTAATGCGGAAGAGGGCGTTGAGATCGAAGGACCGCATACGGTGGAAGACATTGAGAAAGGATGTCCAACAGTGGGTAGACAAGGGTTGATGATGATGACCATTAACATTCTTATCGTGAACAATATCTCATTCTCTAAACATTACACATAACCTTCATTTTATCAGTTGTGTTTATTCGAGTTAACTTTCGTACTAAAAGATGTTCTTATCCTCCACTTTGCAAAATTCAATTTCATAAAACATTTTAAATTAGGAAGTTCAAAAGAAAACTCAAACAACATTAGCGCGCTGCTCGTCTTTGATTTAGCGAACATTATTTTTCTGTTCTCGACACTTCCTCTTTTTTTGTTTTATGTTGTTTGGCGAAATATAACAGAATGATTTTGTCAAGATCGTATCTAGTGTGAATTGTATTCAATTTGTTTCAATATCGATATATCATTCTGACCTCTCATGCAAACATATTTCTAGAGTTCAAATAAAATCTGATGACGCTACTTCTAGTTTTTTTTTTATCAAATAAACATCGTACAATAAAAAACAATTAAAGAATTAATGACTTTCGTAAATTGACAAACCGTTCAAGCCGGTTATACACTTGTATTTTAACTGCGCTACTTTAACTGTTCAAATACAGTTAAAACTTAAAACAACAGTCATAGAGTCATTCCCCTAGCGATTATCGAATTCAGAACAAGATTTCGAGCATCATTTTATACATAAATTTACTTTTCTACTTATAAAACGGCTTAACTCACGTGTAAATCGGTGTCAGTACTGACTAGTTTCGAGCCCATCGGGGGCCCATCTTCAGGGTGAGTGGGATGGGCTCGAAACTAGTCGGTACTGACACCGATTTACACGTGAATTAAGCCGTTTTATAAGGTAGTATAGTGAAATGTCTCACGAAAGTTTTAATAGTTTATTAAATTTACTTACTGACATTTGTCAAACAAAAAAAAAGTATCTTACGTAACCACTACTTAGAAGATTAAACGGGATCAGCGACGTGTGAAAATGTATATTGTTTTGATGGGACGCCGTCGTCGGCGGGTTTAGATGAGCAACTATTTTGTATGGAGACTGCGCCGTGACACTCGATTGACATATCCGATCGAACGAGCACGGGATCTCACATGAGTGGTCACACATTAAGGATTATATAGAGCAACTTGCCACCATTACATTCTATTATTAATCTTGATATTAATATGTGATGCGAAAACTTTGCACCACTATTTAACGTAACTAAAGATAATAGAGAGAAAGATATGAAACTATTTTTAATTAATTAAGAATCAATTTTTTAAAATCTTTGATCATGAATTATTAGTATTTCGCTTCAGCTGTCACTTGTGATAGGAAATATCGTTACTACCGTTCAAACTCGTGCAGTAACAAAGTCTTAGTGTCCATCTAATAGAGTCGTGATAGTTTCATGTCTGTCATCATACTTATGACATGTTAAAACAACTCTATAAAGATCCAGAGCGCATAGAAATCGAATCACATACTCCTTGATTTTGTGAAGCTACCACTTGGAATACAAATGAGTCGGTGTCCTGCATCGATCGGCCGCCTCTAAAACTTTATACTACCGACCCTTACGTCGCCGTAATCACAAGTGTACTTTGACACGACCCTTTCTCTTATAACACTACATTTCTGGATGTTAACGATTTGGTACTTCCAGCCTTACTATCTGCCGACATATTTCCTAAGACAAATAAAAAGGACACGCAACTGAAATCAGCAGAAGGAAAGCTATTTAATATGATTTAACTCACCAGATAAAGTTCCATTTAAAGTAAAATAAACTTAAAACGTTTAAATGACAAAATTTTTTAAAGGTCTAAATATTGTCGGTTTACAAATACCTAATTGTACATGTGAACAACTTCTCCAAGAAAAGAGGGAAGTTGTGGAGGCAAGAATCTCAAAGAGTCCCAACAAGGTTTTTTCTCATCTTCATTTCCACTACTACTTATATTATTTGTTCTAGTTTTATTATCCTCTTCGAATATGTCCCTAGAACCCAGCTCGCTCATCTCATTGTAATCACTATTATGGTATACACAAGACATCCCCGACGTTGGTTTGATCACAATATGCGGTTTAGTTTTATCTGATTTTATCGAATTTCTTTTACCGCGTATAGTAAGTGCGATATCTTTGCTAGAGGATTTCATTGTACCAATTGTTTCTGATTGTATAAGCCTAGAAACTTCATGATACAACATCGTCATGTTCGAATCAAAATCTAATAAATCACACGAGTCGTTCTCGTGCTGTTCTTTAATTTCAGTTCCCACTAATTTATTTTCCAATTGCCTCTTCTGTAACATGACACGTAGTTGCGAACTGTTGACGGCAGCAGCATCTTTGTTTGGTCTCTTCTTCAGTTTAGACACATAGATATTGCTCGAATGAGTGAACTTCACTAATAAAGGGGCCTTAGAAGAACGTCTTAGAATTAAAATTATACTGTCAGATACAGTAGACTTAATTGGTAAAGACTTTGATGAATCTAAGAAACTTTTTATGTTTTTAATAAAATTCGCTTTTAAATTCTCATTTAAAGGAGTTTTTCCTAGACATCTTCCAACTTGATTTTGTTTTGTTGACTTTTCAGATTTATTCGACGAAGAAAATCGTTTTTCGTATATACCGTATAATTGATCTGTCTGGTGCATCGTGACCTGGTAAAATTTTGTTTTTGGTAAATTAAGGATTAATTCTTTGCAATACTTTGATAGTTTCATTGCTTCTTCAGATTCTGAAATAACTGTTTTAACTAAACTAACGTCACGAGGTACGTTAGCAAGTATTTTTATGTTCCCCGATTGCGTTTTCTTCAAATAGCCCATCTCCGCTGGAGGTTCAGTGTTGTGGCATCCAAATTTCACCACATGACTACCGGACTCACTTTTTCTCAACGTCAAAATAGGTGTGCTGTCATCCTTGATTACATTTTTAACTGTTGTCTTTAAATACTTTTCAAATTCTTTATCAATAGCGAGAATATAATTGCGTGAAGGTGTCGATTTCAAAACACCCGGAAAGTCATAGATATTGTCGTCATTTTGTAAAACCTTTAACTTCGTGTATGTTTCAGGTAATAAAGCGAGCAGTCTCTTGTGAACTTGATCCAGTGATTCAGTTGCAATAATCAAGACGACACCGGAAGAAGTTTTCCTCAGAACTGCATTCGGTTGAATTTGCATATTTTTTTCATTTAAATTCGCACCAACTTCGGGCATGTTATCAACACTTTTTTGAATTAATTCCGATACATTTTTGTTACCTTTAAAAAACAAACATCCCGGTAATATTTTCTTTAGCTTCATCATCCGATTAATACTCGTATTGTCAAATTCCGATTTGAATGCTATTAATATTTGTCCGGAGTCCGTTACTATAATCTTGGTCGATGAAGGTGGATGCATTTTGCTTTTATTTTCTATGACTTTCACAAAATCCTTATCAAATTCAAGAACAGAGGCGCCGGATGGCGTTTTTGATATTTTAATGAAACAATTGTTTAAACACATTGTTACTGGGGACGGAGTCTGCGCAGCGCGGTCACTTTTAAATAATTGTTCTGTAATTAAATTGTTTAACAATTATAAACATCCTCTTTTGTAACTAATCTCAATTAAATTTAATCATGAGAGTACAAAAGACACTATCTCGATTGTAAAAACATCATCAAGTTCATAAAATGTGTTTGAATTATTCATTGACTTTCCTGATATATTACTAATGAAATGTCATTGTTCATGTTTGGATAAAAATAAAACTTCTAAACTGTTTATTAAGATTTAATAATTAAATATACATAAATTTTTTAATTAGGCATTTAAACGTTTAGTTGACATTTCCTCCGCGGTACCTTGAAATAGAAACGCTCGATGAGGCAAATTGAGTTTCGCTATGCCGTCGTTACGGTGGTGTCAGAACTGATCACCGAACTCATTTGCTCGGCGCGCCCGTCATTATAATTCCCCATCACTTCTGCGATAAGAAGCTTTCTCGGCTGGCTACCTACGGCGCACATCATTACAAACATTAATCAAGAAACGAATATTTTGTACTCCCATTAAAATTATATTTATAAAAAAAAATAAATACCTTGATCGTATTTCGAATATGTCGCTGGGTAAAAACAATCACAATAACCCTGGAAACAAAGGAATTTTAAAAAAATAAAACATTACAAATGAAACTCTTCTTTGTGTACACCAAATAGTTGACGTAGCTCTAACAATGAAACGGCTTTTGTGAATTTTGAATCAATTCATAATTTTTTTTTACACGATGTTTTTTTTTCATTACTTCGACATGCTTATATTTAAATGCAGTTCCGTATAATATCTTAAACAAGATAGATAATCGTACCCGATCCGTTAAATGCGGTTTCATTTTAGGTTTAGCTAAACTAGAATCCCTTGTTGGTATTATGTTCGATATTTCTGGCTCCAAAACACAAGGTGCGGTTCTCATGTTCTTCTTCATTTTGCAAGTGGACCCGCTGCAGGGGTCACATCTTGATTTCGTGATCTCATTCATCATCTGATTGAATTTTTCATCTTCCTTAGCACATTCCGGTCCACAAATCGTCTTTTCTCTGTGTGGGCATGATATCTTGTTGTCCTGCGAAAATAAGACTGTTGAATAACTTCAAGTCCTTAGTATAGAAGTGATAGCATCCAAGATATTATCATGGATTATTAATTACAGTTATCAATAAATCACGCATACACACAAGTACATGCAAGAAGCGAAAGCGACAAGACTCCTAATTACATAGATTGAAAAAAATAATTCCTTTCGTTTTGTTGGGCGTCGCTGTACCCTCTTGTTCTGTCTGGCGTAGTGAAGGAGCCTTCGTTAGTCTTTATTAAGTTTAAAAATATTGCTACTCTTATTTGCAATGACAAATAAAGCTTCAAAGGCTATATGTAAAGCACCGCAAACGAGTGGAACAAGTTGCCGGTGTCCATGTTTCGCTGAAAGTACGACGGCCTTCACTCTTAAAGGCACTTACTAAACTATCGCGTACCATCTTATGACCACATCACTTGTTTTTACAAAATATGTTTTTTTTAAGTACTCACATCCACATAATCGTCGTCCACGGGGCAAGGCGAAGGGTCGTGCTTCGCTGGCGGAGCTTTCTTCGTACAGATGCAGTCCTTCGGACCCTTGGGGCAGTTACACTCGCTGGTCCCTCCCCAGCGATTACAAGGTGCCTGCATTTTATATTGTTAGTTTAACGATTAACATAATTAAATTAATGTTACAATTATTATTACCTTCTTGGAAACCGTCCCCTTGTCGACCTTTTCCGGTTTCGACACTTGTACTTTCTGCAGGCATATCATTAACTGCTTGTACATGTCTGGATCCAGCTGAAATTCAAATTATTTATATAATTAATGATCCTATACAATACTAACACATTTGTCCATAATCTTACAGATTTCTTATAATCTTACAGATAGTGTTTTAAAAAAAGTTTCTTGAAATGTTTTTAAAATTCCCTACTTACTTTTCATGTTGATTACATAAATAGCTGCCCAAACAGTTTCAATTATACTCACTTCACACCTAGTTTTGACAGCGCCGCCAACTATGGTCAGGTTTAAATGTTTCTTCACTACGCTTAATATAAATTCCTGCAGCATTTTTCTAGTTTTATCGTCCAGTTTACCGTTCCTACTTCTCTTCAAACATTCCAATATCTGATCGGCCACCGTTTTCCCGCTGCCTTTTTTTATTTGTCTCTCTAACACGGTGTACATATTTTCAAAAACATTATCCAAAAACTTTCTTTTCACCGTCGTACAAATACAGTCCATGCTGTGGTCGATGCCGCAATGATCGCCTAGCAAGGCACAACGTCTTTCCTCCAAGCACTTGGGGCAGTCGCTGCAAAATCTGTTCATTTCTACAGTATCTGTAAATTGGTTACATTTGCCGCACTTTGTTTGTTGGTCAATTATATCTTTGTCGAGATTAATTATTTGATTTTCAATTGACTTTTGCCTCAAATCACATTTGTCTCGACATTTGTCGCGTGCTTGTAGTAATAATTCGATTTCTGATGCCAAAGCTGCTCTCTGTAATAATTACGCAAAAGTTTTAATATATAAACTTAAACCTGAAATAAAACTAATTAGTAAAGGAATCAAATATTTCTTTCATATTTTTCCTTTTATGAGAATGTAATTAACTTCTAAAAATTAACCATTGTTAATGATAACGACACGCTAATATGATGTTTCAATATAAATAAGATAAAGTTTCAAACCTCTGCTCTCAAGTCCTCGTTCTCTAACTTTTTCTTTAATAAAATTCCGCAAATCTTTTGTAGATCCTCTCTCGCCTCCTTAATAATTTTCGATCCTTGCGATTCCTTATCTTTCTTTGTCTTGTTTTCCTCTGCAACAGCTTTTTCCAAATGTTTTATGTCCTCCCTATATTTTGCAATTTTTTTCTGTCAAATATCAATAATATTATTAGACTTATTTATTTTATTACAATTAATATTTCTGTCATTGCATCCGGAAAGCGGAGGACCGCATACCGTGGATGGTATTGGAAAAAGCCTATGTCCAACCGTGCTGAATCTCGATTATTCGTTGGTTAATTTTTAATTACTGTGTTCATTTTAAACTAAAGTACATGGGTTTTAGGTAGTTCGTTTTCTAAAAATAACGAATAACAGTAAATACAAATATAACACTCAACAGTGTGTAGGTTCAAAGCCACTCACATCGGTTACTTCTTTTTTTGTGACTATTGATTTTTTTGTTGCTTCAATTTCTTTTTTATTATTTTCTAACCTATGCTGCAAATCTTTTATTTCCGTGTCAATGTATTTAATGTCGTTACTTTTTTGAGATATTTTATCTCTAACATCGCTTCGATATTTATCCACTTTTTCAATTTTCCCTTCTAGATCCTTCATGTTTTGACGCCATTTCTTAGTGCTTGTCTCCACGCCCCTTAGCTAAAAGTAAATATAAACAAATTACATGTTCGCCTACCAGTAAAATATAGAAATTAGTTAATACTAGAACCTCTTTTTCGATCAGCTTCTGTCTCTCAAATGTCTCTACCATTTTCTTCTTATAAGTATCTTCCATGGACATCCACATGCAGTCCGCCTCTCTTAACATTTTTATGCTTTCCTTTTCCCGCGCTTCCAACTTCTGTATCGAGTCTTTCAATTGCTGCTCGGTTTCCATTAGTTCTCTAAGTTTGTCGGAGCATTTTTGATCGAAAGACGCGGCCTGGAAAAATATTTTTTATTTAAATAACAGTAACATTGATAAAAGTGTAAGCAATAATAATTGCCTTAGGAAATTGTAGTTTGTACATTAATTACAGAAGATAGAAGGGAAATTCATATAACGGAAGTAATTCGTGGCAATACAGGTAAATATCGTGGACGTGTTACTAAAGAAAAGTGACTTTCAGGCGTAGTATCATATGAAATGTAATTCAGCATCTTTGCTAAACTTTTTGATAACCTACCCTAGTTCTTATAAATTTATAAGTAATATTAACGAAAACATACCTCTTCAAAATTACATAGGACCGAACAGATAGGTGTACTTTGACCACATTCCGTAACAGAGCTAACAGGAGTTGGGATAATTGGTGGAGGTTCTTCTTTGCAACTGTTTAAAAGAAAATAAATTTTTACCAGACTTGTCAAGAGTTTTAAAAATAGTGTAATATATTCAACAATTCTAATATAATCACCTTTTACCAGTATCGTCGCATTTTTTACAAGACTTCTTACTCTTGGCTACATAACAAGTGGTGCATTGAGGCTTACGGCCTGTTTCAGACTTTTCAACGCCTGACGCTTGAGGTACCGGTTGCTGCACGGAAAAAAGATATTCAATTCTTCATATATAATAAATCCACAGAAGAGCAGACACACAGAACAAATACGAAATAAGTAGTTGACACGATTTTAAGTATTTATTTATTTGTTATTTTGTTTAATAGCTAATTGTTAAGTTTCCACAATTGCAACTCTGCTGCCTGTTATTTTTATTGGTACACAGATTTTTAACATATAGATATTTAATCCGGAGCTCAAAAGTGAGAAGATTAAAGCTTCCTGGTCCCTGTTGTTGTAGTAAACTTCCTCAGTGTTGCTATTTACAATATAAAGTTAATTTCTAAAATCAAATATCAATCGAATCGACGGTTCCTCGCGTACCTTTATATCCGAATTGGCATCATCTTTGAGCATATTCCAGAATTCGCACATAAGTTTGAGGCCACGATCAGTCTTGCAGCCACACTCGCAGTTCGGGTAGGAGGGCACGCTTTCGGTAACGGAACGCAAATCCCTGATTACCTCGTCCAATGCACGATAACGTTTCAATAAACAACTCGGTAGGTCCCTCATTTTGTAAATTTTCAGGTAACTGCATGTAACATGAATCACATAAATATTTTTTTAATAAAATATGGACATAAAATCAGGAAAGTAACATTCTCTGTCCAGTTTATTGTCATTGTCTATTCAAAGTAAGCTGTGCATCTGCAACGCATTAACTTGTTTTTTTTAATAAATATTCTAACATTCGGAGTTCCTGGTTAGTAATATTCATAATTTACGCATTGTGAATTATATTGCAAGTGGCATGGTGTGTTTTTATAAGTCGGGAAGAATGAAAGTTTCTGGTGTTTCATTTAAATTTTACATACTTAACTGTTAGCTTTTACTTCAAGAATTCATAGACTTACCAGATGCAGGTGTAAGGTTCGTTTTATTTTTAAATGAAATGATATTGTTTTTGTATTAATTTATTTGAGTCAAAACACATGAAATTTTGAAGCTTAATAATTCTTAGAAAATGACAGACTACTTGAGTTTTTTATTTCTTTCATGTCAACTAATGTCTAGAACAAGTCTAGAACAGTGATACAAAAACTAGATCCAAATTAAATAAGCAATATATCAAAATGTATGTCGTGTTATATCGATTTATTATTTTATTTGTTCTTTATGTCTCATCACCATCTGACAAAATTTTATTTCTTGAAAGTATTGGATAACATCTTTGTAAACACACTACAAAGATGTCAAAAATGATCAACGTCAAATTGACGTTTTGTATGATGACAAGATAAGAAAATGTTTGTTTACAACATTTTTGTAATATTATATTAATATTAACATAATTGAATATCATAGTGGGTCTTAATACTGTAAATTGTATAGTTTGTAAGGGAACATATTTACTTTTTTATAAATTAATTCATTAGTTCGTTAAAAAGTAAAATCAAATTTTATTATACCCTCTTACTCCATTACAATAATCGTAAGAGCCGTTGACATGGTTGAAACAGTGATAATGAGACGCAAATAAAATAAGAGGAACTTAAGATCATCCATTGATAAGAAATACACATTACAGTCAATAGTATTGTAAGACAAGACAATGGCGGAATTCGGTGCTGTAAGTAATACAAAATATTTAAGCATATCCTAAATGTTATAGTATGAAATATATTAAAATTACCAACAAGTATTCAGAGAATTGATTTATATTTGTTTTAAGAACATATTCCAATTGATAGACGTAAGTATTAAAATATTTTTGAGGTTATTTTATGTAACTAGTACATTTACAACTTTTAAATTATGATTTATAGGAACATCCTCGGAACCTCATACCTGAACTTTGCAAGCAATTCTATCACTTAGGATGGGTCACGGGCACAGGAGGGGGCATATCTATAAAAGAAGGGTAAGCAATATTGTAATGTTCTTATAATCTCAACAGCTATATAAAAACTTTTTTATCATGAGCCGAGCAAACTGATCTGTCTTATGTCTGGCAAGAATTAAACAAAATATTATTTTCATGTATTTCTCAATTTTATAGTTGCCTTTAACTTTTAATTATTACTTTTTCAGAGAGAAAATCTACATTGCGCCATCTGGTGTACAAAAAGAGAGAATGAAACCAGATGATTTGTTTGTGCAAACTATTAATGATGAAGACTTGGAATTGCCCCCACCGGAGAAGAAGTGAGTATAAAGTTTATCTTATGGAGTTAGTACTAAGTATAACTCAGGTCATTATTTCAAATTATGTCGAAAAGAAAAAAGATGTAGATGTCTATGGCCAACAAACTCTAATTTAGCTTTACCAAATAAGTGCACATTGTCACCTTATACTAAAAAAATGTTAAGACAGAATTGTAAAAATAATGCAATCTCTTGTTGGTACAGTTCTAAATTATTTTATTTGCAGTCTCAAAAAAAGTCAATGCACTCCGCTGTTCATGCTTGCGTACCGCTGGCGCGGTGCCGGCGCGGTCATACACACGCATTCACCGCACGCCGTGCACTGCACCCTGCTCTATGACAAGGAGTTTGTTATCACCCATCAAGAGATGATCAAGGTAAGAGATAGAGGAAATGGTCTTTAAATGATGTGTCCTTGCTAAGTGGCTAAGAGCCCACCCTAATTTAGATGTGGTCAGGGGTTCATCCAGCTGGTCCAATGCTGGCTGGATCACTTCATATAGCTTTAAATTTCTTCAAAGATATTTCCGGTTCATATTTAAAAGCTGACAATGTATCTCTGATTTTAGTGTTTTAAACTAATATGAACTTTAGTTTATAAAAATTGGATTTTTTCAGGGTATAAAAGACGCTCAGCTGGGTCGCTATCTTCGATACAATGAGAAACTGATCGTTCCAATAATAGAGAATACGCCATTCGAGCGCGACTTGGCGGAGAGTCTGGGTGAAGCTATCCAGAAGTACCCGGGGACCAGCGCTGTGTTGGTTCGCAGACACGGTGTCTACGTGTGGGGGGACAGCTGGCAGCAGGCGAAGACAATGTGAGTACAACAGTTCCATGTTTTAAATAGATGCCCAAATTTTATAAAAAATAGTTTTACCACATATTTAGTTCTAAATGACATTCCATAAATTTACTAAAGCTAATTTAATAAAAAAGTGTACAATTGTTTAAATTTAAATGTGGCTTAAATTTTTTTTTTTTATAAAATGGCAACATTTTCTAACAATATTTGAAATGTAATGGCTGTCATGTCTCATGTTTTGGAATTTGACGTTTGGATGTTTACAAAATTTATATTTCCGTTTGGTACGAGAAATATATTTAAAATTATATCTCTTAACAGTTTAAATAGTAGATTTCTTTATTGTATTGAATGTTTATTG
Source organism: Papilio gigon (assembly GCA_027563995.1). Classification (NCBI taxonomy): domain Eukaryota; kingdom Metazoa; phylum Arthropoda; class Insecta; order Lepidoptera; family Papilionidae; genus Papilio; species Papilio gigon. Next base: position 6,597,717 of record JAODUI010000003.1, read on the forward strand.
TCCTTTTAGGACGGAATGTTATGATTACTTGTTTGAAATGGCGGTGGACATGAAGAAATTGGGCCTAGATCCGGCGAACAATCCAGAAACTACGAATTAAAATTGTATTTTATTTCTTAAATGTTTTACACAAAATGTATATTGTTAAATAAAATATATTTCATTATATATATGTTTATTTGAATGCTAGCACATCAACCTGGAGAGGTCCTCTAATATGGTATTATTTTCACTTGTATCCTTGTCTGTGTCTCTTTGTGCTGTTAACCGTTTTCTAGTTATACCGTGAAGGCTGGATGACGTTTTCTTAAGGATTAAATCCTTTATCTCATGTAGTTCTGCCTCCGCCAGCCCCGCGTGGCAGCAGCCGCCGTCAGCCGGGTGGAGCCGCGCCAGCCCGTACAGATACATTGGATCTAAGTTTTTATTCTTTCTCGTTCTATTCGCTTCTTGATGTTTCAAAACCCTTCTAAGACCTTCGAGATACGATTTGTTCTCCGGTATATTTGCGTCGATTATTTCTATACCTATTTCGCCGCCGTATTGTAAATCTTCGTCAGTTATATTATTATTACGTTTGACGGTTGAGGGAATTTTTACAATCTCTGAAAAAGCAAATTAAATGTATCCCTTTAATTATTAAAACTTTCGTGAGACATTTCACTCTACTATTAATAAAACGACTCAGGTACCGACACCGATCTACACGTGAGTTAAGCCGTTTTATAAGTAGTGTAAAAAAACCTAATAAACAATGGAGTAATATTTGTCTCGTAATAACTGTTAATCAGGTCGCATTAATTTCACTAAAAACACGTTCTCAAATCTGACAATTTAAATCCGAATAAATCAGAAGCAAATCATTTGATTTGCAGACAGTATTTACTGTGAAAGTCAATTGCTTTGATAAATTATTACCTTTTTCTATCTCGCAAAATGGTCTAACCGCAAAATAGGCTCTTAGAGTCTGCATAGGTTTCGCGCAACAGCCGTACTCAAACACGTCGTACTCAACGCAAACTATACGCTCCTTCAGCCTTCTTATCTCTACATTCTTCTTCTTGTACCTAACAAACTTCTCAGATATTATTTTAACTCGAGGTTCGTTGTGAATGTGTACTTTGTTTGAACCTATTTTCGACTGTCCTGAAAGTGTTTGAAAATCACATCAACAAGAAATGTCAACGGAATATGACGTCACCACTGCTGCAGGCTAGCGTTAGAAATGTAATGCTATAATCAAATAGACTCAAATTGTCACGGCTAGTAGCGTGTCCGGTGAGGTCTAGAGTCAACAGCACACACGGATGACTATTTAACCTACTATAGAAACAATGTCAACTCACTTTGCGTAAGAACTTCAGCGTCTTTGTGTAAAGTAGATTTCTTATATTGTTTAGGGAAATCATAAATTTCTTTGTATACACTATGACAGACAGTCAGTGGATTTGATGGTGTCCCATCTGGTAACACGTTACGTAGCAAATGTTTCAGTTTCCATAGTAAATCTTTGATGTCCTGCGGCAGACTGGAGTCGGTTTGTTCCTGTGCACAATTTTGTAAGCACTTCGGATGCTGAAACAATGATTTTTTTACTTTTGCTATTGAATGAGGGAGTGTATACTGATAAGACTGGGCATAGATCTCCCTGTGACCTGCCTTCTTATGCTATCCACCATCTCCTAGATTAGATTAAGTGTAGATTATAGATTGAGTAGAGTGACCACTGAAATAACGGAATATAGATCGATCTGGTGGATGATGACCTGGTTGTGCAGAACCTACGTGAGATAAGGACAGGGAGAAGCTGATGCTCTACCCTATTATTAAAGCTGACTAGGTCATAGTCAACAGTAGCATACAATAGCAGAATATTTGTGTCAAAATTCTCCCATGTTCACTGAAACGTACCTCACGGTCGTCCGCGCCGTCCGTCAGCTGCTGTGCGTCCTTCGTATCAGGACTAAAGTAACAACTTCTATTCGCCATCAAGTCCAAACGAAACTTGTCATTCAAATGATTCTCTGTAACTTTGTTACACTTGGAAAACAGTACCTTAGTCTGTATGTCATGTTTGGTCGCAACACTCCGACCTGGCCGACTGGTTCTGTGCATTTTTATACGATTTTAGATTTTTTATTATATATTGATTACATATTTGAACACTACATGATTTGACATTGACATAGATTTAAGAAATGAACAATGACATCCGCGATGGAATCGAATAAAAGAGGTTGAACAAAGTAGGTTTCCTTTCTCTAAACTGGTGAAGTATCTACCTAGATTATGTCGATTATAAAAACCTAGGGTCCTTCTCTACCATTGAAAATGAAATTAAATAAAATGGTGCATTTATTACTTTATAAATTATAATATCAAAAGCAATTAAATTATTATTGGCAGTTCTAACTTCGTCTTCTGGACCACGGCACTTATGAAACACGGCACATTTTATTTCCTTGGCTGGCATTATCCAAACATTGCATTATTTATATTGTTCATATGGTCATCTGGAAATAACATGAAAATATACTATCGCACCCTAAATGTACATACCTCGTTCCAATACACGGAACAATAGCGTTAAAAACAATAGACTAACGGCACGTTACCACAAAAGTCGTTTGACAACGTAAAACTTTATTCACAAACTATGGCGCCACTTGTTTAGTAATTTTCATAAAACTGACAGTCAATTATCGTAATGGCGGCCGTGTGTGGGATTAGACGTTCCTCTGTTTTCTCATTTCCAGTATTGGGTTGCATACTGTGGGAGGTGTCAGGGAAGGCCTATGTCCAGCAGTGGGTAGACAAGGGCTAATCATGATAATAGCACGTAAATATAGAAAAAATAACTTGCATCATTTTACCCTGTGTTACGATAATGGTAAACTAAAACTTACTTTGAATTAGCTTCGTTTTGTTTAGCGTTTTGTAATATATTCTCAATTAATATATGACGATTATCGTCGCAGATTTTGTTTGCATTCACAATGTCCCTGTATTTTATTTGGTCAAAATATTTGGCGGTATTTAGTGTTTGATTGCCGTCTTCCATGTTGTTATAATCAGAAGAATCATTTTCAAACGTACTTGATTGTTTAAATTTAGGTAACTCTTCGGCACGCGTCAGATAATTCATATTACCAGCCAATTTATTGCAGTTGATTTTATTAAGACCCAATTCTGTCTTTTTTTCTGTGTAAATAGGTTCAATATATTTTATTTCTTCTTTTAAATTGTTGTTATAATCATTCGTTAAATCGGTCTTACTGTAACACGGAAGTATTTTCGAGTTTTTTTTATTTACCAAAACTGTTTTCGACCAGGAATATTTAAAATGTGTACGTTTTATATTTTGTTCGTGACATGACGCTAAGTTGGGAGTATTTTCTTTCGGTTTAATGTCACGACCCGTGTTCCATTTACTTTCCATTGATAAAACTTGTAATAAATCTTGACGTACCATGTTTGCTGGTTGACAGGCGTTCAAGTTGTTGCGTTTTTCTCGTACATTAATATCTTGATCGGTGTCTGATATGTTTTTAAATGTGTCAAAATCTTTATTAGCTTTTTGAAACTCGTATAGCATTTTCAAAAGCTCCGACGTCAGTAACTTTGCTTTGAATAAAATATTTCGTTCTTCAAAATAATCCTCGTAATATTCAAATTCATCGTCTTCCCCTTCTTTACTGTTTTGTGATTTCTCTTCTATATTATAACTTTCGGATTCCTCTAAGATACTGCTCTCGTTCTCTTTGTCTACGTCTAAACCATTAATTACTGCTAAATTGGTTTGAGCAAAACACTCTCGTATAATCTGTATTCCTTCTTTGTTGTCAGTGTTCGTACTGAAACTGTTTAAAGTAAATGTACCACAGAATACGCACGGTTCGTTGGTTTCTGTTTCTTGCTTTTGTTTAGTTCCGTTATTATTATTCTTTAAAGAATGCTGTGATCCATTATGTACTTCTTGAAAACTCCACGGCGTAGAGCCGGAACTATTGGAAAATTCCTTTAGATTAACATTTTCCACGTTGGACTTCATGTCATCGATTTGCATGACTTCCTTGACAAAATTGTTGACAACTCTATTATCAGGTATAGAATGTTTACTGTCGTAATAATTAAGTATTTCATCTGAACGTAAATTGTAGCTAGGGTCTTGACAACTGCATATTGAATCAGACAGTCCTGAATGGACCTGTCCAATTTCATTTTTATCTCCGTTTACCATTCGGATGCAGTCATCACACGTATATTTGAATAAGTTCTCACAGCGGAAGCGGCTACTGTTGTACATCGGTACATTATCATTGGTAGGTCTTTGATTTATATATTCATACATCAGAGCTGGATACATCGACTGGTGACTCGTGAATGTTGACGTGTTCTGCGACTTCTTCCCGCAGTGAGAAGTTTGCGGTTTGTCGTGGTCGTCGACGACGTCCGAGGACTGCGGCTGCAGCAGGCCGCCGCAGTAGATGCATCGACACATGTCACAAAAACATTTCGATCTGAATTTAACAGACTTCCAAACTCCGTTTTCGACCGATTTAAGCTTTTCACATACCTCACACTCGCACGGGCTGCATTTACATTTAGTCATTTCCGTTTGTTTCACGCGATGTGTCGATAAATGACTCTTCTCGCACAGAGACGAGGAACATCTCATTTTGCTGGCACACTTCAAACACTTATTTGTGTCACTCTTAGATTTCTTAGCTTTCCTAGCTTCCCTTTCCTTGTAATCCTTTATTATTTTTGTTAGAATAGATATTGTACACGTTTTTTCGATTTCGTCGGCTTTACCTTTATTGTTAGTAACTAATGCTCTATGAATGTCGATGTCTTTGGTGTCCTTTTCGCACGGTTTATTTATTACACTATTTCTACTCTCACAGCCACAAGTATCCCTTTTCTGTCGGCAGGAGTGACTGAAGCATAGGTCGCAACGGCATGTTGTTGTTTCCGCCATTTCGGTAGAGGTCTCCCGCATCGGATGCGGCGAGGTGGAGGGGACGGCGCTGTGACAGTTGGCGCAGTCGCAAGGCAGGCACGAGCATTCGGCCGATTGCAAATGTTCGGTCACAGATCCGACAACAACCTTGTTTTGCACGGTGAACTGCGACCTGCACACTATACATTGACAAGGTTTACAAGAGCACGTGTTCGATCGTTTGCTTTCAATACTTCTGCTCGATTTCGTTTTGTGAGTAGTCGTTTCGCTTGGTCGTGCGTCTTTTACTACAAAAGATTGTAGATTATCATTTACTTTGATAGTATACATTCTGCACAGCTCGCAGTCGCACGGCTTACATCGGCACGCGCTGTTGTCCAACTTCAATGCATCGTTCATGGTTTTACGATAACCGCTGCACGTTTCTCCGCCTTCGTCGTTGACTGGATAATAATTGCAAACGTTGTTACATTTTTCATCGTCGTTATCTTTTAAATAATTGGTGCACTCGACACACTCGCAGGGTTTACATCTGCACACACTCACGTCGTTGGCGACACAGTCGCACACTTTGCAGCTGCACGCTTTGTACACTTTTTTAATTTTTTCTATGATATCCTTCAGTGACAGGTCGTTGTACGTCGTGAGCACTTTGTCCACGATGTAGCTGATAGGCGAGTATTCTCTGACTTCGTCGTTTTCGTTCACAATCGGATTATTTTTAATTTTCTTCTTTTTTCCTCTGTCGCAACATGTCGGTCTAGCTTGCACCGTAACATTTCTTTTGAAAAGTCTTATACTTACGATGTTTTTGTTTTCAAACGTCGGTCGTGGAGTTTTGATTTTGTTCACTGAACCATCTCTAGTTACTGGCTCGTTTAAATTTTCGTAACACTTTGAGTCCTCGTTCTTCGTGATGTACAAGCAAGTGCTTAGCTCTTGACACACTGGGCAGCGGCATTTGTTCAGTTCTCTATTTCTTTTCGCAAAACACGATATCGACTCGCAACTGCTGCACGAACACTGGGAGGAGCCGAATATAATCTGTGATTGCAACGTCTTCGCTTCGTCGAGTGTCATTGTTAATACTTCGGAACGCAATCTTTATGATAATTTTTCTTAACTGTTTGGTCTCGCTTACATTTTTTAATCGTTTCCGTAGTTTGGCAGAAGATGCACGCGCTCGCCTGTCGATAACAAATAAATTATATGGAACCGATTAACTTTTTATAGAAGATGTCATTTTGTTATTTATTAATAATTGAAAAATTTATATCTCATGCTGTTTTATTAATTTATTGATGTCCGATGTCAGAATGATAACAGCATTATTGACAATTATTCTTTTTAAACGATTCAATTTCGAAAACTGACCAATGAGAATTCAAAAAAAATAGTATCAATTAAAATAAGTCTGTTTAAAAATAATTGCATTCTTCAAATAATTAAAAAAACAAGAGAAAAATACAATTTCGTGTTTTATATATAATCTTCTTGTAATAATTTAAATAATGCCACAGAACTAGTCTACTTTTAAAGCAAACAAAACACTCATAAAACTTCAATACTTAAATTAAAAATACTGCAAAAATAATAATTTATGTGTCAACTACTTAATTAATAATTCTACAACTCAAATTATTTATTTAAAAGAAAAGAAAAAAAAACAATAAACAAATTTTTAAATAATTATTTAATTCATCAATGATATTCATCTTTTCGTCATTAAAAAAAAACATTACAATGAATTAGACAAGAATTACAAACATCATTTTCGATTCGTTATTAAAAAATAAACTAGTGTAAGTTTCACAGATAACAAATTATTTACACACGCGTCGCGTCGCTGGCACGGGGAGTTCAATTAAAAATAAATCCAAGAAACATTTAAAAATTCGTTAACTTAAAATCGATACGAATGTATATGTTCGGCTCGTGCGCTACAGCTTACGTATTTATACGTTAAGGCGCAGCCGGCTCAGTATGTACACGGTATATACACGGCAACGACACTACACTACGAAGGCACCAGATTGAGGTCGGTGGAGGTTAACACCTGGAACAAATTGTATAACTCTTAGGTTTATCATTTTAAAAGCTTAGTGCGGAGAACGGGGATACTGTGGAAGACGCCGGCAAAGGTTCAGTGAGCAGACAAACTTTGATTTTTTTTAATAAAAAAAATAAAGTAAGCATTAATTACGATGATATGTGACCAAAAGATGGTTCGCTCTAGTTTAGTAAGTGCCTTCACTCTACTCTTGAAGGCCGTCGTACTTGAAGTCTGATAATAGAATTAAATATATTGTGCGTTCTCTACATGTAACAAAATAAAAACATCGCATACATCACGTGACTCACACAACGAGAAGTACGCGACGCTACACGTCCGTGCTCCACACTATTGAGTTAGTACCCAGCGCGCAGGACGGACAATTCTGCAACACGAATGAAAAACCTTTAACTTATAAAAATTAAAAAATAAAATCATTAGACACTTCTATCGTTTTCTATTGAGACACGACTGGCCGCGAAGATACTTACAACAATACTTTCAATGGCATTTGCTAGTTGCTCCTCCATTATTTTAACATCGCCATGCTCCAGAACTTCCTGTGAAAAAACAACCTCTCATTCTCTTGTTCAGGGGGATAGAGAGCACTGCGCAGCTCGTAGACGACAAGGTAATTCGAAAAGTTTGTATGGTATACCTCCTGACAGACGTTAACGGTGTCGGCCAGCGCGGGCGAGGCGG
>JAODUI010000003.1:6605629-6617325 GCA_027563995.1 Papilio gigon
GCCAGCGCGGGCGAGGCGGCGCAGAGTCGCGCGGCGGCGCACGCGCAGCTGACGCTGGCCAGCCGCGCCGCGCCGCGCACAACGCCCGCGTTTCCCGCGCCTGCGCCCGTGCCGCCCGTAGCGCCCCGCCCACAACCCGACTGCGACGATAGGCCACGCCTCCACTCCTGCAACATACGCACGGGCGCCTAAATACACAGTATATATAGTCAAACGCAATGGAAATGAAAAATTAGAAAACAGACATGTTTTTATCATCAATTTAAAGACTGAAATCCATAGACTATAAATGACATCTTATCATAATGTAAACATAATTTCGCATTTCCATTGAATTCGACTATAGATTTCAAATTTATTCAGTGAAGCAGGCAGTTCTTCTGTCGTGGAGAAGGCTTATTCAACAGCTGCTGGGGATTCTACTACAGGTGTGGAGATTACTGATTTTTTTGTGACAACTAGTCAAATAAAGTTTGTGTGCAGCTGTGTTTGTGAAAATAATATCTCAACGTACATTCTATGAAAGCTGTCGAGTCATCAAAATGTTTGTGCTAAAGTTTATTGTTTCATGATTTGCCGAAGCATGCAGTTGTTTTATAATAATTGCATCGAAATGTGTGTTATCGGTGAACGTTTATGGTCAATATTTTAATTGGTACGTCTCATATAATTGATGAATTAGGTTAACACAATATTTGATTTTATAATATTAACCAAATCCAACTAGAGTCAAATTTTGTTATAACATATTTTTACGTGCAGGGAAATGAAGTAATGGATTTTTTAGACGTCTGTACCTCAACCGTTAGTCAAAATTAGACACGTAGGACTATCGCTGTGAGTAAATTTAGTCACTTTATATCAAAATCAACTTACCTCAGTCTCGGTCTTGGCGTCAGCGTCTCCTATCGACCTGATGAGCTCCTTGGATATCGCCATCAGAAGGTAGTTCGTGATCTTGGATTTAGTTTCCGAACTTACTTCACCGTTGGAGCCGATCTCCTCGCAGAGTCTACCGAGATCGTCGTCCGTCGTGTTATGCATTCTGTCGAATAGATCTTCGATCAGCTGACCGACAAGTTGGCTCCTCATGGCGGGGCAGCTGCAGCGCGCTTCCGACGTTATGAAGCTCATGCTGTGGTGCATTCTTCCGTAATCAGTCTTCTTTGGTACAGCGTTGTAAATCGAATAGCCTTCGTCGACGTACTCCGTTCTCTCGGGCTTCAGGTCGACTCTGGCCGCGTGGAACTGACGCATAGATTCGCTTCGCATCTCTTCCAGTTCCTCCGTCTTTATAGACAGTTCGTGGCTCAATGTTTTCAATTTCTCGTCGCACTTCCTCTTGCACTGGCCGAGAGCTTTCTGTGTTAGCGCTAGTTGTTTTTCCAGAGATTCCACCTAGAACATACGTCTCGTATAATCTTCTTCCGAGCGTCTTCCCGCATGCACTATCTAGGAGTGACCGCGAAATCAAACGTGCAAGCAAAGCCTTTGACCGCGAACCATCAACCAGTTTTATCTAAAATATTTATGACTTTCCTTTTGTAATTAGTTGAGATTTATAATGATTTATTATAGTTCGCATGTGGGGAAATTCAAAAATATTTCAGTTAATATTAAAGCAAATCCCGCGGCATTAAAAGCTATACCCATATAATAAAACACAAATATCACCAAAGCTACCCAATGACACAAACTGAATACTAAATACTACACAAATTAATATATTGAAGTTGAGAACTACTATAACATACATGACGTCACTAACATATCATTTTAATTTACTGCAACATTACAACACTTTCAACTACACCTTACAACTATACTACAATACAACAATAGCTATAAACATATAAATATATCATAAATTCATAGTAAATTTACATTCTTTAGATTGTATGGAGATTTCGAAAAGTGGCTTATAAACTTTTTTTTTAAATTTGGCGTCCTTCGACAACATAGCTTTGTTTCATTTATCCAGAGTAATTTTTTTAAATCAAGTAGTGGTTCAAACAGTGAACTTACCTCCTCTCTTAATTCACTATTGGTCACTTCAAGTTCTTGATTGTTCTTACAGGCTCTGTTCAGTTCTTTCCTGATGCAGTCCAGGTCGCCCAGGAAGCTGACCTCGGACTTGCGCGATATCTCTCTGTGACTCTTCAGATCTTCGTCCAACTGCTTGTTCATTCTGCGCAGTTGATCGACTTCTCTCTGTAAACGACGTGGTCAATACTCGGTTATTACTGAACTTAAATACTTTATTTACGGTTTTCCTAAAAAAACATCGTTAACTTAAAGTCTATGCAGACTGAAACATATTTTTACCTTTACTGAATACCCAAGAAAAGATTTTTTTATACAGGCGACACGGGTGTAAATATTGTATAAGACTTCAATATAACGGTCAAGCTGACCTTGGCATTTTGGAAACCACGAAATTTTCATCAAGATCTGTTCAATGATTTTAGAAGACAAAGTTGTTTGAAGGTGACTTGATACTCCAATAGCCTAATGGTTACGGGTACGGACTACCGATCTATCGGTCGTGGGTTCCAATCCTACCATTCGACTATTGTCGCCGACCATATCTTAACACAAGCTTTTTCAAGCTTACCAGGAATGGTCACAAGATATATTAGTAAATAAAGAAAAATCTATTATTAAAAAAAGGTGCGAACATACAGACATTGATCCAGTCTAAGTTTATTTAAATACACAGGCGAGGAGTTACTTACCTTGAACTTAGAATCAAGCGCTCTAAAAGCGGCCTCCGACTTCTTAGACTCTACCTCCGCCTTGTTGTACTCTGCGCTGAGGCTGGAGTTCTGCGCCCGCAGCACCTTGGCGTCCCTCTCCGCCTTCTCCAGCGCTATCCGCATGGCCGACTCCGATTCCTCCACTTCTCGCAACTTCTTCTTTATAGGTTCTAAACTCTTCTTGTTCTGATCTTTCTCGTTCTCCAATCTCTTTATCTGTTTTAAATCATGAAATAATGAGTATCGATTTTTTTATAAGAGAAAGGGGCAAGCGAGCGGCGGGACCATCGACGCCCGTGGACATCTCCAATACTAGAAGAAACGCAGATCCGTTGTCCAGGAAAGAGAGTGCCTTTTGAAGATTGTTTTTATGATAGAATGGCCTAGATTCTTCTGGTCGATATCAAGTTTAGTAATTTTTATATAGTACCGAGTTAGGTACTTTGGTGAGAAACTGCTGAGAACGAGCTAGGTGATCTAATCTAACAAGGTCCGTGCTAATGATAGAAAAAAGCACAATTTAATAAGGCAAAATTGAGAGGCGATGAAACGGTACATCGTTGTGTACATTTTCTCGGAATAATGTCTGGAGAGACTAGTTCAACTATTCATTTAGCAATATAATGTACTGACCATTCCCTTGAGATGTGTCTCTGTGGCTTGGGACTCCTGTATCCTCTTCTTGTAGCCGCCCTCCATCTCGGCCCACATGTCGTCGGCCTGCGCCAGCATCTCCAGGTAGGCCGCCTCGCGCCGCTCCAGCTCGGCCACGCGCGCCTTCAGCTCCTGCTCGCTCGCCACCAACTTCTTTATCCTGCTGTCCGTTATCGCGTCTATGGGCTTCTGGAAATTAAGTTTTAGATATGTATAGTGAGGATCCAAGAGAGCCCAGTAAACATCTCTGAGAGCAACACATACATTTTCATGAATATTAATGTGCTGAAAATATTACACTTCCTCAAACTTACACTAGCAGCCTCCTTCTCTTCTTTAACCTTCTTCTCGAGCTGTTCTATCCTGTCTTCTATCCTCTCGCGCTTCGCCTCGGCCCCGCACTCGGCGGCGCTGAGCTGGCGGCGCGCCGTAGCCAACTGTTCTTCTAGATTTCGCACTTTCTTCTCGTAAGTTTCTTTTACTGCTTTAGCCTTCTTTTCTATTGCACTCTTCTCTGCTAGTAATCTGCCAGAGAAATGACTCGTATGGCTTAAATGATAAAATATGAATAACTTAATCACGTGTCTGTGAAAAAAACACTTACAGGTTGATCTGCGTCTCCAGAGTGGTGGTGAACGGGTTGCGATAAGGCACGAGGGGTCCGGAGCTACTGCTCGCTTTATTTCTGAAGGTGGTGATGGCGTTCTTTGTGTCCTTGCTTAAAGGACCCATGCGAGACATCAGTACACGCTGGAACAAGTAAAGTGAAGCGATTATGGACTACTCTGGGAATCACTGCTTTAAAAGTTATAAAAGAGAATCTGCTCTCACCTTGCCCCCCGGAGACAGCTGAGCGTCGAGCGCCTGCATAACGTTCCACATGATGAGCGCGGGCACCGCCTTCTCCAGGCCCTGCAGCCGCGTCGTCAGCTCGGTCTGCAAGGAAGTCAGTTTAACGACTCTTTACATTTGAGAATGTTATAGAGGTATACTTCTAGGTTGGGCTCGATTCCCCACATTCTCCATTTCCATCGAATTGTAAAAGACGATGTTATTCTTACCTCCCTGGCCTTGAGCGCGCACTCGCGCTGGCTGAGCTCAGCCATGAGCCGCTCGGCCTGCGCCCGCGAGCACTCGCGCTGCTCAGTCATGTCGCGCAGCTGCGCCGTGCACAGTTCGTAGTCCATCTCTAGCCTGAAAGTAAAAGACAAGTTAGTAGAGTTCTGCAAATTATTTTCTCGTAGAATCCTTTCAAAATGTTATTAGTAAAACCCCTTCTGCTAGATTTCTTCCTTAACTTGCGAAAACGCAGTTTTATTCACGCCATAGTATATCCCGGTGGAGTCTCCCGTGGTCCCTAGATGGCGTCACCTTCGTAAACTATATACTAGTTGTACCTTAACCCACTACAAATGGACTCACTGCTGCCAATGCAGGCGCGTGTCATTCTCAATCTCCTCGAGCTCGCAGCACTCCTCCTCCAGCCTCTCGTACTTATCCTGCAGCTCGCCCAGCTCGCTCTCCAATTCCTGTACAAGGAAAACCCCTTTGATTCTATCATTGACGCCATTTATAAACGTCTCATAACAAGAAACGATTAAGATAAAGTCAAATACGTTAACAAAAATTTGCATTTGAGATAAAAAAATTTCCTCAACTAATTGTCACTGGCAACTGGTTGATAGCCACGAAAAGGTAACAGTAAATATGACGTCACAGTGATACGTCACGACGAGCGGAAGTGCACTGAACCTATTGTTTGTACCTTCGTATATGGATATCCGCAATAATTCAATGCTTCATTAACTTGCGCAGCATTGTCTGAAGTTATTGTCACACTTACATTTATAAGTGACGATCGACAATAAACTGAAAAAATGAGAATTACCTAAGGCCTAATAATTCTAGAGAATAGCGGCGTCAAAGAGGACAATAATTCTTCTGGAATCTATGACAGTGACGCAGCATTGCTTTTATTATTTTGAAACAAAGTAGAATGCATCATAACGTTGATATCATGTTGTAGTGACCTAATGTGTTCTGTTATGCGATGTGTCATTGTTATAACGACGCTACTATGTGTGTTCAGAGTTTACACAGAGCATGTTAGCTCCAACATAATCGAAAGACTACACATAGTGTAAACAATCAATGCCAACTCAAGCAAAAAAAATCACGACTGTATCTATTTTGCTTCTTACCTGTATTCTATTTTCGAGTAGAAACTCTTTCTGTAGCCTCTGCGATAGCTTAGCTTCCTTCACGTCCTGCGCCGCTTCGTATATAGATATCTTCCCTTCCAAAAACTTCAATCTCCTCTCGTAATACTGTTTGTGTTTCTTCCCCAACTTCACGCACCTGCACTCTAGTCCTTCCCCTTCCTCTTTAGCACTTAACGTCCTATTCCTAACTCCTTGCCTTTCTAATTTTTCTCTAATACTATTCAGTCGTTGTATTTCAGTGTTCAACTCGCCACTGCATTCGAAGCTATCGTTGACGTCTGTCTGAGTACTCCTGCACTCGGTCTCGACGCCTTCGAATATTCCACTTTCTTGCAGTAAATTGATCGGTTTTCTTTCTTCTACGCAGAGACTCTCGAGTGATTCACTCTTGTAGCCTTTCTGCTGGTACGGTGTTACTGTTGCGATCGCTTTGTGAGTTTTGTGCAATGGACTGTCTGCTTCCTGTTTTGTTTTCAGATCGCAAATTCTTTTTGGTTTCGCCTGCGGACACAGTTAATTTACATTGAATTGGATTTGAATGGTTGTGTTGGTGTCGGTTACTGTGTGTCAAATTTGATTATAATGTCAAGAAAGTGACACGTGTAAGGTTTTTACAAAAATATTAATAAGTTATTATATCTGAAGTCTAAAGTAAACATTAATAATGAAATTAATATAGTTGTTATATAGTTATGCATCAAGTTTTATGAAATTATCTTAAAATGAATTTATTCTTTTCTTTGTCTCGTATTTTCTACTATGAAATTGATGGAAGGTGAAGCAATTATTTGGAATGTATTTAGAAAACATAAAAGGAACTAACCTGATAACATTCGTCTTCGCTGACAGAACTGCTAAGCGCTTGATAGTTGTACAACAACATGAGGACCTGCTCCAGGCAGCCGCGGTCCTCCGGCGAGGCGGCATTCAGAATCATTTGCTCCAAGTGGTCCTTCACGGGGTTGCTCCTCAACGAGTCACTGGTTTCGGAGTTCCTGTCCAGGATTTCCGCCAGGACTTGTGCTTTAGCGAAGTCCTCCTTGAAGTCATCGTGGGGTGTGTTGAGATGCCGCCGGGGGTTGCAGGGACTGCTCGGCACCTGAGGGGACTTGTATCCGGAATCCATTCGTTTGAGTTCCGGCGACGCGGAGTCCTTAATCCGAGAGCCGGGGGACACGCAGCCCGAATCCGAGTCGGTTAGGTTGTCCCTAGCACCCTGGAAACAAAGGAATTGTGATTAAACATCGATAACAACATCAAAGTAATTCAATTTTCTGTATGTTGTGAAAAAAGAAGGTTAGAATGTATTACCAACGTCAGTAATTCTCCTCAGGAGGAGACTAACCTGGGCACCTAGGAGTGAATACTCGATTGAAACTTATGCGTATTGTGATTACCTACGTATGTATCAACTGATAAGTTCAATTTATTTTAATAAAACTAGAGCACAAGTAATATCTGTAGACGACAGGACCTTGGAGGTGGAAGAAGCTAACATTAATCGAGTTAGTTCGTCCGGCCGTCACGATCTACTTTAGATATTTCATACTAGTTCACATAAATAAATACAGTTTAATTAGATTTCATTCCAATCCTCTTGCCTGCGCTATACGCTACAAACAAGACATCCATTCACTTCGTACGTTAATTAGTGCATTTGAAAACAAATTGCAAAAACAATTTTACGGTTAACGATTACTTGTATAGCGAGATAGCATCACTAGATCACGCTCGCGGCTCGCGGTAAGGAAGTTTTTCTTATCCGTAAAACATGTTACAATTTTTAACCTCACACAAAATGTCTTTTACAAGGTTGAAGTTTCTCTACATTCTACCATCGCATATATCTTCGTCTTTATAAAAAAAAATGTCTCAAAGCCTTTTCTGTTTTTTTTTCTAGAGAACCATTCTAAATTTTACATATATTGAATTTTTTATGTTCAATAACTGCTTCAGTAACAGGCGCTTGTAAATATTCAATAGAATACGTAATTAGTAAGTGGTCAGATGTAACATGTTTAAGTAAGTGTGTATCAATGATCGATGATCGCGCAAGCTGGAAGCGCGGAAGACCGCCAGGCGGCAGAGCGCGACCGAAATGCTACGATGGATTCTACCCACACCTCACTGACTGTGTGAATTTCTGCAACTAAACTGGTTGAAAGATTATCCGACTAGGATTTGAGTATGGCTTACAGTCTGGGAGAACAAGGAACGATGCAGACACCGCATTTCGTTTGGATTCTGATATTAAAGGCTGTGTATTCTACCTCGCAATTAGGACAAATCCATGACCAGTACCGCGGGTATTGATAGAATTATATTGGCTGTATTACAATCATAATATTTGTAGAAATCTATCCGGTCTACTATCTACTAATTAATGGTATTTGAAATTCTGTTCGTTACATTACGACAGACAATACATTCCACTGACGTAAGAGTAATTGTGTGTCAGTAAATTAGTGCATTGTACTTGTTTGTAATTACCTTCGAATTGTACTATCAAGTTATTCTGAACACTATTACTTTTAATTCACAGTTTGCAGACGTTTTTGTTGTTTAGAGGACAGCAACGCTTCGTCGATTACAAACAAAGTATTTACTTGATTGGCCTTAGGGCTATGGTAATCTGCTGTAAATTCAAAGTTTACATTATGTTTTCAATTTTTACTACATTCTCGTTTCTAATAATTGTGGATACCTTATATAATTTCAATATTAAATCGAATCAAAGACCGTAAAGATTTTATAAATTATATTTTTACAGTACATTTTAATACAATCATCAATTCTGAATTCAATTTTTTACAATACATAAATGAATTCAATGAAAACTGAGGAGAAAAATCAACTGAGCGTAATAACGCAACCTTGTACTATATCCTTTCCTTAGAATGTTAGCGTAACCTTCCAGCATCACGTTTGAGTCGACTCCCACGCTTGTTTACGCAAGTTACTGGACACAAAGACATAGATTAATCTCCTAATGTGGATAACGACAAACACTAACATTAGTTATGGTCATGGTAACTAATTCCCTACCCACGTGGACTGAACAGACCATATTTTAATATTTTTATAACCTCATATAACTGATGATATCATAATGTTACATTGTTCCATTTTTATGGCAACAACTAAGAAGCAATCGATTTATCTATATTATGTTTTAGAAAATATAGACTTAGTTGAAAAAAATATATCGCAATAATAGGACTGAATAAGTGAGATTATGCAGAATAAACTATTAAAAAAGATGTAGAATAAAACGGAAATGAGTCCATATTATCTTAGTGGGATGATTTAAAATTTGTTAGGGATTTTATATATTCATTACGTCTTGTATTACTCTGCGTTTCTGTCTTACTAAGCAATCGCTAGACCTGTTAATAAATCACTAAATGGAACCCTTACTGTAAATTTCTCATACTATCTACTCCCAAAGTGTTAGTATGTAAAATAGTTAAGTTTTTTTTAAATACGCCGCACCTTTTGAATAAACAGAGACGACTTTCGTAATATTTTGTCTCAAGGCGAACCAAACGACGCACTTTAAATTTCAAAATTCGTGCCTAACCTAATGTGTGCATTTCATGTCACATATGTCTTTTTTTTTCGACCGATTACTGATCTTACAAATATTTGTTTTATTTCCTTGATTAGATTTTTGTCAATGTCGCGGCGTGACCATGTGTTTCAGCAGTGGAACCTTACTGCACACAACTTACAACACAACTGCTTGACTCCTGCAACTAGGTCAGAGCATAGCTAATTGTATTAGGCTCCGAGCTGATCCAGTCTTCTCAAGGCCAAGGGTCATTTCATAAGCACGTCTCAGACGACTTCTAAAGGCCTTAGAAAGTAGACTTGAATATTATTCACTGAAACAAATCTACTGCACCTTTGTTTATGGCTTACGGCATTATAAGCCAACGCATATATTGCACCCTGAGTTTATTTGAAACTATAGGTAACGATGTTATATAATCTATATTAATTGATAATAAATAATGTAATATACGTACACGATAATATTCAACACAAATTCGATGACGTCATCAAACAATTTAAAAAGAATTCAAAATAAACTATTAGATAAAGCGTAAACTTTATTATTTCGAATCAAAGAAACCACGGCACTGATTTGAATCATTCTTTTTGTAGAAACAAGCCCTAAAATTACTCAGGTTGCAGGCTATATACTAACACACTATTTATCTTAGGGGATGAGGGAATAAGAAAACGTTACCCGAAGAAGGTTCAAAGATACAAGCCAATAGCAGCTGAGGCACGGTTGCTATGGTAACCAGTAAAATTCCGCTGATCTCTATAATGGATAGGTCATTGCTTGGAAAGTAAAGCTTGGTCGTCGTCGCTTTTTCTTCGTCTTTTGGAATTCCGTGCAGCCGCACGATAATAGTTAGTGATATAAATATTTGCATAATTTAGATTTCATACTTTATCGAGAGATTTCGATCGTTAATCAGCACTGCGGGTGACTGAAAGATGACAGATAAAATGAATTTACTAGCGAGAAATAATTCGATAAAATCGATAGTAGAATTACTTTGAGATATTTTATCTAACATAATTTTACGAGGGTGTAACAATAGTCTTATCTAATCAGCATTCTACATTTTTTACAGTTTAATTTATGTACCAAGTTATATTGTTTTATTAAATCATATTGATTATCTGGATATCGTTAGACGAATAATAACGCGAGTCGGTTTCCACCAAAAGTAGGTGAGATAAAGCACAGCAATTTCCAAGTTATTGTACAAGTGCTTGACAGGAAATCCTTGGATACGAAACGTGGACCGCATATTGTAGAAGGCAATGTCGAAAAAAAGCCTATGTTTAGTAGTGTTTCGAATTTTCATGGTCGAAACGCATTTTAAAACATATTACCTCAATTTATTGAGGAACTTAGTATGTTGATGTGTTTGTATACATAATAATGGGAACCAATATTTATAAATTAAGTTATTCAAGTGACGAATAAGAATGTAAATTCTTCTAGTATTTATACAACGCGCGTCCGTAACTGGCGCAAACCGATTCCTGTCTCGAGTCGATTAAAAGGCTTCGTTTAAGACGTCATTACTTAAATACAACTTATTCACAACATGTATGTTACTGAAAATAAAAAAAAAACGATAAATCATAAGATTTACCAACTTGTTAGTAAAATGTTATCATATTTATTTACCATCATGCATTTGTTATATGTTAGGAATTACTTCGAATATACGATAAATGTCGATAAACTGAACACCACATTTTTATAACAACATATAGACCATTTATAATATTAAGATACATTACTGCTTTAAACTGGTGACAGTAATGTTAAATTAACTTAAGTTAGTAATCTTAAATCTACATGTAACATAGTTTCCGTCTGTGTTGTGCCGACCTTACAGCAAACTGTGTCACGTCTTAGGAATGTTAGGCGCGCTAATAAAACATGCTTAAGAAACATTATCAAACAAGCACGATCAGATTAAAAACACAAAATATATTATAGAATATAATTTTTTTTGTTTTGAACTTACTGCCAGCGACGGCTGGTGATTTTTAATAACACAAGTATTAATCACTAACAAATTCCCCGCAACTTCGTCTACGTATAGGACTTACCGTCTTTTAAGGTTTCGACTTACTTAATACTTATTTTTTACGTTAAAATGACACCAATTGGATTTACATGTAATATACAATGATATGTATATGCCGTTAACCAAGTTCTAACATATATGTTATGGCCAAGATTTACTCGATTTAGTTTAAGAGTTGACTGAAACTCTACCTGCCGTGTTCAGTGTCGAAGTGCTCTTACTTAAAGTAGATTTAGTATCAGAAGGCTACACTGCGAGACTCCCTTCAAGTCCTCTCACCGACCGTCACTTCGGTGATAACATCAGAAACTTCTATAACAATTAAAAACTTGACCTACCTTCTCCGGGTGTGCGTCCTCTAGCTCAAGCAGACGGAACTCCATTAGTTCGAGTTGGTCGCGCGCGTCGCGCAGCGCGTCCGCCAGCCGCGCGCTCTCAGC